>CM055124.1:190163640-190611140 GCA_029206835.1 Rana muscosa | reverse complement strand
GCAAAAGACTATGTGATGCTAAAAGCTGAAATATTGGCAAGGCTGGGTGTCACCCAGGCTGTCCGGGCTCAGCGTGTGCATAACTGGACTTTCCAGCTTGGAAAACCCCCCAGGTCTCAAATGTATGATCTCATTCACCTGAGCAGAAAGTGGCTACAGCCAGAGACTTTGTCCGCACCAAAGATTGTGGAACGTGTTGTAATGGATCGGTTTTTGAGAGCTCTTCCTACTGCCATCCAAAAGTGGGTAAGCCATGGAGACCCAGAGACGGCCGATGGTCTTGTGGATCATGTGGAGAAATACTTGGCTACAGAGAACCTGACGGCCTCTTCCAGAGACACTCGGACTTTCCACCCTAAGACCAGACCATCCCCAGGGGCGGATAAGAGGATTCCAAGGGGTAAGGGTGGAGAGAGTGAGAGGGTGGGAGCTCTACCCCAAGTTTGGCGAGAACAGCCTGGGAAATCAGCGGCTCAAGAGGCGGCAAGAAGGATCGTTTGCTACCGCTGCCGGCAAGCGGGACATATTGCAGCCAATTGCCCGGTTGTGGAGGAACCCATGCAGTGTGACTTTCTGACAGGCAGACGTCAGTCGCTGTGTGCGACAGTCGCATGCACTGCCATTCGAGGAACTGAGAAACATTTATGCAAAATGTGTGTTAATGGTAGAAATGTTGTGGTATTGCTGGATTCAGGTAGCCTTGTGACCCTGATAAAGGCTGAGTTAGTTAAAACAGAGGTCTCTGGGAATAGCAAGGTAGCTGTTATTTGTGTGCATGGGGACACCCGAGAGTATCCAGTGACTACAGTGTGTTTCGAGACCCCCAAAGGTACCCTCTCTCATCCAGTGGGCTTAGTATCTCAGTTACCGCATGACGCCATTGTGGGAAGGGATTTTCCGAAGTTCTGGGAACTGTGGGATGATCCTGAACCCCCCACTGGTGCCCCTATGTACCAGGAATGTGATAGCCAGAACTCCCCTGAGAGTGGTGAGGACTCTCCGGAATTTCCCTTATCAGTATTGGCAGGGGAGACTCAAGAAACTGGAGAGGAGCCCACCTCCTCAGACGAAAACCTACCGTCTGTGGAGTTTTCTGATCTTGAGGTTCACAGGGAAAACTTTGCCACAGAACAGTTGAAAGACCCCGCCCTAATAAAGGCACGGGAAAACGTAGTGAAAATAGATGGCGAGTTAGTGAACCCAGATAATACCTGCACTTACCCATACTTCAGCGTAGAGAAGGACCTACTGTATCGGGTGGCAAAAAGGGCAGAAGAAACCGTTGAGCAGCTTGTGGTGCCCAAACCTTACAGGAAGTTGGTGTTGGAGTTGGCCCATGGGCACATTCTTGGAGGTCATCTGGGGACAGAGAAAACCCGAGAGAGGGTATTACAGAGATTCTATTGGCCGGGGGTGATGAAGGACATAGAAAATTATTGTTCCTCCTGCCCTGTGTGTCAGAGGTCGGCCCCGATGCCACATTTCCGTAGCCCGCTGGTCCCTCTACCCATCATTGAGGTCCCGTTTGAGAGGATCGCCATGGATTTGGTAGGTCCTATAATCAAGTCCGCTAGGGGGCACCAGTACATATTAGTTAAAATGGACTATGCCACCCGTTATCCAGAAGCGATCCCTCTCCGAAATACCTCGGCCAAAACCATAGCCAAAGAGCTATCTCTTGTGTTTAGCCGGGTGGGTATTTGTAAAGAACTGCTTACGGACCAAGGTACACCCTTTATGTCCCGGGTTATGAAGGAGCTGTGTAAATTGTTCAAAGTGACGCAATTACGTACATCTGTGTATCACCCCCAAACCGATGGGCTGGTTGAAAGATTCAACAAAACCCTAAAACAAATGTTGAAGAAAGTGGTGGATAGAGATGGAAAGGATTGGGACTGTCTACTTCCTTATCTGATGTTTGCTATTAGGGAGGTGCCCCAATCCTCTACGGGATTCTCCCCCTTTGAGTTACTGTATGGGAGACACCCAAGAGGGCTGTTGGATATTGCCAAGGAAACTTGGGAAAGTGAGAGTTCTCCCCACAGGAGTGTGATTGAGCATGTCGCCCTGATGCAAGACCGAATTGCACAGGTAATGCCCATCGTGAAGGAACATTTGGCCCAAGCGCAGTTAGCACAGCAGAGAGTGTACAACCGTGGAGCCAAGACCCGTACCTTTTCCCCGGGGGATAGGATACTGGTACTTGTCCCTACGGTTGAAAGTAAATTCCTTGCCAAATGGCAAGGCCCCTACGAGATAATGGAAAAAGTGAGCGAAGTGAATTACAAGGTCAGACAACCAGGAAGGCGAAAGCCCGAACAGATCTATCACGTTAATCTGTTGAAAGCCTGGAGGGATAGAGAGTCCCTAGTCGCAGACACTTGGTCACCAGCTCAAACTGGTTGCGTGATTCCTGAGGTTGGAATAGCAGCCACCTTGTCACAACCCCAACAACAGGAGGTTAAGGAGTTTGTGCTTCGCAACAAGGAGGTATTCTCTGAGCTGCCGGGACAAACATCTGGGGTAGAGCATGACATCATTACCCCGCCCGGTGAAAGGGTGAAGTTAAAACCCCATCGGATCCCAGAGGCCCGAAGGGAGGCAATACGGGAGGAAGTACAGAAAATGCTGAACTTAGGGGTGATAGAGGAGTCCCAAAGTGATTGGTCTAGTCCCATTGTGTTGGTGCCTAAACCGGATGGGAGCTGGCGATTTTGTAACGATTTTCGTCAGTTGAACAAAGTTACAAAATTTGACACCTACCCCATGCCACGTATAGATGAGTTGATCGACCGGCTGGGAACAGCCCGATACATGACGACTCTTGACCTCACAAAAGGGTATTGGCAAATCCCCCTGGCCAAGTCGGCCAAAGAGAAAACCGCATTTGTAACCCCAGACGGGGCGTTCCAATATAAAAGAATGCCGTTCGGGTTACAGAATGCGCCGGCCACATTCCAGCGGAAAATGGACCAGATGCTGAGGCCCCATCGGAAGTATGCTGCGGCTTACCTGGATGACGTAATTGTCCATAGCACAGATTGGGCCTCACATCTGCCAAAAGTGCAAGCAGTCCTGGACTCTGTTCGGGAAGCGGGGTTTACGGCTAACCCCAAGAAGTGTACCATTGGGCAGGAGGAGGCCAAATATCTTGGGTACACCATTGGGAGGGGAGTAATAAAACCCCAACTCAACAAAGTCGAGGCCATCCAGAGTTGGCCACGTCCCAACAGCAAGAAGCAGGTACGAGCCTTTCTGGGAATCGCTGGGTATTATCGGCGATTCATTCCCCACTTTGCTTCTAAGGCTGTGCCCCTAACCAACCTAACGAAGGGGAAAGGGTCGGTCATGATTAAATGGACCCCCGAGGCTGAGGCAGCATTCCAATTCTTGAAACAAGCCTTATGTAGCCAGCCAGTGTTGTACTCACCCGACTTCTCTAAAGACTTTGTCGTACAAAGTGATGCGTCAGATGTGGGGTTAGGAGCAGTATTGTCCCAGGTCTGGAATGGGGAAGAGCACCCAGTCATTTACCTCAGCAGGAAGTTGAAGTCCCATGAGGTAAATTACGCCACCGTTGAAAAGGAGTGTTTAGCGGTGAAGTGGGCTCTAGATTCCCTTTGGTACTACCTGCTAGGTAGGCACTTTGACATGGTTACGGATCACGCTCCGTTAAAGTGGATGGCTCAAAACAAGGAAACAAATAGAAGAGTGAATAGGTGGTTCCTGGCCCTCCAGGAATTCAACTTCACAGTAAAGCATCGCCCTGGCGTTCAAATGGGGAATGTGGATGCTTTGTCTCGAGTACATGAATGCCTGATTGCTGGTGTTCCAACCCCGAGGTTAAAACAAGAGGGGTGGGTATGTGACAGCAGGAAGGTAAAGTCACCTGGTTGCATCCAGGGGGGTAGATATATTTATACTGTCCAAGTCCTCTTTTTGTCTTAATATTGTTATGTTCCAAAATGAATTACTGACACTTGAACAATAACTATATTGATGAACTCTAAAAATCCATATTATGTCATTAATTTTCAGATGTAATCCAACTTTTACTATTTTTCATCAAACCAGCAATTATTGGAGCATTAATTAAACTCATTAAGGAAACCGTCACAACAAGGGGACCCCCATGGTTGACGTATTTCATGTGACATACCATCAAGGTCACATGTACTGATCCAACCAGCATTTAGCTTCCCTTCAACATCACGGTTCCCCTGCCCTATCTCCCTCCCCCCACCCCATCAGGTTCAGCCCCTTGTAAATTGGCACCCATTTGGCCTTATTTAGGGAATCTACATACTAGTAAGTGGATTCAATTACCTTATATCCTTTAGAGGAGGGTAACCAATTAATTATATTATTTGGGTTGCATATCACATAAGGCTGAACCACACGTCCGGACTAGTGTATTGTTATACGTACAGTCATTGTATGTCTTGTTTGTCAATTGATGTCCTTCATTAGTTAAATTACGTTTTGTAATATTATTTCCTTTTGGGTACCTATACTGCACCTTAATCATTTTGTAACAATATTTACAGGACAAAATATCTAATTTTATATTATTCCCGCTTCCCAATAATTTTTTTGTTGCCAAAGTAACCCCCTTTTGCCTGTCCTTTTAACAGGCTGATCCCTTCTCCCTTTGCCCTATTTTTGTATACCTAACCGGTTACAGCAACAAATACCCGCCCAGGTATATGATCCATAGAAAGTGATCTATACGACTACTTGCCTACTAGTGGAAAACTTGCCAATCCCCCTTCCCCCATACCCCAATATATATAATATATATATATATATATATATATATATATATATATATATAATTTATTTTTTTTTTTCAGTCATGCCCCTTCGACATGACTCTGAAAGGCTGGCTTCTGTTGAACCGGCTGCAGTACAGACAGGCCGAATGTGGACTGGTTTCTATTGAACCGCCCAATGCCATCCAACATTCGGCCAGTATGCACTAGGATTTAAGCAAAAACACTGGTCTACAAAAGCCCTTAAAAGCAAAGCTCTACCCACAAGAGGAGGCTCTGCTTGATTGCCTCCTCCCCCTCCCTCCTCTGCCACATTTGGCACCTTTCGGGGGGAAACGCGTACCTGGTTGTGACAGGTACTCGCGCTCCCACTTCCAGCTGATCTCGCCGTGGTAAAGTCACCTGAAAGTTCGGCCCCCTTCCACCGTCACCAGGCCATAGCACGCTTCACGGATGCCCAGTAGGGACCCGGCTGTGAAGCCGCAAGGCTTTACTGCCAGTTTCTCTTACAAAACATGGCAGCGGCCGCACCTGATTAATAAAAATTAAGATAATTAAGATAAAAAAACCTTCTGCCTGTACAACACCTTTAAGTCGGCCATAGATGTTTTGAATTCTGGCCACTTCAGCAGGAACCGCCCAAGATTTGAACCATGCATGGGCAGGCTGAATGTGCCAAAGTCGATCCATCGATCGTCATGGGTACAACTAGCATGTCGGATTTCTGGCATGCCGTTACTGCTGCCAGTGGCTAAAGCTTCTAGAAATGATCACAGTGTTTTCCCAGCAGGAACGGCTCGCTGCGACAGGACAAATTACAGGATAAAATGTGCACATTTTAAACACTATTTGTTTTTTAAACTAACACTGCTCAAAAAAGACAAATGTGCCTTTGTTTAGTTTTGTTGCATTTTATTGTCTAAGGAAAAAAAAAAAAAAAAAGAAATCATTGTTGCAAGACAAAATCATGAAAAGAAAGCCGTGTTTGTTTTAAAAAAAAAAAAAAACGAACAAACACACACACACACACACACACACACACACAATGTATTACCTTGTTATCTTTAGTAATGAAAAAGTTACTGACAAATAAACATGTTCATAGCAAAAATTTTACAATTTCTCTGGTCCATAGGAACTGAACAGGTGTAAGAGGCAAAAGTGGTTAATACACAAAAATTAAACAAACGCAAACATCTACAATTCAACCCTCGTTCACACTGCTGCGACTTGACAGGTCGCATGACAAGTCGCATACTATTGCCGGCAATGGGGGGAGCCATCCCTGCTGGGAGAACATACAGTGATTATTGCTGTATTGCAGCTATAGGCACTGGAAATCGCATGAAAAATCTGACAGGTTGGTTTTATCCAAGTTGATCAACATGAGTAACAATCAGCTTTCCCATACATGGTTTGAATCTCGGCTGGTCCCTGCTGAACCGGCCAAGATTTGAACCATCTATGGCCAGCTTTAGGGAACAGGTCCTACCTATAGTAACTTAAAACTAGTGATAAGAGGTAAGAGAACGAGATGGCCATTTGCCAGAAGCCAAGATAACATAATAGGCCAAAGTATAAGTATGACTACAAAGAAGAACTTTAGGGCCAATTTACCCCTCTGTGCGAGTGAATTCATGTTATATTCTGCATTGTAATGTAGTGTACAGTAGATTAATAAAAAATGGCTATAATGAAGCGCAATACTCAGATGTGAGATCTCTGTGTGGTGTATTGCTTTACAAAAAAATAGTGGGAGGACCTTTTTGTGTGTAAGGCTCCTTAAAGAGGAGTTCCAACCATTTCTGTGTTTATTAAAAGTCAACAGCTACAAAAGTGTAGCTGTTGTAGCTGCTGACTTAATAAACACACTCACCTGTCCCACGGACCAACGATTCGGCCGCCCAAACCCTTGTTTCTCCGTGGCACCGGCATTGCAAGTGTGGGCACCGAGCTGTGACAGCTTGCGGCTTCACAGCCAGGTGCACACTGCGCATGCGTGAGTTGCGTCCCGAATGGCCGGGCAATCTCCTGGGACCTGTGACGTGTCCCAAAAGATTTCAGGGAGGGAGGGAGGGGGGGAGAGGAGAACTTCCGAAGGTGGTGCCGCAGCGCTTCGTGCAGAAGCGGGAGCTGGGTACCTGTCAAAACTAGGTACCCGCTCCATCCCCAAAAAAATAATTACATGCCAAGAGTCCTTAAAGTGGAAGTTCCACTTATGGGTGGAACTCTGCTTTAAATTTCACAGTCGAAGTGAACAAGATGCCTTTAATGCAACTCATGTGAACACATAAAAAAAACACCCTTTTTAGATTGTAAGCTCTATTGAGCAGGGCCCTCCGATTCCTCTTGTACCAAACTGTAAAGTAACTGTAATGTCTGCCTTTATTTTGTTAAGCGTTGCGCAAACTGTTGGCGCTATATAAAACCTGTATAATAATACAGTCTAGTGATCACATATTACTGGTAATATTAGATTTAGATAAGGCTCCCCAAGACCTGAAAAATATTTCAAAGGGTTATTTCTGGGATAAAGAGGTTGAGAAAAGGCTGCTCTGGAGGGTTCGCCATTCAGCTCTATAATCTAGACTGGAGCCCATTGTGCGCACTAAAACAGATGAGCCCCGTACAAGAGGTAGTATACATGGGCCTATGGGTTATCTCAAGAGACACCACAACAGAGCCTGGCTGCTTTGAGTGAAATACCCAGAAGGAAAATTCCTTTTGTGTGTATATATAGAAAACTAACAGAAAGCCTCCTCCAGCTTTCCACTGGTCGATAGTAATTGTGGGGAAATTCGCCTTGAATGACTGGTGGGGATGGGAATGGTTCAATAACATAAATATTCCACATTAGCATTTTTTAGTGCTGCAGTGAAGCAAATGAAGCGCATTAATGAGAAATGGCTAAACCCAGCCAGACAGCATTAACCACTTAGCGACCATCCCAAATACATCTACTGCAGGAAGGCAGCCGCTGTGCGCTGGATTACGTATCTGGTACACAATCACCACTTCCAGGTAAGGTGCTCGCCCGCCACCCTGGCCATGTTGTGATTTGTTGCAGCACAAGACTATCAGCGGGTCCCAGCCAATGATTGATCGGCGGGACCGTCATTCACCGAAGAGAGCTCTGTGTTGGTAAACACCAAGCTCTGTACACTGACAGGCGATCTTGTCAGTGTACTGCTCGCTTAGTAAAAGCCACACGTAATCGTTCGGCACACAGTTACCCCTTGTTCACCCCCAGGTATTAACCCCTTCCCCCAGTGTCATTAGTACAGCGACAGTGTATGGTATTAGCACTGATCACTGCATTAATATCACTTTTGATGTCAGTGTCAGATTGCCCACCACACTATTACAGTGCCACTATAAGTCACTGATCACCACCATTAATAGTATTAAAAAAGTAAAATAAAAATATGATCAAGAGGTCAAATGGTTGAAAAGAGGTTTAGGTTTTTGCACTTCCAGTTCTTCTAATTTAAAGCCAACGTTTAGATTATGAAGTAAGTCATGTTGTGTAAACCTCTGAAAAATCTTCATTGTAAAGGATGCCAGTCCTCTTCCTGGCTCTGAAAATCTGTCATGGATCAATGGGGGTACCAGCTTCAGGCTCCTTCATTGAGTAAAGTGCTTTCATTATGTTTCTGGCAGAGAAAGCAACCTGTGAACGTGGAAGAGAATCCTGTGACTCATTTGTTCACACATTCACAGACTGGGTTACTAGTAGTCAGTGGCGGTGCGTCCATAGTGGGCGCAGGAGCGCCGCCCCCTCTCTCCCCTGCACCCGTCACTCAATAGATATATTCATGCATTGCATGAATATGTCTATTGTCGCCGCTGCCGCCCACTATTCAGGTGTCCGGCCCCCTGTTGAGCGCCGGCCATCTGAATAACAGCGGTGGGTGTGTTTTGGAAGTGCCCGATTAGAGCCTGTGGGCTCTAATCGGCTTCCAAATGGTTAAACAGCGGGCGCACAGGCTGTGCGTTCCCTGTTTAAACCATGCTGTGTTAGGGAATCGCTTCCCTAACACTGACCCGCCACTCAGCCAATCAGGTGCACCGGGTCTGGTTACTGGTCACCTGATTGGCTGAAGTGACATTGAGGATGGAAGAAGACATTGAGGGAGTGTGGAGGACGACGGCGCTGACCCGAGGAAGGTAAGTGCCAGGTTGGGGGGCAAACGGGCTGCATTTGGGGGGGGGCAAACTGGCTGCATTTGGGGGAGGGGGCACAGTGGCGGCGTTTGATGGGCACAGTGGCGGCGTTTGATGGGCACAGTGGCGGCGTTTGATGGGCACAGTGGCGGCGTTTGATGGGCACAGTGGCGGCGTTTGATGGGCACAGTGGCGGCGTTTGATGTTATTTTTTCAGTTTGTTTGCGCCCCCCAAAAATTTTGAGCACCAGCCGCCACTGCTAGTAGTGATGAAAGAAATTATCGGAGGAGGAGGGGGCAGGTTCCCATTCCGTAGTGACGAACTGAAACTGTTAACCACTCTAACACCACAAGTTCAGAGAAAGGAAGAGGACAGGGCATCCCTGCAGTGAACATTTCTCCAGGATCCAGCTGCCTGCACTGTGGAAAATACTTCAGCTTCAGGCTGGGTTCACACTTGTCCGACAAACGTTCCGACATTGGGAGCTCATGTCGCATGACGTGTGAAAATCAATGTTTTCCTATGAGAGCCGTCTTAACTGGTCCAACACAAGTCGGTCCGACTTTGAAAATGCTCCCTGTACTACTTTGGTCTGACTTTGATCCGACTTCAGCCCATTGAATATCATTGAAGTCGGATCAAAGTAGGATCCTTGTCCTAACCATCCGACTTGTGACATCCGACATGGTAATTACAGCAGCAGTAAAAGGAATTTATCTCACACTGGGATTGTTTTGATTGGTCAAAGAACAAGTCAGACTATCACAAAGTCGGATCAAAGTAGTATCCTGTTCATGAAAGTCGGATGGATGTAGGACCAATGTATGACTGTCGTGTAGTATCAGTGTGAACCCAGCCTGAGGCAATGTGTTAGCTTAACTTTAGTTTTAAAATGAAATGCAGCTGAAATCAATAACTATGATCAATTACCTGCTAACCTCCTTTTGTTCGGATTTTGGTCTTTTTTTTCTTCATTCGTGAGACTTGTAATGCGACTTTGGACATGACAAGTCGCAGCCCATTGTTTGCACTGGCAACCGTTCAGATTAGTGCTACTTGAAGTTGCAGCAATTTAGAAAAGGTGCCTGCACTACTTTGGTGTGACTTTGGTCTAGAGAATGTAAGGTTGTATCAAAGGCGCTCCAAAAGTCACACTGGAAATCGTGAGACTTTAGAGACCTGCTAATGTGAAAAAAGCTTAAAGCGTTAGAAAACCCGCTTGGTCATTTTTACATACAGGTAAGCCTAAATTATTATCTCCTAAAACATGCACCTTTTAGGAGATATTCACCCTGGATGCAGCCAGTTATGTCACTGGTGCATGCGCTCTGAAAGTCTGGCATACCTTGCCGGACCTTGAGAGCTTTGTGCGAGAACCGAGGGCTCCCTTGCACATGTGCAGGAGTGACATCATCGTGATTCTGTCCAATCACATAGTCGGAGCGCGCAAACCCGAAAGAAAGACAGGGGGAGGATGTCAGCCCTCTCAGCGGTGACAGCACATCCCTGAAAGGGCTTAGTTCCAAGGTGAGCATTCATAGTGTGCTAGTATTGCGACGCATACTAGCACATTATCCCATTGCCTTGCGTGTTTTTTTGTTTTTGTTTTTACAACAACCATGATTTACTACCGCTTTAAAGATTTTTGTGCAGAGTCTAACATTCTAATGTGCAAACTTGCTTCTGCAATAGGAAGTACTAGATTTCCTTCAAATACAGGATTGTAAATATTGACATTACATATTAAAAGAGTTGTAAAGGCTAAAGATTTTTTTCACCAAAGGAGGAGTTCTAGCCGTTTGTGTTTATTTAAAGTCAGCAGGTACAAAAAGTGTAGCTGCTGACATTTAACACTCACACACTCGCACGTCCCGCAATCTAGCGATGCGGCCGCCCGAAGCCTCGGTTCTCTCCCTCTCCTCTCCCCGGCATCACTTCTGTGGGCACCCGGCTGTGATAGCGTGCGGCTTCAAAGCCGGGTGCGCACTGCGCATGCACGAGCTGTGCTGCGTGTGCTGAATGGCAGAGAGGGGGGAGAAAAGAACTTCCGCTCAAGTCCCCTAGGCAGCGGGAGCAGAAGTGGGAGCTGGGTACCTGTCAAAACTAGGTACCCACTCCCCACTAAAAAAAATGACATGCCAAATGTGGCATGTCAGGGGGTTAGGAGTCCTTAAAGTGGAAGTTTCACTTTTGGGTGGAACTTCGCTTTAAAGGGGTTGTAAAAGGCAGAAGAAAGCCTTTTTGTGGAGCAGCCCCCCTAATACTTACCTGAGCCCCATCTCTATCCAGCGATGTCCACGAGTGCCTCAGCCGTCCGGGACTCTCCCTCCTTATTGGCTGAGGCACAGCAGCGGCACCATTGGCTGCTGCTGTCAAAGTTGTTTAGCCAATCAAGAGAAGAGGGGGCGGGGCCAAACTCTAGCTGTGTGTCCGAATGGACACACGGAGCTGCAGCTCAGTTCGGGTGCCCCCATAGCAAGCTGCTTGCTGTGGGGGCACTCCCCAGGAGGGAGGGGCCAGGAGCACCGAATAAGGACCTGAGAAGAGGAGTATCTGGGGTGCTCTGTGCAAAACCATTACACAGAGCAGGCAAGTATAACTTGTTTGTTACTTAAAAAAAAAAAAAACACACACGCACACACACACACACACACGCATTTCCTGCATTAAGGTAAAAAAATAAACCTCCCAAGATTAGTTCCCCCCTAAATAACGACCCAAGCCTGATCTGGATCCAGCACTGTGCCCTAGAGCAGCATCACTGCTCTCTGTCTCTCCTCTCTGGCTCAGAAGCAGCATCGGGCGCCACTGGCTCTTGACGCTGTCAATCTAAACCAGCAAGAAGGGAGTGGGTAGCAGATCCTAGCCCTAGATGCACACAGCCTAGCTCAGGAGTGAGCTCACATGTCTGCCCCAATAGCAAGTGAACAACTAAATTGTTGTGGGTTACCCAAGGGGGCGCGGGTCTCCCCGACTTCGAGTTATACTACAGAGCGGCGCTTCTGGCCAGGCTCATTGAATGGTTTCCCCGTCCCTTCACCAAAGCGTCCACCATGGTAGAACAGGATCTATCCCCGCATGACCTCCGAGCTCTACTCTGGGGACATGGACAGCACATACATATGTTCTCATCTTCCCCATTAACGTCTACTGCCCTACACTTGTGGTATAGAAAAGGTGTGCAGTCACTCCTGTCCTCTGAACCGTCCCCTCTCACACCCTTATTTGACCACCCAGCTGTGCCCCAAGGCGAAGGTTCCCATACGATAGGCCCTTACTCCCGCACGGAGTGGCCTGTTGCGGGCTCGTTTGTAGATTCCATCTCCGGCAAGCCGGTACTACCAGAGGACCGGGGCAATTGGCTCACGGCCCTTCGGATCGCCTCTTTCTGTTCTACCCTCTTCTCCACTTCTCAAGCCCATAGACCCCTCACGGAATTTGAACAGCTGTGCTCTCTTTCTGAACCTCCACGACATGCGCTCTCCACCATGTACACCATGCAACATACGTTGACACATAAACAACCCCCTTGTTACACCAGGAGGTGGTCCATGGATCTGGGAAAGGAACTCACTGCTTCTGAATGGCAGAAAACAGTGTTATTACCTGTTAACTACTTTTTCCGGGAATCTTCCAGGACGGCTTACAGAGAGATAGGCTCCTCCCACCTACAACAGGAAACACATGATCCACATCATAAAAGTCTTACTCATGCATTAGCACCTCAGTATTTAACAAATAACCGAAGGCCTCAGAATCATTAAACCTGGATCAGCGTAGCTCTATCCTTATATATGCTTTACATTGCTACTCACCTCATAAAAAGGGAGGGAACTGACGCCGTCCTGGAAGATTCCCGGAAAAAGTAGTTAACAGGTAATAACACTGTTTTTCCAAGTCATCTTCCAGGACGGCTTACAGAGAGGACAATATAGTACTACCTGATCAGGGCGGGACCACAGCCTGCAGCACTTTCCTGCCGAAAGACTGGTCCTGGCTGGCAAGCAGGTCCAGTCTGTAATGCTTCACAAAAGTCTGGAAACTGGACCAGGTTGCGGCCTTGCAGATCTGGAGGGGAGATGCTCCTGCCCTTTCAGCCCAAGAAGTAGAAACCGCTCTTGTGGAGTGAGCATTTATACCTAATGGAGGTGTGCGGGAGACTGCCTTGTATGCCTCCGCCATGGCCGACTTCATCCACCTGGCGATGGTACCTTTGGATGCCTCTTTCCCCTTGTTAGGACCTGCGAATAAAACAAACAAGCTGGTGGAGCGTCACCACTCCTTGGTGTGCTCTATGTAGGCAATCAGGCATCTCCTGACGTCTATTTTATTAAATCCTGCTTCCTTCTCATTCTTTGGATTTCCGCAGAATGATGGTATCACTATTTCTTCTGACCTATGGAAGTTAGACGATACCTTGGGGAGAAAAGCTGGGTCAAGCGAGAGGATAATTTTGTCTTGTAAAATGGTGCAGAAAGGCTCGATCACTGAAAGTGCCTGGATCTCACTGACTCTCCTAGCCGAGACTAGGGCCACCAAAACTACTGTCTTCAGGGTTAACAGTTTTATGGGTAGTTCATCTATAGGTTCAAATGGTGCCCTACCGAGACCCTGTAATACTGTTGATAAGTCCCAGGGAGGGAACCTCCTTGCTTTGGGGACTCATTTCCGGCTGATGGACACAAGAAATCTTTTGATCAGTGGTTCTTCTGACAGTCTTTGATTTAAAAAGTTGGACAGGGCGGCCACCTGAACCTTAAGAGTACTAACTGCAAGGTTTAGATCTGCTCCGGCTTGGAGGAAATCTAGAACCGCCGGGACCATGGCACCTGACACTCTGTTGTCGAGTCTGCGCCAGTCCCCAAATCTCTTCCAAATGTTATTATAAATTGTGTTAGTGGACGGCTTTCGGCTGCTAAGAATGGTATCGATTACCTTGGCCGATAACCCTCTCAGCTCTAACAGCTCCCTTTCAGAAGCCAAGCCGTCAGAGAAAGAGAGCTCAGTTCTGGATGATTCGCTTCTCCCTGGTATAAGAGGTCCGACCTGTAAGGTAGTCTCCAAGGTTCTGCAATGCTGAGTCTTAGAAGACCTGAGAACCAAGACCTCCTCAGCCAAAATGGCGCGATCAGGATGACCCTTGTGTTGGACCCTTTTATCTTCCGGATAATCCTCGGAATGAGGGCAAACGGTGGAAATGCGTATACCAGATCTGCCTCCCAAGACTGGGATAGGGCATCTAGGCCCCGACTGAGAAGATCTCTCTGTAGGGAATAGAACTGTTTCACCTGCCTGTTGTGTCTTGTAGCAAAAAGGTCTATCTGTGGGTCTCCCCACTTCTGCACTATTTCTTCGAACACTGTTCGATTCAAGCACCATTCTGTCGAAGACAGCGTCTCTCTGCCTAGGGCATCTGCCAGAGAATTTAATTCCCCTTTTAGGTGAATGGAAGATAGGGATAACAGGTTTTCTTCTGCCCATTGAAGGATCTCTCTTGCTATCCTCATCAGACCCGGGACTCTCGTACCCCCTTGCTTGTTGAGGTAACAAACCGTGGTAATGTTGTCCGAAAGGACCTGCACATGTCTTCCCCTTAGGGATGGGCAAAAGGCTACTAGGGCCTTTAGAACCGCCTTCATCTCCCTCGCATTGGAGGAGAGGCCGGCTTCCTGCCGGTTCCAGAGCCCCTGGGCTATCAGAGTGCCTGAATGGGCCCCCCAGCCCTGCCCGCTGGCGTCCGTGGTGACTGCCAGAGGACAGTGTTGGGACCAGAGTCGGCCAGCCGAGAGGTTTGCAGGGATCAACCACCATTCTATTGAGAGCTTTACTTCCTGCGGAATTTCCGTCTGTCTCTGAAGTGAATTTGTTTGTCCATCCCAGAGAGAAAGCATGAACGCCTGAAGCGCTCGAGTATGGAACTGAGCCCACTGGACTCCTGGGATGGCCGCTGTCATTAACCCAAGGACCCTCATACTCTGAATTGAGGTCCTTGAATAAGTGCAGAGGTTCCTCACCTCTGTCAAAATTGTCTCTACCTTTTCCTTTGTCAGGAATATCTTGGACTTCCTTGAGTCTATCAGGTATCCTAGGTATACAATGCTCTGAGTAGGTACTAATTGTGACTTCTCCTGATTTACCAGCCACCCTAGTTGCTGAAGGTGTCTGGTAGTTCTGCTCAGGTTCCGTCTGACTTCTTCTGCTGAGTCTGCAAAAAAACAGTAGGTCGTCCAGATAGGGGATAATCTGAATTCCCTCTGATCTCAGAGTCCCTAGCGCTTCTGCCGGTATCTTCGTAAAAATGCGTGGAGCTGACGCTAGTCCGAAGGGCAGAGCATTGAATTGAAAATAGAGGGTTCTGAACCCTTTTCTTACTGCAAATCTGAGAAATTGTTGGGACTCCTCTCGAATAGGGACGTGAAGATAGGCGTCCCCTAGGTCCAATGAGACCATGAAGACCCCAGGGGTTAACAGCTCTCTGGTGGAGTAGATTGATTCCATCTTGAAACGTCTGTACTTTACGTACATGTTTACTTGTCTCAGATTTAGAATCAGTCGAAATTTTCCTGATGATTTCTTTATCAGAAAAACTTGAGAGTAGAATCCCTCTTTCCTTAGAGATGGGGGGGATGAAGCTTATCACCTTCTCTTCCAGCATACTCTGCAGGAGGGAAGACATAGCTGTGGCTTTTTCCGCGTCTCTTGGGAGACTTGTTATGAAAAGTTTTTGAGGGGGGCAGCCTAAAAGTTCTATCCTGTACCCTGATGCGATCAGATCTAGGATAAAACGGCTGCTGGAGATGGTCTGCCACTGTGGAAGGGAACCCTTTCTTTTTATCGGCCGACCTCTCTAGGACGGATTCCAGCTCCTTTCCAAAGAGCAGATCTCCATCAAACGGGAGGGAACAGAGTCTTGTCTTTGAGACAGAGTCTCCTCCCCAGGTCTTCAGCCAGATAGCCCTCCTGGCTTCATTAACCAAGGCTGTGGATCTGGCCGAGAATGTGACCGACTCCGTGGATGCATCCGCTATATAGGCCACTGCCTTACTTAGCGTGGGTAAAGCATCCAGAATCTCTTCCCTAGGAGTGTCTGACTCCAGAAGAGTGCGGAGCTGTTTAAGCCATAAGTCAAGTGTACGCGCCACGCATGTGGTGGCTAGTGCGGGTCTAAAGTTGGCGGAGCAAGCTTCCCACTCCTTTTTTAAATAGCCCTCCGCCTTCCTGTCCATTGGGTCCTTCAGGATACCTGTATCCTCAAAGGAAAGTTCTGAAGCTCTAGAGACCTTGGCTATGGAAGCGTCCAGTCTGGGACATCTATCCCACAGCTTTGTATCCTCTTCCTTAAAGGGGAACCTTCTCTTTAAATTTTTAGGGAAGAATACTGCTTTCTCCGGCTTCCTCCATTCATGAAGTATGGTCTCCCTTAGGGATCCATGCACCGGAAAGGTTCTGCCCTGTCTAGGCTGAAAGCTTTCATATAGGAGGTCATGCACTGACAACTCCTGGTTCTCTGGGGACTCCAGTTCCAGGGTGTCGTAGATTGCTTTCAGGAGCTCCTCTGTCTCCTCTGAAGGAAAAAGGAATTTTTGCATCTTTTCTGGCCCTTCCTCGCTCGGGTCTATCTCCTCAGGGTCTGAGGCTGAGCCTGAGTTGTCCTCCCCGTCCTCCAGGACTCGATGCTGGTGGACTGCCCGTACCTGGGCCCTAACTTCTGGCCTCACGGTAGTACTGGTGCCTGAAGTACCTGGGCTGGGTTCAGCAAGTGTCTCTTGCTGTGTGGGCTTAAAGGACTGAAACGTCTGTTTCATCCCTGACTTTAATGAGTCCATAAAGCCTTTGAGAACAGGGCCTGTTTCTCCCTTGATAAGTCTGTCTATGCAGTCCTGACAAGCATTCTCTTTCCACCCAATTTGCAACTTCCTGGTACATATTGGGCATCTTTTTCTAGGTGTTTCTGTTTTATCTCTGGGCTCGTGGGTCCTGTCCTGTAATACAGTAAATGACAAGCGCCTGCATATTACTTACACTGAAGTAAACACCCAAACCAGAAACACCACGTGGACTCTCTTATTCTAGTCTAAGAATTATGAGAAGTACCCACCACCAGAGCCTATGCTAGAATATGTGACGTCTGCCACCATCAGCATAGGAGAAACAAACGGTCTCTGGAATAAACAGACTCCCCTGTGCCGCCCCCACAGGAGGGTAAGAAAAGGAAAGAAGCGGTCTGCCCCTTATTTTCTTACCTTAGGGCCCGATGCGACCGATGGCGCCTCCAGATCTGCGTCTCTGGGTCCTTCCATGTTGCGCGGCGCCATCTTTAGGTCCGGGTCCCTTAAATATGAGAGGAGTGGAGGTCCGGAGCAGCGCTGTGGATCCGACGCCGCCCCACGGCACAGCACGCCTGTTATTTTCAACTAGGCTTCCAAATGGGTGTACCAAGATGGCCGCCGCGGGACTTCCTGTCGTGTCACTTCCTGTTTTCTGCGCCGGAAGTGACACACTAGCTGTGCGCCCAGCTCCATGCTGTCCTGGAGCTAGAGACTCCCCTCTGTAGATCCATCTGTCCGGGAAGGATACCGGCTCTACGGCTGCCCGAGCCTCCGCCAGGAGGATACCCTGCTGTGCCGCGGCTGGACCCACTGGATCACCTCCTCCACCCTCACAGGTAACCTCGCTGAGGATACACCCGACTTGGGAGGTGGGGTCCCATACCATCACCCATGACCCCTGTTTCGGGTCTCCTGGGTGGCCCCAAACTGACTCATACCCCAGGGGAACTACCCCTGTTGACTGGGTATGGACGTCGGGGGGGCCCCTGCCGCCTGGCACGAAGGCCCAAAAAAATAACAAACATCCCTTGGATAGTGCCTGTCTAGCCTGAGGAAACACAAATACTGAGGTGCTAATGCATGAGTAAGACTTTTATGATGTGGATCATGTGTTTCCTGTTCTAGGTGGGAGGAGCCTATCTCTCTGTAAGCCGTCCTGGAAGATGACTTGGAAAATCATATTATTTTACGCACAAGACTTCAACTTCCTGTTATACACAGGAGAAGAACTTCAAGCTCCTTGCGAGATGGTACAGGGACCCTGAATCCCTGCACAAAATCTTCCCATCAGTGCCCCCCACCTGCTGGAGGTGTGGATCGGCGGATGGCAGCTACTTACATATATGGTGGGAGTGTCAATCTGTCCAACCTCTTTGGACACAGGTCTTCTCAATTTACAGTAACCTATATGATGAACCTCTACAGCCGACACCTGAAATTGCTCTGTTGTCCGTGCTCCCGGGCCCAATATCCTCACAGAGACGCTCTTTGCTACGTTTCTTCTTGTCAGCCGCAAGACAAATTATCCCCATATTCTGGAAAACCACCACCAGCCCCCCCCCCTTAACTTTATGGGTCTCCACAGTTAACGACATCATGCGGATGGAGGAGATGTTGGCCCTGGAGCACGACAATTTTGAGAAATATAAGCTCCAATGGCTCATATGGATAGAATACTCGTCCTCGGACTCCCTGAAGAATTTACTATCACCCTAGGGAGCAGGTTAAGTTGCGATTTGCACCTATTGATCAGATGTGCTGCTCTGGGGTCTGCCCGGACCCCCTCCCCCCCCCCCGTTCTCTTCTTTCTCCCCCTCTTTACCTTTTCTACCCTATTTATCCAGAATTAGATGTCATGTTTTTCACGGATATAAATTCCGATGAGTGCTAATATAGTTACTATTGCATAACTTGTTTGAAAATGGGAAATTAATACCCTTTATTGAGTTGATAATTTTGTGATGTGAGATTATACCTTATGCACACCTACACCCTCTGTTGACATCTGAAAGTTATCTGTACAACTTATATTGCTTAATATTTAAATCAAATAAACATATATTTGACTCTAAATTGTTGTGGGTTACAGGAGCATTTACATTCATTTGTATGTGTTCATGTGCGTAAAAATAGGATTTTTATAACAGCTTACCTGTAAAATCCTTTTCTTGGAGTACATCACGGGACACAGAGCAACATAGTCATTACTAATGGGTTATATAGATACCGTCAGGTGCTGGCACTGGCAACTTCCAAAACCGGAAGTACCCTCCCCTATATAAGCCCCTCCCATCCGGGAGCACCTCAGTTTTGTAGCAAAGCAATAAGTGTCCCCAAAGAGGGGCGGGAGCTCTGTGTCCCGTGATGTACTCCAAGAAAAGGATTTTACAGGTAAGCTGTTATAAAAATCCTATTTTCTTTCTCGTACATCACGGGACACAGAGCGACAAAGTCATTACTAATGGGATGTCCTAAAGCAATGCCAAATGAGGGGGGGGGATACACCATATATAAGCTGAGCGCTATCAGACATGAGGATCTTTTGCGGCCTGCAACACACTGCGCCCCAAGGCGACATCCTCCTGACTTCTAACGTCCACCTGGTAGAACCTAGTAAACGTGTGAACTGAAGACCATGTTGCGGCCTTACAGATTTGAGCCAGGGAGGCCTGGTGATGCACTGCCCATGAAGTTCCAACTGCTCTCGTGGAGTGCGCTCTAACTTTGAACGGAGGCGGTCTCCTTCTCAAGCCATAAGCTTGCATAATGACCTGTCGAATCCACTTGGCTAAAGTAGATTTTGACGCTGCCTGACCCTTTCTGGGGCCTTCCGGCAGAATAAACAAAGTATCCGTTCTGCGAATCTGAGCAGTGGCTTTTAGATAAGCTTTAACTGCTCTTACTACATCCAAAGAATGCAATAACTTTTCCTCTACCGAAGTAGGTTTGGGGAAAAAAGAAGGAAGAACCACATCTTGGTTCAAATGAAACCTCGATACCACCTTAGGAAGAAAGGCTGGATGAGGACGTAACACTACTCTGTCCTTATGGATAACCAGATATGGCTCCTTACAGGACATAGCTGCTAATTCCGATACTCTTTTAGCCGAACAAATGGCTACTAGAAAAATCAATTTCCTGGTGAGAAGCACCAAGGAAATATGCTGTAATGGTTCAAATGGTTGTTTCTGTAGAACCGACAGAACCAAGTTTAGATCCCATGGACATATGGGAATATTAACCGGAGGACTAATACGCATCACTCCTTGTATAAAGGCTTTGACTAGTGAATGCGAAGCCAAGGGCCTTTGAAAAAATATTGACAAGGCCGAAATCTGACCCTTGATAGTACTCAAGGCAAGCTTCCTATCTACAGCCCACTGTAGGAAGTCCAGAATCCTACCTATTACGTACTTATGTGGATGCCATTTCTTGGCCTCACACCACGCGATGTACGCCTTCCAGATTCTATAGTAGATCTGCCTGGATACCGGCTTCCTGGCATTGATCATGGTAGATACCACAGCATTAGAGAGCCCTCTCTTTTTTAGAATGTGGGCTTCAATAGCCAGGCCGTCAAACCTAGGGCTGGTAAGGAAGGGTGGTATATCGGTCCTTGCGAAAGCAGGTCCGGACGACGTGGGAGAGTCCAAGGACTCCCCACTGAAATTTTACAATCTCCGCGTACCACGCTCTTCGGGGCCACGCTGGAGCCACCGGAATCACTGGTTTCTTTTCTACCCTGATTCTGCGGAGTAATCGAGGTAACCATTGTGGCGGTGTGAATGCATATATCAGCTTGAACTGATCCCAAGGGAACACTAGGGCATCCGAGCCACAAGCTAGGGGATCCCTTGTCCGAGAGACAAACCTGTCCCCCTTTGCGTTGAATCTGGATGCTAGAAGATCTACATCCGATGTTCCCCACCGCTGACATATTGTCCAGAAAACCTCGGGGTGAAGGGACCCTTCCTCTGGGCCTAATTGCTGGCGACTTAGAAAGTCCGCCTTCCAATTCTCCACTCCTGGAATGAATACCGCAGATATGGCTGGGACATATTTTTCTGCCCATTTCAGGATGTAATTTACTTCCCTCTGGGCTGCACGACTCCTGGTGCCCCCCTGATGATTGATATATGCCACTGCTGTGGCATTGTCTGATTGAATTCTGACAGGGGACCCTTGGAGTTTGGATGTCCATGCTACTAGGGCATACCGGGCTGCTCGTATCTCTAAGAGATTGATGGGCAGGGCCTTTTCTGCATCCGACCATCTGCCCTGGAGAGACTATTGCTCCAGTACTGCTCCCCAGCCTATAAGGCTGGCATCTGTAGTGACCACCTTCCAAGAAATCGGACTGAAGGATTTCCTTTTTTCCAGATTCTGGGGAACCAACCACCAACGGAGGCTCTTGCGAACGGAAGGGGACAAGGACATTGTAAGTCTAGGGCCTGAACTTTTTTGTTCCAGGCTGACAGTATGGCCCCTTGCAAATTCCTTGAATGGAATTGACCGTAGGGTACTGCTTCGAATGATGCCACCATTTTTCCCAGCAGCCTCATATACAGGCGTATGGACGGCTGTCTTTTTTGTACCCACTAAGTGGATCAAATCTTTCAAAGACAACACCTTTCCTCGAGGCAAGAATATTTTTCTCTGGCCTGAATCCAACCTTAGCCCCAAGTATTCCAGACTTTTGACTGGTTTCTAGGGCTGACTTGTCTCGGTTGATAATCCAACCGTGAGATTCCAGATACTTGATTGTCTTGTGAACGACCACGTCTAGTTTTTTCACTGAGTGGTCTATCAGCAACAAGTCATCCAGATATGCCATTATCATTACACCTTGTGTTCTTAGATTGGCCAATAAAGGGCCAGAATTTTTGTAAACACTCGTGGTGCTGTGGCCAAACCGAAGGGTAAGGCTCTGAACTGAAAATGGCGCCCTTGTACTGCAAAGCGTAGAAATTTTTGGTGGACTGGAAAGATGGGAATGTGCAAATAAGCATCTTTGATGTCGATCGCGGCTAACCAATCCTCCCCTTGTAGGGCAGTGGCCACCGATCGGATCGACTCCACCGGAAAGTCCTGATATACAGGAATTTGTATAGCCCTTTTAGAATTAATATGGGCCTCCCGTCCGCGTTTGCTTCGGGACTGTAAAGAGGTTTGAGTAAAACCCGAACCCTCATTCTTCCAGGGGAACCTCCATAATTACTCCTTGGAGCAATAGTTGTTCTAGTGCCAACAGGAGGGACTCTCTCTTCCGGGGATCCCTTGGCACGTTTGACCTCAAAAATGGGAAGGAGGAGAGTCTTTTAACTCCAAACTGTATCCCAAACCTACTGCGGAGAGCACCTATCTGTCTTGATCGTGTCCCGCCAGGTCTCTTGCGAACAACTGGAGTCCTCCCCCCACCCGACTGAGTGGGGGCTTCAATGAATTTAACTTTGGGGGAGGTTTTGTACCTCCCCTGACCCAGGGTTTCTCATTACCCTGCTACTGTCCCTGTTTTTTACCCCCGGGATTTGACCGAGGAGGCCGTCGGAACTGTTACACAGCCGATGCCCCAGGGACTGGAGAAGCAGGCCTCTTAAAGAGGGACCTCTAACTCTGTTTTTAACCGGCAAGAGCGTATTTTTACCGCTGGAAATTTTCTGGATATATTTGTCCAGGTTTTCCCTGAATAAGCGTTCACCATGAAATGGGACGCTAACCAGCCATTCTTTACAGGGAGCTTCAGCAGACCAGTTTTTGAGCCATAGGAGCCTACGCATATGTACTATAGACAGCGTAAGGCGGGAGGCCTGATGGACTGAATCCTTTATGGCGTCAACCGCAAAGCCTAAGGCTCTAGGTAGATCAGCTAGGGCAAAGCCTGCTGATCTGTCAAGTCCCTCAAGACCTGTTTCAACTGATCCTTCACTGCTTAGCAGACCCCAATAGCTGCTACTGCTGGTTGTATCACCAAGCAGATTTTCATAAGGACTCCAATCTTTTATCTATTGGGTTCTTGAACATTTGGACATTATCCACTGGACATGTCAGTGATTTATACATACAAGAGATGGCTGCGTCCACTGTAGGGACCTTCCATTTTTTTTTTTTTTGATGAACTTATCCTCCATGGGATAGACCACCGGAAATCTCTTGGGGGAATAAATATTTTCTCAGGACGTTCCCAATCCTGGTAAATGAGCCCTTTCAGTAAAGGGTGAAGTGGAAAAGAACAAACAGTCTGGGGGCTTCTAGCGACCCCAACGAGGATACAGTAGTGGTTGATGGTTCCGCAAGGTGCATTTTTAAATGCTGATCGGACCATGTTAGTCAGAGACTGAACCCATAATCTTTCAGCTTGAGATGCTGAGAAAAGGTTCCCCCACTGTTGATTCCTCTATAACAGAATCAACCTCATCCTGATCCCCTTAAGGCAGGTCGATCCCTGTATGGGACTGTTGCTCTGCTAACAGGCACTCTGAAGGAGGAGACGGAGATCGGGCGTGCTTTCCCTGACAGGGAGGCAGCGATAAATGTTGACAATCTCTCTCTAATCCTCCCAGAGCTGAGGAAAAAACCTCCTCTGTTACATACACAGGAGCAGGTGAACTGAGGACAGCCACAGTACCAAGTACCCCTGCGGGGTCTCTACGGTCACTTACCTCTGAACTTCAGGGGAGACTGGTGCAGCAGAAGTATGCCCAAGATCCTCCGAGCCCGATGAGACCCCCTTCGCTTCCTGGAAGATTCAGTTCCGGAGCTTCTGGACGGCATATTCCTAAGCCTAAAGCTGAGGTATTCCAGCCGTAATACACCACTTTTACTGAGAATAGTCTAGCACAATTGCTGCTATATCACAGTTGGTGTCTACTAATGTGCCTTTCTAGGGGATGCCTGTATCAACCGCTTGCTGTATGCCCTTTTTGTAAATGTTGCCAGCTCTGTCTCTGTACTTCATAGCCAGCTCACCACACAAAACTGTGTTTTTTACATGCTGGGACGCCCGCACATGCGCAGAAGCGCTGCGGCGCACACAGAGCGTCATCCCCCAGGCTCCGCCCCCTTTCCTGGCTCACCTCTATATATAGAGGCGCGTGCACGCGCGCGGCCACGTGCGCCTTCGGCGCTAATTTTGAAAAATGGAGACTAGGGACAAGAGCCAGGGCTCCTCTTTGCCGCAGGCCGGGGGATGGACGAGCATTGCAACATGGCAGAGGAAGCAGTTTCCCATAAGAGAACTCACCATCTGCCTGGACTTGCTCTGCTGAGAAGAAACTAGTCCACATGACAAGAAAACATTCCACAGCGGCCTCTAGTGGACAAACACAGGTACCGCAGTCTAATATCTTAAATATATATAAAAAAATATATTTTTTTTTTTTTTCTCTTGACCACCATTAAAAATTATTACATTTTTTTAGTAGTTACAGGCATGCACAGAATTTTGCGGGAATACCATTAGGTAACAGACAGAAAGACAAATTAGGCTTGGGGGTCCCCCAATAGAACCAAGTTCCTGGGGGCCCCCACTTACCTGTTCCCCGCCGCAGGACTTTGTTTGGTCCACAAAAGCCCAAACTTCACCTATCACGGCAGGCATTGTAATCAAACCTTCAGGGACCGGGTTCCCAAGGATTCCACTCCCCTGGACCTGTATAGCACCCTGCACAGAAAACATCTTGGTCGTGGGTATGACCAGAGCTCTGGATCCCAGGGTCCAGCTCTCCTAAGAGAAGCATTACAGGCAAAACCTTGCTCTTCTCTTTGCAAGGCCCGGGTACCGACCATTTAGCTATGAAGCTTTTTTGGTCGGATCCGGAATAGCTTACTGAGGCCCAAAAGAACCTGTACGCAAGCTCAGTGAAAAACACATGTTTCTTCTTGGCCAACACCTTAGACACTGGCAAAAAACTGAGGTGCTCCCGGATGGGAGGGGCTTATATAGGGGAGGGTACTTCCGGTTTTGGAAGTTGCCAGTGCCAGCACCTGACGGTATCTATATAACCCATTAGTAATGACTATGTCGCTCTGTGTCCCGTGATGTACGAGAAAGAAATGCATACATGTTGCCGCACATCTGTGGAACGCAGAACATGACAGAAAATGATTCCCTTTCTCTGTCATTGCTGTTACCTGCCTTCATCCAGTAAGGAAAAACACAGGTAACCGCACATAGTAAAGGGGGCTGAAAACAACACGCCATACTTTCCAGATATTTAAAAAAAAAAAAAAAAAAAGTTGAACCATTTATCAATTGCCTTTCACTTCACAATTATGTGCCACTCTGTGTTGGTCCATCACATAAAATCCCAATAAAATTCATTAACAATTCTGGTTGTAACATGACAAAATGTGGAAAATTTCAAGCGGTGTGAATACTTTTTCAAGGCACTGTACATAGTGTAATATCTCTGGAAATGACATATATGATGTTCTTCTGCCCCCATACTGCAGTTAAAACTTTGGGTGATGACACTTACTGAATGGAGGATGTGGCTTGTGTGTGCAATTCTCTGACCATGTGCCTGCTGAGTACAGCGAAACATCTACTACAAGTAGAAGCAGAGTATGATACAACACACCCAAACTATTGCAAGATGGCATAACCCTGCCAGGAAAAATCCAGAACAGCCTTGGTCAGGCCAAGCCTTTATGTACAGTATTTGCTATATCCACCAACAGTGCACCAGGTGGAAACAGGTTTCTCAATAAACCTTCTATGTCTAGGAAATCTAAGAAAAGAAGTATCATCCCCATGGTGGAGCTGCGCCTGAACTGAAAGGATTAAAAGCTTGTCCTAGCAGATGGTGCGGCCCCATGCTGTGGCAGTGGACTGGTCCTCGGGGTCTACATGTACAACGTCAAGTCTTAAAGACCTTAGACTAAGGTGACCAGATTTTTTTTTAAATAAAATCCGGGGACTTTTTTTTTTTTTTACTAGCAATGGCGGCAATCAGCTTCTCTCTGCCCGTCACTGCCGCCGCCCGCCTCACAGCCTGTCAAGTCTTACTCTCCAGGCCCCGACTACTACTGGGTGGGGAGTAGAGGAAGATCACTCCGCCAGGGAGGGCAAGGAGATGAGCAGGCAGGCGGCAAGCCGGGACTTGAGCCAAGGCAGAAGAACATGCGAGCGAAGCTGAAAAGGCACCCGAAACTGAAGAAATATTCCCTCCGCTCTGACCAGCACATGAACATCAGAAAGGGGCACAGATAATGGAAAAAAAAAAAAATACACCCCCCTAAGCTAGTAGGAGGGGCAGAGTAGGGGGGGGGGTGTAATTCAAAAATTATTATTTTTTATACTGCACTGACTGCCTTTGAAATTGCCCCAGCCCCTGTTCAAATCCAATCCGGGGACAAAACCGGGGACAGTGTCCTTAATCCGGGGACTGTCCCCGGAAACCAGGGATGTCTGGTCACCTTACCTTAGACCACCACGGTACAGGAGAGAAGCTGATAAGACCAGGCTACAAGGAGTCTGTTGGAGCAGAGGATCAGATAAGTAAAACTGCTTTTCAAAGTCTGCAAGACATAAACAAGCTTTTAACCCCTGCAGTGCAGGAGTAGCCCTACTACAGGTCAGGATTTTTACTTTTTGGATTTTACCATTGGCCAACTGCAGCTGGGCTCCAATATGTGACCTGTTGGGTAGGTTATCAGAAAGCTTTGACTAGATCGATTAGCCAGCAGTGTGCAGAAGATTAGCTTACAAAAAATAAAATAAAAATATTTTTATATATTTTATATATTATATAAATATCACACAGACAGTCATTGCTGACCTCTATAGCCTCGTACACACGGTCGAACTTCCATCTGACTTTTCCGTGGATTTTTGTCCGAACGGAGTTGGTTGGGAACACCCAAAGCATACACACCACAGGACTTTTCTGCAAACTTTCTTAAAACTTCTTACAACATCATGTGTTTTCTGCTCTTTTCTGATCTTTACTGCCACCCTTTGGTCAACTTTTGCTATTGTTGGTTGATTTTAACATTAGTTGTTTTGTCCATCGGACTAAAGTCCGATGGTTATCTGTACACACGGTCGGACTTTGCTCCATCGGACTTTTGTTGGGCGAAAGTTTGTCCGTTTGCAGACCCAACTTTTGTCCGATGAAAACAAAACCCAAACGAAAAAAAGTTTGTCCGATGGAGCGTACACACGGTCGGATTGTTGGTCCAACTTGCTTAAAACTAAGTTTGTTGGGCAAAAGTTCGACCGTGTGTACGGGGCTTATTTCTAGAATTGCCAGCTGCCATACTATTGCTTTGGTTTCAATATTTTCTGACCTAGAACAGCTATAGAGAGATGAAAATCTTATTCTGACTTTAATTTGTTGGATGTTCCCAGGCAGTGACTCAAACACTGACGATAGGCAAGGCCAGACAGCTTGCATTTTTCATCAGCAATGACAACTCCCATATGTCTCATGACAGGTGTTCTTTACGTTAGCAAGACAGTGGGGGTTATTTACTAAAACTGGGGAGTGTAAAATCTGGTGCAGCTCTGCATAGAAACCAATCAGCTTCCATTTTTTTTGTCAAAGCTTAACTGAACAAACTGAAGCTTATTGTCATATCATGCAGAGCTGCACCAGAATTTGCACTCTCCAGTTTTAGTAAATCAACCCCACTGTTACAGCTTAGGTTTACTTCATATTCTTTTCTTTTTTTTTTATATATCAGCACAAGGATTGGTGGTTACATTGAATGAGAAGTAACCCTTGTGCTGGTGGCCGCTCTCCATTTAAATCTTCAGTCCTCTGACCCCCATCCCCCCAGTAATCTTCTGGTGATGTATGGGACAATAAAGTGAGCCACTGGACCTCATCATAGGCACTCGTCAAGATCTGACCATGCCCGTCCCCCCACCATTAATAGAAGCTGGACTTCAGTTTCAAGCAATGAAAAGCGCTCTATGAATGGAGGACAGGGGGATAAATGAAAGATCTGCCTCCTCCATTCATAGAGAGCTTTTTATTGTGGAAAGCTATAGCACAGCTTGAATAATCGGAAGAGGGGGTGGAAAAGGCAGCTTGTATTAACCCTCACAGCCTTGGAAGATTACCGCTGCGGGGGAATGGGGGGGGGGGGGAAAGAACTGAAGATTTTAACAAAGACAGCAGCCACCAGGACATGGGACACTTCTTATTCAATGTAAGCACTGCCCCTTGTGCGGATTTTAGAATAATAATAAAAATAAAAAATAAAAACACATGTAGCGGCGTCACTCTCCCTGCTCCGTTTCTATCGCCTGGTTGGCTGGTTTTTTCTAGGGGTACCTGGGAGAGGAGAGAGCAGGAACACTACGCCAAGCTCTCCCCTCGTATGTGTATGAGGGTTGAGCAAAGTCACTTGGATTACCTCCGGGTCCGTTCACTGCATACGAAGCCTCTCCTTGTACCGTGGAGATGTGTCTGCCAGTAACAGAGCCCCACACCAATTAAAAGTCCAACACTCTTTTATTTCTCCATTGCCAAGATGAACATAATAGTTGAACTTTCAGTAACAGACAGGGGTGTGGATACAAGTAGGCCCAGGCACAAATAAACTCTCCTATACCTTTGCAAGCGAATAGGCCTGGCGCACGGTCTCTGCCACTGACCGTGAGTTTTGATCGCTGCCACCGACCGGATGAACTGTTGAGGCCCCTGCCACAGGCCTAATAGCAGGCCTTCTGCCACTGACCTGAGTTGACTAGTTGGACCGCTGCCACCGGTCATAGAACATGAACCACCTTCCTCTATGAACTTGGCCCCTATTCGGGAAAGATATCCATCCGGACAGTCTCCAGAGGTTCACCCGGCACTGGCAATATGCTGCACCAGATTTGTGGATGAATCCCTCCTCCGGTCCCTTACGCCTCTGGATTCGGGTGCCCGACTCCCGGGGGACCCTAGGACAATCACTCCCTTGCAGGACCCAGCGGAAGGTACTGGGCCCCAGGCCTCTGGCTGAGTACCTCACCCCAGACTGAAGGTGTCTGGGGTGGAACACGAACTCCAAGTGTCCAGGCCTAGGCCGCCTGGACACCGACCGGACAGCAGCCCTCAGGCTGAAAGTGCCTGGGACTTGAACCTCGTGGCGAAGATGTCCGCCCCCTTTATACTCTCTTCCAGCAAGCATAGCGGGTTCCCCGCCCCGCTGTACAACTGCTGCGAGAGGTCAAAGGGTACGGCACTGCAGCGATGGTTCAACCCCGGCCCAAAGTGACAGCGCCACCTGCTGTGCCGCAGGGAACTAGACATCACTGATGTCTTCACCAGAATTAAATACTTTGAAAGGTACAGGTCCTTCTCAAAAAATTAGCATATTGTGATAAAGTTCATTATTTTCTGTAATGTACTGATAAACATTAGACTTTCATATATTTTAGATTCATTACACACAACTGAAGTAGTTCAAGCCTTTTCTTGTTTTAATATTGATGATTTTGGCATACAGCTCATGACAACCCAAAATTCCTATCTCAAAAAATTAGCATATTTCATCCGACCAATAAAAGAAAAGTGTTTTTAATACAAAAAAAGTCAACCTTCAAATAATTATGTTCAGTTATGCACTCAATACTTGGTCGGGAATCCTTTTGCAGAAATTACTGCTTCAATGCGGCGTGGCATGGAGGCAACCAGCCTGTGGCACTGCTGAGGTGTTATGGAGGCCCAGGATGCTTCAATAGCGGCCTTAAGCTCATCCAGAGTGTTGGGTCTTGCGTCTCTCAACTTTCTCTTCCCAATATCCCACAGATTCTCTATGGGGTTCAGGTCAGGAGAGTTGGCAGGCCAATTGAGCACAGTAATACCATGGTCAGTAAACCATTTACCAGTGGTTTTGGCACTGTGAGCAGGTGCCAGGTCGTGCTGAAAAATGAAATCTTCATCTCCATAAAGCTTTTCAGCAGATGGAAGCATGAAGTGCTCCAAAATCTCCTGATAGCTAGCTGCATTGACCCTGCCCTTGATAAAACACAGTGGACCAACACCAGCAGCTGACATGGCACCCCAGACCATCACTGACTGTGGGTACTTGACACTGGACTTAAGGCATTTTGGCATTTCCCTCTCCCCAGTCTTCCTCCAGACTCTGGCACCTTGATTTCCGAATGACATGCAAAATTTGCTTTCATCCGAAAAAAGTACTTTGGACCACTGAGCAACAGTCCAGTGCTGCTTCTCTGTAGCCCAGGTCAGGCGCTTCTGCCGCTGTTTCTGGTTCAAAAGTGGCTTGACCTGGGGAATGCGGCACCTGTAGCCCATTTCCTGCACACGCCTGTTCACGGTGGCTCTGGATGTTTCTACTCCAGACTCAGTCCACTGCTTCCGCAGGTCCTCCAAGGTCTGGAATCGGTCCTTCTCCACAATCTTCTTCAGGGTCCGGTCACCTCTTCTCGTTGTGCAGCGTTTTCTGCCACACTTTTTCCTTCCCACAGACTTCCCACTGAGGTGCCTTGATACAGCACTCTGGGAACAGCCTATTCGTTCAGAAATTTCTTTCTGTGTCTTACCCTCTTGCTTGAGGGTGTCAATGATGGCCTTCTGGACAGCAGTCAGGTCGGCAGTCTTACCCATGATTGCGGTTTTGAGTAATGAACCAGGCTGGGAGTTTTTAAAAGCCTCAGGAATCTTTTGCAGGTGTTTAGAGTTAATTAGTTGATTCAGATGATTAGGTTAATAGCTCGTTTAGAGAACCTTTTCATGATATGCTAATTTTTTGAGATAGGAATTTTGGGTTGTCATGAGCTGTGTGCCAAAATAATCAATATTAAAACAAGAAAAGGCTTGAACTACTTCAGTTGTGTGTAATGAATCTAAAATATATGAAAGTCTAATGTTTATCAGTACATTACAGAAAATAATGAACTTTATCACAATATGCAAATTTTTTGCTACACACGGAAAGCAGAACTCCCTGCAAAAAAATTTTTCCCCCTATGGAGTGCACTGCACAGATTAGCTGGTCGTTTTGTCTAGAGGTGAATACAGAGCATAAACTCATCTGATCCTTCGATGCGACGAAAGCTTTCAGTGGTAGACTGTTCCTGCTGTCCTCACATCCAGAGCCGGTCTACCTGCGTAATGAAGTCAGGAACAGTCCACCACACATGACCACCAGACTGTGGAGGGGGTGATGGGGGTGGGTGTGGGTGTCAGGAGTGGCTTGCGCTGGAAGGATCAGTGGAATAGGAGATTATATCTCGGCAATACTCTACACTAATCAAAATCAAGCAGTCCCTAACATCATCTTATGACAAAACGCATAGGGCGGAGCAACACGCTGACGTCACGAATCCCACACATGCTCTAGAAGTAAGGGTTTGTTTTGTGTACCGGCCGATACACTAGAAACAAAAAGGCGCTTGTTATCAGGGGCAGCTGTAAGTGCAATTTACATTTAAATAAACGCTTTAAGGATTTCACACTATGTGGAGCATTTCGTTTTTTTGAGAAATCCTGTTATTTAATATGGTGCCAAGGGGGTGATCTTGTGCAGGAGGAGGAGACCACCTGAACCCAGAAAAATGCCTAGGCCTGGCTAAAGCCACAAGCGCATATGTTTCCTTGTAACGAGGGATCAATTGGAGCTGGCAAGCAAGCCATTCAGCTGTTGGTGGAGGCACCGATGTTTTAACAATCACTATGGTGGTGGATGGTGCGGAACGACACCAGGATTATATATCACATCACTTGTGGACTGTTTTTAAATCAATTTGAATCACTTTATTGGTTTAATATGATCGATTAGCGCAACCTATTTTTTAAAGCGGATTTCCCCCCCAAAAAAAATAAAAAAAAATAATAATTAATAGTCAGCTGCTACAAATACTGCACTGCTGACTTTTAAAATAAGGACACTTACCTGTCCAGGGCGCTCGCAATGTCCTTACCCAAAGCCGATCTGTCCCCTCGGCTCCGGGTGGAGGCACCGGCATTTGCTAGTAAGGGAATCAGGAAGTGATGCCTTGCGGCTTCACAGCCTGGTTCCCAACTGCACATGCGCAAAACACGCTGCGCGTTCTAAATGGGAACTGTGTGTCTCCCAGAAGACAGCGGGGGGACGAAGGAGGGGCCGGACATGGTGTATATCGCCGCGGATACTGCGGCGATCTTTCGCCGGAAGTGGGATCAAATACCTGTATTATACAGATATCTGCTCCCCCCTGAAAGGTGCTAAAATTTGACACCGGAAGGGGGGGGGGGGGATCCAGACAGCGGAAGTTCCATTTTTTTGGTGGAACTCCGCTTTAAATGTTTTCCAGGGCTGGTGTCCTGGTTTATTTGTCTATCAGAATCCAGTTTGCATTTGTATGCTGAACCCATGTCAGTGTGTATTTCCTCTGGGTGCTCTAATGTCCTTTCAGGCAGGGCAGAAAATGGATAGTCCGTCATGGGACTGGGGGAGACATTAGAATGGAGACTGCTTCTTTGTTAATCACCACCAAATAATACGTGCTGTAGAGCGGCCCCTCTAGAAAACTCTTGTAGGGGTGCCTGGAATAGCTACATTTGCTTATCTTTCTATAAGTTCACTACTACCGTTGCTATTTTAGAACAAAAGAGAAAATAAAAATACTTTGACATTTGAAAGTATATTTAAAGTAAATCTTTTTTTTAACTTTACGTAAATTGGTTACTGTAGAAGCAGAAACAGAGCACACTGACTAGTGCACACAAAACCACATGAATTAGTATAAAGAATAAAACTGCACCTAATGAAGTGACTTGGACAGGACAGATCACCAAGGCCCCAGAACAGGTCACCTTTAGTGGAGTCCCCATCATGGAGCATCCATCTTGGTTTATATTCTTTCCTATTGCTGGGTGCCCAGAGTGAGGGTTCATCATCTGTTGGCATGACCTGGTGTCCCATTGGATGACCTGTCAGCCATGCAACTTCATTTTTGGGGTGCCACATCCCCAAATGCAATAGAATACAAAAACCTAGAAGATTAATGGGGCTTTTAAAAGGCACCACAAAAAGATTTACTTACAAGATAGAGTACATAAATTTTATTACGGTATGCAAAAGTAAAAAAAAAAAAAAAAAAGAGCCATTACATGATACGCACAATATCACAAAAAGACATCCCTAACTTGTGAACGCTACCCCAACGCCTTTCAACTTCAGTCGTCTTCCTCAGGATTTGATGACATTTATATTTTCTACAAAGAAGCAATATAATGACCAAAGAGTGCAAAAATCATAAATAAAGCAAAGACACAATATTAATGAAACACATTATCCATTGTTGTGAGTGTAATTTTATACAATGTGTTTCATTACTATTTGTTTTGTACAGTATATGGTTTTTGCACTCTTTGGTCACTCATACTTTCAGTTACCGTAATTAACCACTTGCCGACCGCCTCACGTTTATATACGTCGGCAGAATGGCTCGGCAAAGCAACGTACCTGTATGTTGCTTTAAAAATCCCGCTGCACTGGCGCGCATGCCCGCCGCAAGCTCCGTGACCGTGCCCGCGGCACCCTTGGACTCGATGTCCGCTGGTGTCCCGCGATCGTGTCACGGAGCTGCAGAACGGGGAGATGCCTTTGTAAACAAGGCATTTCCCTGTTCTGCCTAGTGACAGGACAAAGATCTACTGCTCCCGGTCATCGGAAGCAGTGATCGATGTCGTGTCACATGTAACCCAGCCCCCCCCCCACAGTTAGAATCACTCCCTAGGACACACTTAACCCCTTCCTCGCCCCCTAGAGGTTAACCCCTTCACTGCCAGTGTCTATTACACAGTAATCAGCGCATTTTTATTTCACTGATTGCTGTATAAATGACAATGGTCCCAAAATAGCGTCAAAAGTGTCAGATGTGTCCGCCATAATGTCGCAGTTACGATAAAAGAATAAAAAAAATAAAAATAAAAAAAAATTAAAAAAAAAAAATCGCAATGTAGAATACATAGAGGAAAAAAAATTGTTTTTTTTTTATTGGGGATATTATAACAAAAAATATTGCTTTTTTTTTTCCAAAATTGTCGCTCTTTTTTGTTTATAGCGCAAAAAATAAAAAACCGCAGAGGTGGTCAAATACCACCAAAAGAAAGCTCTAATTGTGAGAAAAAAGGACGTCAATTTTGTTTGGGAGCCACGTCGCACGACCGCGCAATTGTCAGGTAAATCGACGCAGTGCTGAATCACCAAAAATGGTCCGAACATTGGGCAGCCAATTCTTCCGGGGCTGAAGTGGTTAAAACCTCTTTCTAAACACTATTTTTGCCAAGAGACATTATTTTCCAGCTCAGCTGCATCAGACCTCCTACAATGCTGGACCCTGTTCCATTCACAAGACCTTTCAGTAGCCTGATCTTGCCATTACATTGACTAAAGCCCCATACACACGGGCCGGTTCAATAGAAACCGGCCGTCATTCAGTCCATGTGTACTACAGCTGGTCCGACAGAAGCCCACTGTTTGGCCAGATTCTGACGAAGGGGCGTGACTGGAAAAGGCCTGCCGGTCGGCTCCCAATCAGAGCTCTCAGCCAATGGTGGTGACCAGAATGTTCTGGCGGGGAGGGTGGAACACAGAACACAATAGAACAGCAGTGAGAGATCACTGTACTAACATTATAATGTTAGTACAGCGGCTCTGACGTGAGCGGTCAGTATTTTTTTGTTCAGCCATCAGGGCTGAACGAAAAAAAAAAAAAAAACACACACTAGCAGTGTGTATGAGGCTTAAGAATAGAAATCGGTCTCTAAACCGCTGAAACAAGTATCATCTGACCACACAAACCTGGAGCACTGCTAGGGGTGATCACTACTATAGGATACTTGTGTGGTCTCCACAATAAGGAGACGTTTGTTGACCGATCTATCACTACTTTTAAATCCCGTACACACAGGCCGAATATCAGGCAATATTGGCCGGTTCAATAGAAACCAGCTAACATTTGGCCCGTTTGTAAAGCAGCCAGTCCAACAGAAGCTGATCGTCCAGCTTTTGTCAAAGGGGCATGACCGAAAAAGATCTGCCAATCGCCATCCAATCAGCGCTCTCAGCCAATGGCTCCCAATGCTGCCTTGATGTCTATAGGCAAGGAAGAGAGAGTAACGCTACTCTTGGGCACATCGCTGGATCAGGCACAGGTACGTATTTAGGGGTTGGGGGAAAGCTGATCACTGAAGTTTTTTTTACCTTAAAACAGAGAATGCATTAACGTAAAAAAACCTTCTGCCTTTACAACCACTTTAAAGTCTGTATTTAGTTCAAATTAATTAAATTTACAAAGAACATTACTCACGATCAATGTGATGTGTCCCTTGTACTGCCGTGTCCCGATTTAGGTGAAATCTTCCTCCTCTGATGCCCTCACCACCTCTGCCACTTTAATCTTCGGAAGCAGAGGGGGTTAAAAGAACTGAGAGAGCCAAGACAGGCATTCATCAAGAGTGCCCAACTATGACCACTCTTTCTGTCCCCCCACCCCCATTTCATAGAAACTTTACTATAGTTTCTATAAAAGAGATGTGATCTCTAAATGCCTACTCTCTCTCCATTATCCTCTATGATCAGCTACTCTCTCTCCATTATCCTCTATGATCAGCTACTCTCTCTCCATTATCCTCTATGATCAGCTACTCTCTCTCCATTATCCTCTATGATCAGCTACTCTCTCCCCATTATCCTCTATGATCAGCTACTCTCTCCCCATTATCCTCTATGATCAGCTACTCTCTCCCCATTATCCTCTATGATCAGCTACTCTCTCCCCATTATCCTCTATGATCAGCTACTCTCTCTCCATTATCCTCTATGATCAGCTACTCTCTCTCCATTATCCTCTATGATCAGCTACTCTCTCTCCATTATCCTCTATGATCAGCTACTCTCTCTCCATTATCCTCTATGATCAGCTACTCTCTCTCCATTATCCTCTATGATCAGCTACTCTCTCCCCATTATCCTCTATGATCAGCTACTCTCTCCCCATTATCCTCTATGATCAGCTACTCTCTCTCCATTATCCTCTATGATCAGCTACTCTCTCTCTCCATTATCCTCTATGATCAGCTACACTCTCTCCATTATCCTCTATGATCAGCTACTCCCTCTCCATTATCCTCTATGATCAGCTACACTCTCTCCATTATCCTCTATGATCATCTTCTCTCTCTCCCTCCCCATTATCCCTTTATGATCACCTACTCTCTCTCTCCATTATCCTCTATGATCACCTACTCTCTCTCTCTCTCTCTCCATTATCCTCTATGATCACCTACTCTCTCTCCCCCCATTATCCTCTATGATCATCTACTCTCTCTCCATTATCCTCTATGATCACCTACTCTCTCTCTCTCCATTATCCTCTATGATCATCTACTCTCTCTCCATTATCCTCTATGATCACCTACTCTCTCTCTCTCCATTATCCTCTATGATCATCTACTCTCTCTCCATTATCCTCTATGATCACCTACTCTCTCTCTCTCTCCATTATCCTCTATGATCACCTACTCTCTCTCTCTCCATTATCCTCTATGATCATCTACTCTCTCTCTCTCTCCATTATCCTCTATGATCATCTACTCTCTCTCTCTCCATTATCCTCTATGATCATCTACTCTCTCTCTCTCTCCATTATCCTCTATGATCATCTACTCTCTCTCTCCATTATCCTCTATGATCACCTACTCTCTCCATTATCCTCTATGATCACCTACTCTCTCCATTATCCTCTATGATCACCTACTCTCTCTCTCTCTCTCCATTATCCTCTATGATCACCTACTCTCTCTCTCTCTCCATTATCCTCTATGATCACCTACTCTCTCTCTCTCTCCATTATCCTCTATGATCATCTACTCTCCATTATCCTCTATGATCATCTACACTCTCTCTCTCTCTCCATTATCCTCTATGATCATCTACTCTCTCTCTCTCTCTCTCCATTATCCTCTATGATCACCTACTCTCTCTCTCTCTCTCTCCATTATCCTCTATGATCACCTACTCTCTCTCCATTATCCTCTATGATCAGCTACTCTCTCCCCATTATCCTCTATGATCAGCTACTCTCTCCCCATTATCCTCTATGATCAGCTACTCTCTCCCCATTATCCTCTATGATCAGCTACTCTCTCCCCATTATCCTCTATGATCAGCTACTCTCTCCCCATTATCCTCTATGATCAGCTACTCTCTCTCCATTATCCTCTATGATCAGCTACTCTCTCTCTCCATTATCCTCTATGATCAGCTACACTCTCTCCATTATCCTCTATGATCAGCTACACTCTCTCCATTATCCTCTATGATCAGCTACTCCCTCTCCATTATCCTCTATGATCAGCTACACTCTCTCCATTATCCTCTATGATCATCTTCTCTCTCTCCCTCCCCATTATCCCTTTATGAGCACCTACTCTCTCTCTCCCCCATTATACTCTATGATCACCTACTCTCTCTCTCTCTCTCTCTCTCTCTCTCTCCATTATCCTCTATGATCACCTACTCTCTCTCCCCCCATTATCCTCTATGATCATCTACTCTCTCTCCATTATCCTCTATGATCACCTTCTCTCTCTCTCTCTCTCCCCCCATTATCCTCTATGATCAGCTACTCTCTCTCCATTACCCTCTATGATCAGCTACTCTCTCTCCATTATCCTCTATGATCACCTACTCTCTCTCTCTCTCTCTCTCTCCATTATCCTCTATGATCACCTACTCTCTCTCTCTCCCCATTATCCTCTATGATCACCTACTCTCTCTCTCTCCCCCCATTATCCTCTATGATCACCTACTCTCTCTCCCCCCATTATCCTCTATGATCACCTACTCTCTCTCCCCCCATTATCCTCTATGATCACCTACTCTCTCTCTCTCTCCATTATCCTCTATGATCACCTACTCTCTCTCTCTCCATTATCCTCTATGATCACCTACTCTCTCTCTCTCTCTCTCTCCATTATCCTCTATGATCATCTACTCTCTCTCTCTCTCCATTATCCTCTACGATCATCTACTCTCTCTCTCTCTCCATTATCCTCTACGATCATCTACTCTCTCTCTCTCTCCATTATCCTCTACGATCATCTACTCTCTCTCTCTCTCTCTCTCTCTCTCTCCATTATCCTCTACGATCATCTACTCTCTCTCTCTCCATTATCCTCTATGATCATCTACACTCTCTCTCTCTCTCCATTATCCTCTATGATCATCTACTCTCTCTCTCTCTCTCTCCATTATCCTCTATGATCACCTACTCTCTCTCTCTCTCTCTCCATTATCCTCTATGATCACCTACTCTCTCTCCATTATCCTCTATGATCACCTACTCTCTCTCTCTCCATTATCCTCTATGATCACCTACTCTCTCTCTCTCCATTATCCTCTATGATCACCTACTCTCTCTCTCTCCATTATCCTCTATGATCACCTACTCTCTCTCTCTCCATTATCCTCTATGATCATCTACTCTCTCTCTCTCTCTCTCTCCATTATCCTCTATGATCATCTACTCTCTCTCTCTCTCTCCATTATCCTCTATGATCTTCTCTCTCTCTCTCTCTCCATTATCCTCTATGATCATCTTCTCTCTCTCTCTCTCTCTCTATTATCCTCTACTCTCTCTCTCTCCATTATCCTCTATGATCTACTCTCTCTCTCTCTCCATTATCCTCTATGATCTACTCTCTCTCTCCATTATCCTCTATGATCTACTCTCTCTCTCTCTCTCTCTCCATTATCCTCTATGATCTACTCTCTCTCTCCATTATCCTCTATGATCTACTCTCTCTCTCTCCATTATCCTCTATGATCTACTCTCTCTCTCTCCATTATCCTCTATGATCTACTCTCTCTCTCTCTCTCTCTCCCTTATCCTCTATGATCGCCTACTCTCTCTCTCTCTCCCTTATCCTCTATGATCACCCACTCTCTCTCTCTCTCTCTCCATTATCCTCTATGATCACCCACTCTCTCTCTCTCTCCATTATCCTCTATGATCACCCACTCTCTCTCTCTCTCTCCATTATCCTCTATGATCACCCACTCTCTCTCTCTCTCTCTCTCCATTATCCTCTATGATCACCTACTCTCTCTCTCTCCATTATCCTCTATGATCACCTACTCTCTCTCTCTCCATTATCCTCTATGATCACCTACTCTCTCTCTCTCCATTATCCTCTATGATCACCTACTCTCTCTCTCTCTCTCTCTCCCCATTATCCTCTATGATCACCTACTCTCTCTCTCCCTTATCCTCTATGATCACCTACTCTCTCTCTCTCTCTCTCTCCCTTATCCTCTATGATCACCTACTCTCTCTCTCTCTCTCTCTCTCCCTTATCCTCTATGATCACCTACTCTCTCTCTCTCTCTCTCTCTCTCTCTCTCTCTCCCTTATCCTCTATGATCACCTACTCTCTCCAATACCCTCTATGGACAGTGACTGCAGTGTGTGTTGTATGGTGGATGACCTGCACTGGTAACACTAGCACTGCTTTGCTCTGCTTTCCCCTCATCCACTCACCTTTATTGGCCACTTCCCAGGCCACCTCGAAGAGGACGGTGTTGTCGAGGTCCAGGTCATCATCATCCCAATCCTCCAGCCCTGTGAGGGAAGTGACTGACAGGCTGCGAGCCAGAGGCATCCTGCAAGCTTCTAATGGATGGAGCCACAGAGGTTACAGTAAGGATGAATGTCCTTGAAGTGTCAGCTCCTGTGCAGTCCTCCTCCAGCACCACTGCGGACCCCACACCGCTGACAGAGGAACTGCTACAATGTAACTAACCAGCCTTCAGGAGGGGCGGGGCCAGAGCTGCCTCTCACACACACCCCCCTCTGCCCACAACCAACATGGAGCCGCAATATCAAATGATACGCGTTTATTTCTTGTATGGCTTGTCACTGATTGGAGGATGGAAACACATGTATATACAGAGGGGATTTGATTGGAGTAGCGGATCTACGGGGGGGGGGTTGAGTTTGGTGCTCGGTCTTTGGTGGAGAGAGCTTATTGGCTGAGGAGGTGTCAATCAATAAGATGGACAGGACAGCTCGTGAGCTACGTGCATGTAAAGTGAACTTGTCCGGTCCTGAGGTCAGGGGGTTCATTGTCATTTATAGCATGAGCGAATGTGTGGTGGCATCTATTGTGGTCATTCCCCTGCATCTCAGCAGTCATGGGAGAGTTTAACCACTTAAGCTCAAGGATTTACCCCCCTTAATGACCAGGCCATTTTTTACGATACGGCACTGCGTTACTTTACCTGACAATTGCGCGGTCATGCAACGTTGTACCCAAATAAAATTGACGTCCTTTCTTTCTTTTAGTGGTATTTGATCACCTCTGCGTTTTTTTTTCTTTTTGTTTGTTTGTTTGTTTTTGTGCTATAAACAATAAAAGACCGACAATTTTGAAAAAAAAAAAAAAAGATAATTTTTACTTTATGCTATAATATCCAATAAAAAAATTGTAAAAAATCAAATTTCTTAATTAATTTAGGCCAATATGTATTCTGCTACATATTTTTGGTAAAAAAATTCCCAATAAGCATATATTGATTGGTTTGCGCAAATGTTATAGCGCCTACAAACTATGGGATATATTTAGGGGCTTTTATATATATATATATATATATATTACTAATAATGGCGGCGATCAGTGATTTTTAGCGAGAATACGAGATTGCAGCGGACAAATCTAGACTCTACAACACTAAGTGACACTTTTTGGGAACCAGTGACACCAATACAGTGATCAGTGCTAAAAAAATGCACTGATTACTGTATAAATGACACTGGCAGGGAAGGGGTTAACATCAGGGGCAATTAAAGGGTTAAGTGTGGGAGTGTTTTCTAACTGTAGGGGGAGTGATTTGACTAAAGGAAAACAGAGATCAATGTTCCTGCTTAGCAGAAACACGAGATCTCCATTTTCCTTTCTGGCAGAACAGCAGTCTGCCTTGTTTACATAGACAGACCGCTGTTCTGCCTCTCTACGAACGATCGTCCGGAGGCCATGGCGGCTGCCGCACCGCTGATGAGGAATCTATGTCCTCATTTATTTTCTCCGTCTCAGAATATTTTCACCCACCCCACCCACCAAGGGGGCAGATAAAAAGTTAACAAAATAAATAAATACAATTCTAAAAAAAAAATACAAAAAATGACATTCTAAAAAATGAAGAACTTGTTCACGTCTTTTGCTCTCTGAAAAGCGGTCAGCATTTGGATTGTTTTTCAGAGAGCATTTGACAGGCAGTAAGGAGGCATATCTTCTCTTAACCACCTGCTCTAACCTTGTACTGGTGTGCCGCAACACCGGGCATTGGCAGAGCAGCTCTATTCACTTGAATGAGTCTTGTTCAACAGGGGTATCATTTCTGCCATAGCTGTGAAGCGAAGCATTATGGCCATGGCATGTGTACACCCCTATCCACTGTCTCTGTTGCTAAAGGGGGTAGCAGTTGGTGGGCGGTAAAACCATGGGATTTTACCACCCCAACCTCATTTGAAGAAGCCCTAAGAACTCTTTCACACAAGTACTCTGGCTGTGTGAATGAATAGATTGTTCATGCGGCTGGAGTCGCCTGTTACTCTAATGCCCCCCCCCCCCCCCATACACACGATCAGAAAATTGTACAAAAAATACCACTTTCGGATCGATCATGCGATAATCAGATCATTAGTACAGAGCTTTTCGAGAGCCAATCAGGACAGTCCATCCGATAATATTTGGTCGGACATTCACTGAATTTTTTTTTGTACGATGCCAGATCGAGGCTCCCTCCTTGCAGCGTGCAGTGTCATGCTGCTTGCACTGCCTGCACATTGGGGGCCGCCCCACCATGCCACTAGCATTGAGGCAGCCAGCTGTATTCGATTAGTCCACAGGGAGAAGAGGGGGCGACAGGGTCGGGAGTGCTGCTGACTCAGACCCCGCCCCAATGTATTGTTGAGAGAAAGCCAAGGCTGTAGGTGCAGGGGTTTGAAGTTGGAGCGGCAATGCTGAGATCCCCGGAGCACTAATTGTATGTGCAGCGAGCTGGCTGGCAGATAGGTCCTTTGGCTTCTCCCCAATGTCATGCCTGTTCGGATTGTCTGATGAGGCTGCATTGATGGACACTGATAGGCTGCACTGATGGACACTGATAGGCTGCACTTATGGGCATTGATAGGCTGCACTTATAGGCATTGATAGGCTGCACTGATGGACACTGATAGGCTACACTTATGGGCAATGATAGGCTGCACTTATAGACATTGATAGGCTGCACTGATGGACACTGATAGGCTGCACTTATGGACATTGATAGGCTGCATTTATAGGCATTGATAGGCTGCACTGATGGACACTGATAGGCTGCACTGATGGACAATGATAGGCTGCACTGATGGACACTGATAGGCTGCACTTATGGGCATTGATAGGCTGCACTTATAGGCATTGGTAGGCTGCACTGATGGACACTGATAGGCTGCAGTTATGGGCATTGATAGGCTGCACTTATAGGCATTGATAGGCTGCACTGATGGACACTGATAGGCTGCACTTATGGGCATTGATAGGCTGCACTTATGGGCATTGATAGGCTGCACTTATGGGCATTAATAGGCTGCATTTATAGGCATTGATAGGCTGCACTGATGGACACTGATAGGCTGCACTGATGGACATTAATAGGCTGCACTGATGGACACTGATAGGCTGCACTTATGGTCATTGATAGGCTGCACTTATGGTCATTGATAGGCTGCACTTATGGGCATTGATAGGCTGCACTTATGGGCATTGATAGGTTGCACTGATGGACACTGATAGGCTGCACTGATGGACATTGATAGTCTGCACTGATGGACACTGATAGGCTGCACTGATAGGCTGCACTTATGGTCATTGATAGGCTGCACTTATGGTCATTGATAGGCTGCACTTATGGTCATTGATAGGCTGCACTTATGGGCATTGATAGGCTGCACTTATGGGCATTGATAGGCTGCACTGATGGACACTGATAGGCTGCACTGATGGACATTGATAGTCTGCACTGATGGACACTGATAGGCTGCACTGATAGGCTGCACTGATGGACACTGATAGGCTCAGCAGGGGTCCAGTGTGTCCCTGTTCACCATTTCAGGTCCGATTTCAGTCTGAATTTTTGGCTGAATTCAGACCTGAAACAGACCAGACAACGCACAAGACCTCTGTGTAATTCGCTCCATCCTAGAGCTGTGTGAACTGGCTTCATTGAGAGCCGATCACAATCTCCTGACATGCAAACTGTATTTAGGGAAACCCACATCTAATTCACAATAGTGTGAACCCAGCCTTACAGTGCCAGCACACAATCTCTCTGCACAGGTCCAGAAACAAGGCTGAGGCCTCGTACACACGGCCGAGATTCTCGTTGAAAAAAACATGTCGTTTTTTTCGACGAGATTCTTGGACAAGAAACTTGTCCCGGCCGAGTGTACACACACTCGTTTCAAAGAACCCGCGGTTCTTTGAAAGGAGTGTACGCGGTGACGTCATCGACTACGTCGAGCATGCGCTCGTCACATTCGATGCCGTCGCCGCCATCTTGGTATACCCTACGTATGCCTAGGAAGCTACCGCGCATGCGTCGAATTCATTTCGAACATGCGCGGGCTTCCGGGCGGACAGGTAAGTGTACATACACTCACTTTTCTCGTCGAGAAACACGCCGAGGAGAATCTCGACGAGAAAATAGAGAGCAGGTTCTCTATTTTCTCGTCGAGGTTTCTTGACGGTTTTCTCGATGAGAAACCCGCTAGCAGCGTACACACGACCGATTTACTCGGCAAGACATCTCTGCCAGCAAGTTTCTTGCTGGTTCTTGCCGAGAAAATCGGTCGTGTGTACGAGGCCTGAATCTTCTCCCCATTGACACTTGTAAGTCCGCACAAGCCTGGAGGGTGAATCAAGTGTTATTGGCTGGGGTGCACCCCTCCCTTGTCCAGGCAGCCAATGACATTAAAACTGTGAAACCGGGGAGAGGTTCCCAGGTAGATTACCATGCAGCTCCTAGGCTTGGGAACTCTATTTTTTTAACCCCTTGCTTACTGGGCACATAAACCCCCTTCCTGCCCAGGCAAAATTTCAGCTTTCGGCACTGCATCACTTTGAATAACAATTGCGCGGTCGTGCAACGTGGCTCCCAAACAAAATTGACGTCCTTCTTTTCCCACAAATAGAGCTTTCTTTTGGTGGTATTTGATCACCTCTGCGGTTTTTATTTTTTGCGCTATAAACAAAAAAAAAACGATTTTGAAAAAAAAACACAATATTTATTACTTTTTGCTATAATAAATATCCCAATTTTAATTTTTTTTTTTCTCAGTTTAGTCCGATACGTATTCTTCTACATATTTTTGGTAAAAAAAAAAAAATCGCAATAAACGTTTATTGATTGGTTTGCGCAAAAGTTATAGCGTCTACAAAATAGGGGATCGTTTTATAGCATTTTTATTAATATTTTTTTTTTTACTAGTAATGTCGGCGATCAGCGATTTTTATTGTGACTGCGACATTATGGCGGACACATCGGACACTTTTGACACCATTTTGGGACCATTGTCATTGATACAGCGATCAGTGCTATAAAAATGCACTGGTTACTGTAAAAATGACACTGGCAGGGAAGGGGTTAACACTAGAGGGCGAGGAAGGGGTTAAATGTGTGCCCTGGGAGTGATTACTACTGTGGGGGGAGGGGAGTGACTGGGGGAGGTGACCGATCTGTGTCCCTATGTACAAGGGACACAGCATCGGTCTCCTCTCCCTGACAGGACATGGATCTGTGTGTTTACACACACAGATCCATGTCCTTGTCTGTGTACCGGCCGATCGCGGGTGCCTGGCGGACATCGCGGCCGCCAGGCACGCGCATCGGCATGTCAGTGACGCGCCGGGTGCGCCCCAGTGGCCGGAGGAGCCGAGGACGTCTATTGACGTCCTCCCGGATTTTAAGAGCCACCTTGAGGCCGTCAATCGACTATGGCCGGGGCTCCAAGTGGTTAAACAGGGACAAATTCGGGGGCAAGTTTTACCTGGGTGTGGGTGAGGCCACTTTCCCTGCACATGGGGGTACAATTCGCCAAGCATGTGCTCATCAATGCCCAGGACCAGGTGGGGGCTGTGGTCATGTCAAAGTCTAACATTAAGGCAGTTCCCCAACTTAAAGATGAGCTGTTTCATTGTGTGCAGCAATAAAAGTACTGAGTTCCTCTGAAGAGTGCTGTCCTGTGTCGCTACACACCTTGTTGTATGTTGCATTTTGGAGGAATGCTGCTGAGTCTGCACCCTCTCCACTACTCCAGTGTACCTCTGTTACCTCACTCTCAGTAACAGAATGGGGTCCTAGTGTGGACTTCATGCATGCTCTTGTAACTCCTTCCTTCCCATACCAAGTTGCTGGATCATGGTTTTCCGTAACGCAGATTAGGTTCCGATTGCTACTGGAAACCAACCGCTAGGGAGGGAGCCAGAACATCGCCCCCACCTCATCCCTTTAAACCCGAACACATATAGATTACACAGGTTCTGAGGCTAATTTGATGAAGATAAGGCACCGAGTGAGTTTAATTACCACCTTAATCAGCCACAGAACCTGTGTAACTCATATGCGTTCGGGTTTAAAGGAATGAGGTGGCAACCCTACTGGAGGACCCACCACTTTTACCAGGTACCACGTCACCACCAGTTGCCTTGTAGCTTGTTCTAGTACTGTGTTACCCATAGCAACTGCATTACTCTTCGCGCTTGGCTTGCTGAGTAAACCTTATGTAGCAACTGAGCTTCACACCCCATATGTGCTTTACTAACCCAAGTTCTTTTTATAGGCCAGAAACCAACATGCACCCCTTTAAATAACTTTAGACCAGGCTTCAGACCAGGCTTGAAACATTTGGTGCAACTTTACTTAAAAATTCTGGCAACACAGTTCAACATGAACAATGTCCATCACCTAACCCTAACTTCAACTGATTGACATCCCAAGCATACATTTCCTGGTGGTAATCCATATCTGGATTGTTCTTTGCCTTGGTTGATCTCCGGGTCTCCGGTGCCTGTGACGGATGGTAAGGTGCAGCAGTCCTCCTCTACAGATATCACAACATGCCCTGCCAGTGTGGTCTAAAACTCCCCCCAAACCCGGCCTTCCACCATTTTTATATCACTGGTGACTAGACTGGATCCAAAAAGCCTGGGAACAACAGCACACACATTAAGGCCTCGTACACACGGCCGGTTTTCTCGGCAAGAAACCATTAAGAAAACTGCTGGCAGAGCTTTTCGCCGAGAAAACCGGCTGTGTGTATGTTTTCTCGTCGAGAAAACTGCCGGGAAACTTGATGAGAAAAATAGAGAACCTGCTCTCTATTTTCTCGTCGGGATTCTCGTCGGCCTGTTTCCCGACGAGAAAACTGTGTGTGTGTGTGTGTTGTGTTACACTATGTGATTATTCTTGCTCTGTGTCTTTAAGATCTGTCCCCTTCTTTCTGGCTGAACTCTCTCTCTCACCGTAGTTCTTTATATATCTCCTCCACTTCCTGATTCTGGTCATTACTCCTGTATATCTTCCATGCTAAACATCTTACATGTGGCTTACAACTGCAACGTTTTTCTACCTATGAATATCCATCATTAAATGGAACATTCGAAAGGATTCATCGTCTGTCGTCCTAACTGTGAGTTTATTCATTGAGTTAAACTGCCTGTATCGATGCAAGGGATGAATATCAAACCAGCTTGAGTAAGGCCTACTTAAACCTGGAGATGAACTTTATCGCTTTGTAGTTGAGACAGAACAGTAGAAAAACTGAGTTTCACAGCCTAATTACAAGATTTCTGCATGTCAGTACTGAAACAGACAAGATTTACTGCCCTCATAGCAAGAAAGAAGGGACAGAGAAGCACATGGCAGCCTTATAGCCTGAGACAATCTGCACAGTGTCATATTTCAGCACACAGATCCTGCCTGCTTTCACAGTCAGTCTGCTATCATGAGTGACCAAGCTTCTGCATGTGAACTCACATCTACCTCCCCACAAGTTCCTGAAGAAACTGAGTTACCCAAACGCTCAGTTAAACCCACTTGGAAAGTAATGGAGAATTATGAAGCTTCAAGGACTGAATTGTCAAATAGCTTGGAATTAGTCTGGGAGAAAATCCTTGCTGAAGCCAATACAGTGTCTGTTGAACGAGAACTACTGACACTAGAGGGCGCCATTAAACAACTTTCTGCCTCATATGAGTGTGACAGCAGGAAGGTAAAGTCACCTGGTTGCATCCAGGGGGGTAGGTATATTTCTCCCAGATTCAGGCTTTATGCCGACTTATACAACTAGGGAGAGAGTTGATGAAGCCCAGCTGAGGCTAGTGGGCTCATGGATGATTCATACCTCTAGGGAGAGTGCTGGGCGTCGTGCAGGCAGGGAGTTGATGAGACCAGCTGAAGCTTGTCAGCTCGTTTAAGGCCTCTATAAAAACTCCCAGCTTCATTAGGTGTTTGCTCATGCCTGGAACCAGACCTGTGTGGACTGTCTAGGGAGAGTGAACCCCTGTGCGGTGAGACAAAGCCTGTGTGGCTATTTGTTTGGACATTTACTAAACCAGGGACTTAGGGACTAGGACAGCACCAGGCTGATCCTAGTTGTTAGTTAGGGAAACCTGCATGTTTAGTCAGAGGTCAAGCTGACCAGGATTTATTTTGTTTATGTTTCTTTTTGCTTTGCTGTGTTTTTGTCACTGTAAATAGAGAAATAAACCGCACCTTTTGATCTTGAAAACCACAACCTCCGTCTGCTGGGCCTGTTTTTGTGTGGGGAGCCCATCCAGGGGGTCACACACACCCGCTACCGAGTTAACCCCCTCACAGTTGGTGGAGAATGCGGGCAGTTTTTTTTAAGCCAGCATGGAGGAGATACTGAAACAGCTGGCTCTAGCAAATGCCAATCAACAGCAGACAAATGCAGGTTTGCAAAAGAGCTTCGCAGCCCAGCAACAAGCCCAGCAGCAATCTGAGGCCCGCTTCATAGACCTGTTGCAGAAGCAAGAGCAGAGACTACAACAACAGATGGAAGCAGTAATGCAGCAACGTCCGCAGACCAGTGAGGAAAGCCGTCCCACTAATACCGCGTCCTTTGGGGTGAGTCGTTTATTGACAAAAATGACTGGAGAGGATGATTCAGAGGTATTTTTGACCACATTTGAAAGGACTGCTGAAAGAGAAAAGTGGCCTGAGGAGCAGTGGGCTGGACTGGTGGCTCCTCTGTTAACTGGTGAATCGCAGAAAGCTTACTATGACCTAGAGCCTGACCAAGCAAAAGACTATGGGATGCTAAAAGCTGAAATATTGGCAAGGCTGGGTGTCACCCTGGCTGTCCGGGCTCAGCGTGTGCATAACTGGACTTTCCAGCTTGGAAAACCCCCCAGGTCTCAAATGTATGATCTCATTCACCTGAGCAGGAAGTGGCTACAGCCAGAGACTTTGTCCGCACCGGAGATTGTGGAACGTGTTGTGATGGATCGTTTCTTGAGAGCTCTTCCTACCGCCATTCAAAAGTGGGTAAGCCATGGAGACCCAGAAACGGCCGGTAAACTTGTGGATCGTGTAGAGAGATACTTGGCTGCAGAGAACCTGACGGCCTCTTCCAGAGACTCTCGGACTTTCCACCCTAAGACCAGACCATCCCCAGGGGCGGATAAGATGATTCCAAGGGGTGAGGGTGGAGAGAGTGAGAGGGTGGGAGCTCTGCCCAGGGTTTGGCGAGAACAGCCTGGGAAGTCGGGGGCTCAAGAGGCAGCCAAAAGGATTGTTTGCTACCGCTGCCGGCAAACGGGACATATTGCAGCAAATTGCCCGGTTGTGGAGGAACCCATGCAATGTGACTTTCTGACGGACAGACGTCAGTCGCTGTGTGCGACAGTCGCATGCACTGCCATTCGGGGAACTGAGAAACATTTATGCAAAATGTGTATTAATGGTAGAAATGTTGTGGTATTACTGGATTCAGGTAGCCTTGTGACCCTGATAAAGGCTGAATTAGTTAAAACAGAGGTCTCTGGGAATAGCAAGGTAGCTGTTATTTGTGTGCATGGGGACACCCGAGAGTATCCAGTGACTACAGTGTGTTTCAAGACCCCCAAAGGTACCCTCTCTCATCCAGTGGGGTTAGTATCTCAATTACCGCATGATGCCATTGTGGGAAGGGATTTTCCGAAGTTCTGGGAACTGTGGGATGATCCTGAGCCCCCCACTGGTGCCCCTATGTACCAGGAAGGTGATAGCCAGAACTCCTCTGAGAGTGGTGAGGACTCTCCAGAATTTCCCTTGTCAGTATTGGCAGGCGAGACTCAAGAAACTGGAGAGGAGCCCACCTCCTCAGACGAAAACCTACCGTCTGTGGAGTTTTCTGATCTTGAGGTTCACAGGGAAAATTTTGCCACAGAACAGTTAAAAGACCCCGCCCTAATAAAGGCACGGGAAAACGTAGTGGAAATAGATGGCGAGTTAGTGAACCCAGATAATACCTGCACTTACCCATACTTCAGCGTAGAGAAGGACCTACTGTATCGGGTGGCAAAAAGGGCAGAAGAAACCGTTGAGCAGCTTGTGGTGCCCAAACCTTACAGGAAGTTGGTGTTGGAGTTGGCCCATGGGCACATTCTTGGAGGTCATCTGGGGACAGAGAAAACCCGAGAGAGGGTATTACAGAGATTCTATTGGCCTGGGGTGATGAAGGACATAGAAAATTATTGTTCCTCCTGCCCGGTGTGTCAGAGGTCGGCCCCGATGCCACATTTCCGTAGCCCGCTGGTCCCTCTACCCATCATTGAGGTCCCGTTTGAGAGGATCGCAATGGATTTGGTAGGTCCTATAATCAAGTCCGCTAGGGGGCACCAGTACATATTAGTTATAATGGACTATGCCACCCGTTATCCAGAAGCGATCCCTCTCCGAAATACCTCGGCCAAAACCATAGCCAAAGAGCTATCTCTTGTTTTTAGCCGGGTGGGTATTTGTAAAGAACTGCTTACGGACCAAGGTACACCCTTTATGTCCCGGGTTATGAAAGAGCTGTGTAAATTGTTCAAAGTGACGCAATTGCGTACGTCTGTGTATCACCCCCAAACCGATGGGCTGGTTGAAAGATTCAACAAAACCCTAAAACAAATGTTGAAGAAAGTGGTGGATAGAGATGGAAAGGATTGGGACTGTCTACTTCCTTATTTGATGTTTGCTATTAGGGAGGTGCCCCAATCCTCTACGGGATTCTCCCCCTTTGAGTTACTGTATGGGAGACACCCAAGAGGGCTGTTGGATATTGCCAAGGAAACTTGGGAAAGTGAGAGTTCTCCCCACAGGAGTGTGATTGAGCATGTCGCCCTGATGCAAGATCGAATTGCACAGGTAATGCCCATCGTGAAGGAACATTTGGCCCAAGCGCAGTTGGCACAGCAGAGAGTGTACAACCGTGGAGCCAAGACCCGTACCTTTTCCCCGGGGGATAGGATATTGGTACTTGTCCCTACGGTTGAAAGTAAATTCCTTGCCAAATGGCAAGGCCCCTACGAGATAATGGAAAAAGTGAGCGAAGTGAATTACAAGGTCAGACAACCAGGAAGGCGAAAGCCCGAACAGATCTATCACGTTAATCTGTTGAAAGCCTGGAGGGATAGAGAGTCCCTAGTCGCAGAAACTTGGTCACCAGCTCAAACTGGTTGCGTGATTCCGGAGGTTGGAATAGCAGCCACCTTGTCACAACCCCAACAACAGGAGGTTAAGGAGTTTGTGCTTCGCAACAAGGAGGTGTTCTCTGAGCTGCCGGGACAAACATCTGGGGTAGAGCATGATATTATTACCCCGCCCGGTGAAAGGGTGAAGTTAAAACCCTATCGGATCCCAGAGGCCCGACGGGAGGCAATACGGGAGGAAGTACAGAAAATGCTGAACTTAGGGGTGATAGAGGAGTCCCAAAGTGATTGGTCTAGTCCCATTGTGTTGGTGCCTAAACCAGATGGGAGCTGGCGATTTTGTAACGATTTTCGTCAGTTGAACAAAGTTACAAAATTTGACACCTACCCCATGCCACGTATAGATGAGTTGATCGACCGGCTGGGAACAGCCCGATACATGACGACTCTGGACCTCACAAAAGGGTATTGGCAAATTCCCCTGGCCAAGTCGGCCAAAGAGAAAACCGCATTTGTAACCCCAGACGGGGCGTTCCAATATAAGAGAATGCCGTTCGGGTTACAGAATGCGCCGGCCACATTCCAGCGGAAAATGGACCAGATACTGAGGCCCCATCGGAAGTATGCTGCGGCTTACCTGGATGACGTAATTGTCCATAGCACAGATTGGGCCTCACATCTGCCAAAAGTGCAAGCAGTCCTAGACTCTATCCGGGAAGCGGGGTTTACGGCTAACCCCAAGAAGTGTACCATTGGGCAGGAGGAGGCCAAATATCTTGGGTACACCATTGGCAGGGGAGTAATAAAACCCCAACTCAACAAAGTCAAGGCCATCCAGAGTTGGCCACGTCCCAACAGCAAGAAGCAGGTACGAGCCTTTCTGGGAATCGCGGGTTATTATCGGCGCTTCATTCCCCACTTTGCTTCTAAGGCTGTGCCCCTAACCAACCTGACGAAAGGGAAAGGGTCGGTCATGATTAAATGGACCCCCGAGGCTGAGGCAGCGTTCCAATTCTTGAAACAAGCCTTATGTAGCCAGCCAGTGTTGTACTCACCCGACTTCTCTAAAGACTTTGTCGTACAAAGTGATGCGTCAGATGTGGGGTTAGGAGCAGTATTGTCCCAGGTCTGGAACGGGGAAGAGCACCAAGTCATTTACCTCAGCAGGAAGTTGAAGTCCCATGAGGTAAATTACGCCACGGTTGAAAAGGAGTGTTTAGCGGTGAAGTGGGCTCTAGATTCCCTTCGGTACTATCTGCTAGGTAGGCACTTTGACATGGTTACGGATCACGCTCCATTAAAGTGGATGGCTCAAAACAAGGAGACAAATAGAAGAGTAAATAGGTGGTTCCTGGCCCTACAGGAATTCAACTTCACAGTAAAGCATCGCCCTGGCGTTCAAATGGGGAATGTGGATGCTTTGTCTCGAGTACATGAATGCCTGATTGCTGGTGTTCCAACCCCAAGGTTAAAACAAGATGGGGGGGTATGTGACAGCAGGAAGGTAAAGTCACCTGGTTGCATCCAGGGGGGTAGGTATATTTCTCCCAGATTCAGGCTTTATGCCGACTTATACAACTAGGGAGAGAGTTGATGAAGCCCAGCTGAGGCTAGTGGGCTCATGGATGATTCATACCTCTAGGGAGAGTGCTGGGCGTCGTGCAGGCAGGGAGTTGATGAGACCAGCTGAAGCTTGTCAGCTCGTTTAAGGCCTCTATAAAAACTCCCAGCTTCATTAGGTGTTTGCTCATGCCTGGAACCAGACCTGTGTGGACTGTCTAGGGAGAGTGAACCCCTGTGCGGTGAGACAAAGCCTGTGTGGCTATTTGTTTGGACATTTACTAAACCAGGGACTTAGGGACTAGGACAGCACCAGGCTGATCCCAGTTGTTAGTTAGGGAAACCTGCATGTTTAGTCAGAGGTCAAGCTGACCAGGATTTATTTTGTTTATGTTTCTTTTTGCTTTGCTGTGTTTTTGTCACTGTAAATAGAGAAATAAACCGCACCTTTTGATCTTGAAAACCACAACCTCCGTCTGCTGGGTCTGTTTTTGTGTGGGGAGCCCATCCAGGGGGTCACACACACCCGCTACCGAGTTAACCCCCTCACATGAGCTTTATCAGCTTACCAGCAGCAAATTCACTAATGTCTTGCAAAACATGAATACAGAAAGTGCGATGACACAATTAAAGCGCGTCAATGCTCTCAATATTGAAAGAGACAGTTTTATCCAGCAAACCAGATTAAAGGCAGAAGCAAAAATAAAGCTGTTACAGGACACTGCATCTCACAGATCTGATTCCACCAGACGTTCTAAAAACTCGTCAAGATCCCATAGTTCAAGATACTCAACACTCAGTGAGCGACTTATTAATGCCCGCGCTGAAGTGGAAGCCAGCAAAGTGCAGGTGGCATATGCAGAAAAAAGAGCAGAGTTGGAAGCGCAGTCAGCACGTCAAAGAGCAGAGTTGGAAGCTCAGAGGGCAGAGTCGGAAGCGCAGTCAGCACGACAAAGAGCAACAATGGAAACCTTAAATGAACAGTGTAAACATGACGCAGCTATGGCAAAGCTAAGGGTCCTACAGCAAGCTATCAGTGCAGACGAAGGTGCAAGTGAGAAAGGCAGCATTAACCTAAACATAGCAGATATGGAAGACCCCCTCAAACGCACTAAAGACTATGTCCTAAGCCACTGCAGTGCACACTCCATTGTCTCCAATGCTCCCGACTACATAGAGACTCCTTCACAGCTTCAAGTTAAAGAGGTTCCAGCAACTTCCTGCACTCAAAATCACTCCACTGCATTTCCTACCTGCCTACCTGCCTACCTTGCCTGCCTTCATAAGCATCAGCGCAAGCTTCAAGCAAGTCATCAATCTCCAGTCATCGGTACAGCCTTGAATCAACGTACCATTGGAACAACTGACTTCAAGCAAGCAACTCACCTGGATGCATCTGCTGCACCATATTTCCCTGTGTCCTTTAACAACAATGTCAAAGATAACGCAATCAGCACCATACAGCCAACAGCATCTCACATAAAGACGGAGACAACTGAAACAGAAGAGTTTGTGAGGTACATGCTTCGCAGGGAGCTCACAAAGACTGGTCTTACAAGTTTTGATGACCAACCTGAGAACTACAGAAGTTGGAAATGTGCCTTCAGAACTACAATCAGCAATATTGGCATTACAGCTGATCAAGAATTGAATCTGCTGATCAAATGGCTTGGTCCTCTATCTGCTGCACGTGTTAAGCCATTAAGATCGGTTTTCATGGACAATCCTACTGCAGGCCTCACAGCTGCATGGGAGCGACTAGAGCAAAGTTATGGCAGTCCAGAAGCTATAGAAAATGCTTTGTTCATGCGTCTGGAAACTTTCCCAAAGATATCCGGTAAGGACAACAAGGAGTTCCAGAGACTGAGTGACCTTCTCCTTGAGCTTCAGCTAGCCAAGACAGATCCAAAACTACCTGGACTCAGTTACCTTGACACTCCAAGAGGGGTAAACCCAATTGTCTCCAAGCTCCCGTATGGTTTGCAAGAGAAATGGACTGCACTAGGGTCATCATACAAAAGAGAGAACAAGGTTTCCTTCCCTCCATTCTCTTTCTTCTGTGAATTCATCAGGGAAATTGCAGAGACCAAGAACGATCCAAGTTTTTCCTACGGTGAGTACAGTCTCTTCTCACCCTTTCCTAAGAGTACCAGTCTTCAGGGCAACTACAGAAACCATAGAGGCCCAGTGTCCGTGAAAAAGACTGACATCCTTCCCACTCCTACCACAGTTCTAGCCACGAACAAACAGAGTAGGAAGATTGAAAACCCTAACAGAGAGTGTCCCATACACAAGAAGCCACACCCCCTCAATAAATGTATCGGCTTTAGGAAAAAGCCTCTGGAAGAGCGCAAGGAGCTTTTAAAGACATTTAGGGTATGTTTCAGGTGCTGTGCTTCTACAGAACATTTTGCAAGGGACTGTAATGTGTCCATCAAGTGCATAGAGTGTGGCTCTGAAGAACATGTGCAAGCCCTCCATCCTCTTGAGCCCAGCTCTGCACAACCTGCCAACACTCCTCCCAGGTTAACGCATGGCGGGGAGAATACAGACCAAGTGCCTAATTCTACCATCATTTCTTCATCCTGCACTGAAGTTTGTGGAGAAGACCGCTGTGGTAAGTCCTGTGCTAAGATATGCTTGGTGAACATATACCACAAGGATCAACCAGAAAAGTCTCTAAAGGCATATGCTATCTTAGACGATCAGAGCAATCGATCACTTGCAAAATCGGAATTGTTCAATCTATTTGAAATAAAAGGCGAAGCTCATCCTTACACCTTGGGTACCTGTAGTGGAACTATAGAGGTTTCTGGAAGAAGGGCTCATGGACTCATGGTATCTTCTCTCAAAGGTAACTTGCAATTACCCTTACCTACACTTGTTGAGTGCAATCAGATACCTGCTAACAGGGAAGAAATCCCTACTCCAGCTGCTGCTTTCCATCACCCTCACCTCAAGGTAATAGCAAATGAGATACCGCCGCTTGACAAAGATGCTCAGATCCTTCTTCTGTTAGGAAGAGACATTCTAAGAGTTCACAAGGTACACAGACAAGTCAGTGGACCCCCAGATGCCCCATTTGCCCAGCGCACAGATCTAGGGTGGGTCATCATAGGCAATGTCTGCATAGGCAAAATGAAAAGACCTACCAACATTTCGTCATTCAAGACAAATGTTCTGCCAAATGGCCGAAACACTTACTTTGAGCCATGCCCACATCACTACTGGGTGAAAGAGAAGATAGCCAGCCACGAATTGCAACATGGTATCTCAGGTGACACAAGCCCTTTCTCCTGCCATGATGGCGACTTCGGCTCTACAGTGTTTAATGCAACCAGTGAAGATGACATACTGGCTCCTTCAATGGAAGACAAAGAATTCATCAAGGTAATGGACAATGAGTTCTTTCAAGATGACTCCAATAACCGGGTAGCACCCCTACCCTTTCGTCTCCCAAGAGAGAGATTGCCCAACAACTTACAGCAGGCCATCAGTAGATTCTCCTCCTTAAAGCGAAACTTAAGCAGGAAACCAGAGATGCAAAAGCACTTTGTGGACTTTATGCAAAATGTATTTGACAGAGATCATGCAGAGCCTGCTCCCCCACTAAAGGAGGGAGAAGAATGCTGGTACCTTCCATCCTTTGGCGTGTATCACCCACGCAAACCAGACCAAATCAGAGTTGTCTTTGATTCCAGTGCTCAGCACGAAGGTGTTTCTCTTAACAACATGCTCCTTACGGGACCTAACTTGAACAACAGTCTAATAGGAGTCTTGATTCGTTTCAGACAAGAGCTTGTAGCAGTATTGGCTGACATTCAACAGATGTTTCACTGCTTCATCGTCAGAGAAGACAACAGAAACTACCTCAGGTTTCTATGGCACAAGGACAATGACCTCATCAAGGAAGTTATAGATTATCGCATGAAGGTACATGTCTTCGGTAACAGTCCTTCCCCAGCAGTGGCAACTTATGGGCTAAGGAAAACAGCTCAGACTGGAGAAGTTAAATATGGATCTGATGCCCGTCAATTTGTTGAAAGAAACTTCTACGTTGACGACGCACTTAAGTCCTTTCCAACTGCTAAAGAAGCAATTGATCTTCTCACCAGAACAAAGGAGATGCTGTCTGTAGCAAACCTTAGACTGCACAAGATTATATCCAACAGCCAGGAACTTATGAATGCCTTTCACTCTGAGGACTATGCCACTAGTCTAAAAAACCTTGACTTAGGTACAGATGTGCCTCCTGTACAGCGAAGTCTGGGTTTGTTGTGGAACATCAAGCAAGACAAATTCACCTTCCAAGTGTCAACTTGTGACAAACCCTTCACTAAGAGAGGAGTCCTGTCCGTGGTGAATAGCATCTATGACCCACTGGGTTTCCTTGCTCCAGTTACCATTCAAGGTAAGATTTTACTAAGACAGTTGTCTACTGAGAACATAGACTGGGATACTCCCTTGCCTAGTGAGAATCAACACAAGTGGGAAAGGTGGAGATATTCTTTGAAGTCACTAGAAAAACTTCAGATTCCCCGTTGCTATGTTCCAGGATCCACTTCAACTGCTAACCGGAGAGAGATTCATATTTTCTCTGATGCATCAGTTGAAGCTATTGCTGCAGTAGCCTATTTGAAGACCTCTGAACTGAATGGAGAATCACACTGTAGTTTTGTCCTAGGCAAGGCAAAACTCACACCCAAGCCTGCACATACCATACCAAGACTTGAACTTTGTGCAGCCGTGCTAGCAGTAGAAATTGCCGAGGTCATACGAAGTGAAATGGACACTAGAATTGATTCTTTCACCTTCTATACAGACAGTAAGGTAGTACTTGGTTACATAAACAACCAAACAAAACAATTTTATGTGTACGTCAGCAACAGGGTTGAACGTATCAAGAGATTATCTCTACCTAGTCAATGGCATCACGTTCCCACTGAACTCAACCCAGCTGACTGTGGGACCAGAGCCGTGTCACCTGCCGCTCTTCAGGACAGCTTATGGCTGTCACCTCCAAGGTTTCTGCGTGAGGACTCTTACTTACTCCCTATTGATACCACCTATGGGCTAGTAAACCCTGAAGATGATAAGAAAATAAGAACTGTGAACACCTCACTCCACACTTCTGTAAGTACAAAACAGAAGCTGCGGTCACACCATTACAGGCATCAATGGAAGCAGGTGCAGCATCTAGCCAATGTGTTCTGGCATCACTGGAAGAAAAAGTATCTTCATCACCTTCAAGGTCGTAACAAATGGCAAGCATCTAAGCCGAATCTTAAGGTTGGAGACCTCATCCTTCTAAAAGACAAGGAAGTTTGTCGGAATGAGTGGCCTATGGGTCTTATTACTAAAGTTATGCCCAGCGACGATAACAAAGTCCGGAAGGTAGAAGTCAAGGTAACCAAGGGAGGATCGACACGAACCTTTAGTCGACCAATTACAGAGTTAGTACTCCTTTTGCCAGGTGAGTGACTTGTGCAAGGACTAGTCATGCTGTTGGCACGGCGGGGAGTACATTGCTGCCATCTACAGGTTCTACTCAGAACTTTGGAATTATTTGAAGACATCATACTGTGACTTTATGTTCTTCATCCTGTTGAACTTACATTTTATATTTGCTTGTTGCATGTTTTTCATTACAGGTTCCAGGACATTCGTCAGTATTGGACTTTTTGAAAATATATATTTTAGTTTAAGGTTATGAAATCTAAAGATTTCAGACGGGGAGTGTTGTGTTACACTATGTGATTATTCTTGCTCTGTGTCTTTAAGATCTGTCCCCTTCTTTCTGGCTGAACTCTCTCTCTCACCGTAGTTCTTTATATATCTCCTCCACTTCCTGATTCTGGTCATTACTCCTGTATATCTTCCATGCTAAACATCTTACATGTGGCTTACAACTGCAACGTTTTTCTACCTATGAATATCCATCATTAAACGGAACATTCGAAAGGATTCATCGTCTGTCGTCCTAACTGTGAGTTTATTCATTGAGTTAAACTGCCTGTATCGATGCAAGGGATGAATATCAAACCAGCTTGAGTAAGGCCTACTTAAACCTGGAGATGAACTTTATCGCTTTGTAGTTGAGACAGAACAGTGTGTATGCGGCTACAAGCTTACCTGTCCTCCGGTAAGCCCGCGCATGCTCGATGAGACTTCGACGCATGCGCGGTAGCTTACAAGGGTAGTGTAGGGTGAAGCAAGATGGCGGCGATGGCATTGAATGTGAGGTCACCGCGTTCTTGCCATTCAAAAGAACGGTGGTTCTTTTGAATGGCCATCTGTATGCACGGCTTGGCAAGAAAAGCTTGCCAGGAATCTCGTCAGGAAAAACTATGTTTTTTTTCCTGACGGGATTCTCGGCCGTGTGTACGAGGCTTAACTCTTTTAACCCCCCAGCCTGGGCCAGCCACTAACTAAAACCAACACCCCTGTTAGGCAACTTGCCTACATGGGGACAGCCTCCTGAAAGCAAGGACTGTTGCCTAAAACCGGGGATGTCTGGTCACTTAAACTTTAAAATTCTTGAAGGGGCAGCTGCTGGAGGTTAAAGTGATATTAAAGGCAAAAAATAAAACGTAACAATTATGTCATACCTACCTGCTATGTGCAGCAGTTTTGCACAGAGCGGCCCTGAACCTCCACTTCTCGGGTCGCACGCCAGCACTCCTGGCCCCTCCCCTCTGTTGAGTGTCCCCAGAGCAAGCAGCTTGCAATGGAGGTACCCAAGCAGGCACGCCTCTGAGCTCCTGCTCTGTGTGTCTATTCATTGGCTCACGTGGCCAATTAGGAGGGAGAGTCCCTGGAGAGCTGATGCTCTCATTCACATCGCTGGATCGAGAGGGAACTCGGGTAAGGGGGGGCTGCACACAGAAGATTTTTACCTTCATACATTAAATGCATGAAGATAAAAACCTTCAGTATTTAGAACCACTTTAATTCCTATTGATGTAGATCAGGGTTCGACAAAACCCGCGCGATCTCATCGGGCCGCGCTGGCCGGTAATTGAGGCCGCAGCTTTGCGGCCTTCTGCAGGCCTATGATTCATTCTGTAGACTGGCGCCCTCTTGTGGTGGCCGTTGGTATGACAAGACAACCAGCAATGCTTGCCTGTTTCACTGCCCGCCCATCTCGTTCCCTTTACTTAGAAGTTAACCCCCAAACATTATATATATTTTTATTCTAACACCCTAGAGAATAAAATGGCGGTCGTTGCAATACTTTCTGTCACACCGTATTTGCGCAGCGGTTTTACAAGCACACTTTTTTGAGGAAAAAATACACTTTACTCTTTCGTCCATGGACCGACACAGCTTCTCTATTGACAAAGTGGGTATTGACCGTTAATTAGGAGTGACTAGGCAGAAAAACTTGCAAAAAGTGTTGCATCGCACCTTCTACAGTCCCGCCCAGGGGGCGGACCCCCCGGGTATATCCTCTCAGTCTGCATATCGCAGATCAGTTTTTTTCTGTCTAGCAAGGAGTAGGACATGGCTCCCTTCGGGCCCATTGGTCCGGGGAAAAAAGATATATATATATATTTTTTTTTTTGCTACATTTGTTGTTTCCTGCGATCTTCGATCAACTGCCGACTGGGTGACAGGCTGGATCCTCGATCCTTGTAGTCTCCCCAGTTTCGGCCATCGAGCGTGTGCCAACCCTAGCTACGCGCTGGGTTTTCCACGACATGCCCGTCGCTCCACGGGTGGCCGGTGAGCCTACGCTCCAGGGCCTGCATCGGACCGCTCAGCTTCGGCTGACCTTACGGCCGAGTCGCAGCAGCCTGGCTGGTGAGCTTACGCTCCAAGGCTTGCATCGGACCGCTCAGCTTCGGCTGACCTTACGGCCGAGTCGCAGCAGCCTGTCCGGTGAGCGTCACGCTCCAGGGCATACATATGATCGTCCCTTTTGGGTCCAATCACAGCATGCCTGGCCAACAGTCACCTTCCGTGCGCGGACGATGATCTGTTTGGAATGTCTTCCAGCATAATACATGCAGGATAGGTAAGTAAAACTCCCCTGCCTCGGCTGGGTGATTTAGCTGGACATTCCTGGAGAGATCAAGTAAGTGGTTGTGGCCCCTTTCTCCCCTCTCTCCCTGCCTTTCCCTCCTCCCTGGGCTTCTAGCTAAGGGGTTCCACTGGAGCGGGGCTGGCTGTAACTAACATTTAAAAGAAATGTAATTTCTGCTTACCTGTGTGTGTGTGCTTCCTCCTCCATGCTGTCGGCGGCCATTTTGAGGTGGTCCATGCCGAGTTCGGCCTCTTGTGACTGCCCGGCGGCCATCTTCCTGTGGTTCAGCCACACCCACTGGCCCCTATCAGCTGATCGGCGGCCACGTTTGTCCACCCTGTATGTATATATTGCCGTTCGGCGGCCATCTTTTTGTGGGCTACGGCTGCTTGACCTCTATCTTCGGTCGGCGGCCATTTTCTTAGAGCCCACATTATCTTCCATGCAGACGTTTTTGGCAACCATTTTGCGAGAGCCTCCGGCCTCTAGGGTGCATTACACTGGCGCGAAAATTTACACAGGAAGTGCTGATAAAAGAAGCAGACTGACACAGCAGCAGTGGGACAGCATCACAGGCGCAGCACACGGCAGCATAGCAGTACCGGTCCAGGGTGGTGAGTCCTCTGGGTAACCCAGCATCTCTGCAGCGCAGGAGGGTGGCCTGTTGATATCTTGCCTGGAGCCCTGTGAGTGTCAGCGTGTGGTCAGCATGGCATCTGAGCCAGATGTTTTCTCCCCTGAAACACCAGATTTAGCAGCTGGTGCCCCTGAGGTGTCTATGAACGCTATGACGGCAATCCTAGAGCCGTTTGCTGCCAGGGTGGAAGTAGCACACGGGAATACAGGGGGTAGTAAACGCCCCGTCCCCTGCAAGCTTCTGGGGATAATTCTGATGCAGAACCAGGTCCAGCTACGGCTCAGGGCTCAGATTCTGACGCATCAGAGACTGCAGACCGTGACCGGACAGTGAGGATGACTCCAAGTCCAGGTCAGTACGTGAGACGGCTTTGGTATCTGACCTTATTACTGCAGTGTGGGATACGCTAAAGTTGAAAAATGCTGCAGAAGCAGCAGAGACTCCGGTCCACTTGGGTTTCATAGACCTGCCCGCACTGCTAAGGTGTTCCCTTGTGTGTCTTTTGATAAACTCTTATACAAGGAATGGGAGAACCCACTGAGGGTCTTTACAGCCCCAAAGAGGTTTACGGTACGGTACCCCTTTGAGGAGAGTTTTCTGAAGAAATGGACCTCTCCCCCTATAGTGGACCCTCCGGTGTCCAGACTTAATAGAGCCACCACAATTCCTGTAGAAGGGGCTCCTGTTTTCAAGGACCCTGTGGATAAGAAGGCTGAAGCACTCGCTTGTTACCTATACTCAGTGGTAGGCTCTGCAGTACGCCCGGCATTGGCGGGGGCCCTAGTGTCTCACACACTTACTGAATGGGCAAGATTGCTACTTCAGGGGTTAAGGAGCGAGATGCTCCTCCTTATGAGATAACATTGGCTGACCTGTTGGTCCAGGGCCTTAGGTTTGTCTGCGAGTCAGACATGGATACTATTCCCCTGCTCTCTAAAGCTTCGGCTTATGCAGTAGCAATACGCCGCCTGATCTGGCTAAAAGGCTGGTCTCCGGACCAGACTTCCAAGAAAGCCCTGTTGGATCTGCCTTTTAAGGGCGACAGACTTTTTGGGGCTTCTCTGGATGACATCATCAAGGATGCCACAGGAGGTAAAAGCACTTTGCTTCCCCAAATTAGCAAAGGTAAGGGGCCACACCAAGGGCAAGGGACCTCCTTTACTGCACGCAAGCGTTTTTTTCGTCCCCCTAGGGCGACAGGGAAAAGACCCCAGGCCGATAAAGCGCCTGCCCAAGGACAAAAGCGTCCTTGGTCCCGCATACCCAATAAGCCTGCGGACAAATTTGCGTCCGCATGAAGGTCCTCCCCCACCCAGCTCAGGTGGGGGGACGTCTTCGCAAATTCGCGACTCAGTGGACAGCTCTAATCTCCGACAGGTGGGTTTGCGAAGTAATCTCCTCAGGCTACAAGATAGAGTTTCTCTCTTGTCCACCGGACAGATTCAACACCTCCACTCTCCAGCTACTACCGACCCCTTCGGGAGGCCCTGTATGGGGCGGTCCAGGGTCTACTGGAACGCGGGGTAGTTATTCCAGTTCCAGAACTGGAACAGGGTTTTTACTCAAATCTGTTCATTGTGGGGTTCGTCCAAGCTTGGATCTCAGAGCCCTCAATTGCTTTGTGAAGGTACAAAGATTTCGGATGGAGTCGGTTCAATCTGTAGTCACGGCTCTCCATCCGGGGGATTTTCTAGCCTCCTTGGACATCAAGGACGCATACCTGCATGTCCCCATATACTCCAGACACCAGAGGTTTCTGCGATTTGCTATCAGGAAGGACCACTATCAGTTTGTGGCCCTCCCGTTTGGCCTTGCCTTTAGCACCCAGGACGTTCACAAAGGTGCTTGCTCCGATTCTGGCACTTCTAAGACAGCGGGGTATCGCTATCACAGGCTACTTGGACGACCTTCTGCTGAAGGCCCCTTCAAGCTCAGAATTAGAGGTAAGCGTGTCCATTACCTGTCAGACTCTTCGAGACTGTGGTTGGATACTAAACACGCAAAAGTCAGTATTGGTGCCCACTCAACGCCTAGTGTACCTGGGGTTGATTCTGGATTCCTCAGAGGCAAAGGTATTCCTCCCTGTGGAGAAGTTAGCAGACCCTCCGGGCTGCAGTACGGCAGCTGACTTCCAGGAATTGGTCGTCACTCTGTTTTTGCATGCGAGTGTTGGGCCTCATAGTAGCATCCTTCGAGGCGGTCCCATATGCTCAATACCACACTCGAGTGTTACAGAAGGAAGTTCTGTCCAGATGGAACAGATGCCCTTCATCTCTGGATTATCAAATCTGAGTGAGCCACCTAGTCAGGAGATCCCTGGTATGGTGGCTGACAGCACCGGCTCTAATGGCCGGGAAGTCATATCTTCCGGTTTACTGGATAGTGATCACGACGGACGCCAGCCTTACAGGTTGGGGGGGAGTCTGGGGTGTTCAGTCGGCGCAAGGTCGCTGGACCCCAGAGGAAGCCCTCCTGTCGATCAATGTCCTGGAAATCCGGGCGATCAGGCTGTGCCTCTTCAAATGGTCTCAGAGGCTGCAAGGGCGTCCAGTCAGGATCCAGTCAGACAACGCCACAGCGGTGGCATATGTCAATCATCAAGGAGGAACAATAAGCTCAGCTGCAGCATCGGAGGTTGCTCGCATCCTGAAGTGGGCAGAGAAGAGCGTACCGGCACTGTCGGCCGTGTACATTCCGGGTGTGGAAAACTGGCAGGCGGACTACCTGAGCCGCCAGATGCTGGACCAGGGAGAATGGTCCTTACACCCGGAGGTGTTCCAACTCCTCTGCCAAAGATGGGGCACACCAGACGTAGATCTTCTGGCTTCCCGACTCAATCGGAAGGTATTGAGGTTTGTGGCCCGGTCAAGAGACCCATGGGCAGACGCAACGGACGCGTTGGTGACATCGTGGGGTCAGTATCGGCTAATCTATGTCTTCCCTCCCTTAAGGCTTCTTCCTCTTCTGCTCCGCAGAGTGGAGGCAGAGGGAATGCCAATGATCCTAATCGCTCCAGATTGGCCTCAGAGTCCTTGGTACGCCGATCTAGTATGTCTGGTAGCAGACGTCCCCTGGCGCCTACCACTACGGAAGGACCTGCTATCGCAAGGTCCCATACTCTAGAATCCTGCTGTTTTTACAGCATGGGGTGTACCAAAGGCTTGCCCTAAGTATGATTAAGGGACAGATATCTGCCCTGGCTGTCTTTTTTTCAGCGACCCCTGGCGACTCACTCTCTCGTGAGTACATTTGTGCAGGGGGTTTGACATGTGGCCCCTCCGGTCCGTCCCCCGTTACCTCCGCGGGACTTGAACCTGGTCCTCTCGGTGCTTCAGAAGGCACCGTTTGAGAATATTAGAGATATTCCCCTGTTGACACTTTCTCAGAAAGTGGTCTTTTTGGTGGCTGTTACGTCAGTTAGACGAGTCTCTGAGCTGGCAGCCTTGTCCTGCAAGGCTCCCTATTTGGTTTTCCACAAGGATAAGGTGGTGCTGCGGCCGCAGCCTTCCTTTCAAAAGTCGTTTCGGCTTTTCATCTCAATGAAGACATTGTACTTCCATCCTTGTGTCCTCAGCCGTCGAATCCTAAGGAGTCGGCGTTGCATTCCTTGGACGTTGTCCGAGCTTTGAGAGTATACCTATCTGCTACTTCCCTATTCCAGGAAATCAGATTCACTGTTTGTTTCAGTGGCTGGTCCCAAGAAGGGCCAAGCAGTCTCGTCGGCCACCATCTCTAGGTGGATCCGACAGAGAGTAATCCAGGCTTACGCCTTAAAGGGTCAAGCGCCCCCCTTTCGGGTCACGGCACATTTGACCAGGGCAAGCGCCTGTTTCTCAATTATGTAAAGCAGCGACTTGGTAGTCCGCTCACACTTTCACAAAATTCTACAAAGTTGATGTAGGTGCATCTTCGGATGCCTCTTTTCGGCCGCAAGGTTTTACAAGCGGCTGTTTAGAGTTGCAGCTCCTCCGTTGGAGGAGTGCTGTTTTGTGTTTTGGGGTGAAGTTTATTTTATGCTGTTACCACCCCTCGTTTTTTCTCTGACACTGCTTTGGGACGTCCCACTTTGTCAATAGAGAAGCTGTGTCGGTCCATGGACGAAAGAGTAAATAGGATTTTTTACTCACCGTAAAATCCTTTTCTCTGAGTTCATGGACCGACAAAGCACCCACCCCTCCTTTTAAGTTTGTACTGCTTTTTGACGAACTGATCTGCGATATGCAGACTGAGAGGATATACCCAGGGGGTCCGCCCCCTGGGCGGGACTGTAGAAGGTGTGATGCAACACTTTTTGCAAGTTTTTCTGCCTAGTCACTCCTAATTAACGGATAATACCCACTTTGTTAATAGAGAAGCTGTGTCGGTCCATGGACTCAGAGAAAAGGATTTTACGGTGAGTAAGAAATCCTATTTTTTTAATTAAAAAATAAGACAACAGTAAAGTTAGCCAAATATTTTTTTTATATTGTGAAAGATAATGTTACGCCGAGTAAATTGATACCCAACATGTCACGCTTCAAAATTGCGTCCGCTCGTGGAATGGCGACAAACTTTTACCCTTTAAAATCTCCATAGGCGACATTTAAAAAATTCTACAGGTTGTATGTTTTGAGTTACAGAGGATGTCTATGGCTAGAATTATTGCTCTCGCTCTTCCGATTGCGACGATACCTCACATGTGTGGTTTGAACACCGCTTTCATATGCGGGCGCTACTCACGTATGCGTTCGCTTCTGCACGCATAGGTCATTAAAAAAAAAACCTGGCTCCTAACTTTTTTAGCTGGCTCCTAGAGTCCAAGCAAATTTGTCAAGCCCTGATGTAGATGCTACCCCAGAACTATATCTTCCAAAAACTGATTCTTTACACACAATCAAGCTGTTTTACTAATTAAATGTGTGACAATTCACTTAAATTATCCAATCATGTGAACAGCAAGTTCCCATTAAATGCACTCATCTGAACATAAGAACGGAATTGTGTTTTTTTCTTGTTTGGATAACTGAATATTTGGAATCTAGAGTGAATATTCTCATCGTCTTTAGTAAATCAGTCTATTTGTGTGGACGGGCTCTTGGGAGTAAAGAATGTATATACATATATATACAAAAATCCCCCCTTTTAAACCATATATGTATATATATATATATATATATATATATATATATATATATATATTTTTTTTTTTATTATTGTTCCTTATTAATATAATTTAGATATTCAGTATTAACATAATAATTCCCTTTGATAATAATTCCCTTTTTTTAATTGCAATTTATATTGATTTTAATACTTTCCATATAAAACTATATGTTGTAGCACTTTCACTTTGAGTGCCCTTGTCATACATAAGCTCTTTATGAGACAAGTGGTGTGCAGGCTTAGCCCCATGTTATTCTCCTCCTCCCTTTTTTAATTTCACGCTGTCTAGGCAAAGTTTTTTCTTTTTTCTTTCTTTGTCCTTTTCTTTTTCTGATTAGTTGTTATTTTTGTGTGTTAACAGTGTACAGTCATTTGGCGGCCTCCTGCTGCTAAAACACTGTGTTGTACTTCATCTGATTCCCGTCCATAAGTCCCGCACCCAGTACAACACATATAGACTATAAGAAGTCTAGTCTCTATGGAATCACTGTCACTCGCTGAAAAAGGCAACATCGAGCTATTCCGAAACGCGTCCCGCTTTTATGACACACTTCCTGTTTGCGTTCCACGCTGGTTCCCGTCACGCTTCCGCTGGCTCCAGCGCTATTGTGTCTCCTAAGCCTACAGCGTTTACCGGCTGTCTTCTTTTGGAATACACTGGAAGAACTACTACTACACACTGCCTTGCTACTGGAACCTCTTCTGAATGCACTTACTACATGCTCCTGTTCATCTGCTATCCTGTAATGCCGTGTACACACGATCGGTTTTACCGATGAAAACAGTCCGATGAACTTTTCTCATCGGACAAACCGATCGTGTATGGGCCCCATCGGTCTTTTTTCCATCGGTGAGAAAAAATAGAACATGTTTTAAATTTATCCGTTGGGAAAAAAAACTATAGAAAATTCCGATCGTCTGTGTGGAACTCCATCGGACAAAAAACCCACGCATGCTCAGAATCAAGTCGACGCATGTTCAGAAGCATTGAACTTCATTTTTCTCGGCTTGTCGGAGTGTTTTACGTCACGGCGTTTGGGACGGTCGGATTTTTGATTGATGGTGTGTAGGCAAGACTGATGGAAGTCAGCTTCATCGGATTTCCGATGGAAAAATCCATCGGATTAGAATCCATAGGAAATCCGATCGTGTGGACAGGGCTTCAGTGTTTTTAATCCTTCTTAGGGGATATTAAAAGTTTTTATTTCTGCACTTAGAGTAGGGTGACCAGACATTCCCAGTTTCAGGGGACAGTCCCCGGATTGAGGACACTGTCCCCGGACCAAATCTGTCCCCGGTTTTGTCCCTGGATTATATTTGAACAGGGGCTGGGGCAATTTCAAAGACAGTCAGTGCAGAATTAAAAAAAAAAAATCTGAATTACACATCCCCCGGTCTGCCGCTCCTACTAGCTTAGGGGGGTGTATTTTTTTCCATTATCTGTGCCCCTTTCTGATGATCATGTGCTGGTCGGAGCGGAGGGAATATTTCTTAAGTTTCGGGCACATGCCCATTCAGCTCCACTCGCATGTTCTTCTGCCTTGGCTCAAGTCCCGGCCAGCCGCCTGCCTGCATATCTCCTTGACATCCCTGGCGGAGTGATCTTCCTCCTCTCCCCACCCAGTAGTAGCCGGGGCTCGGAGAGTGAGACTTGACAGGCTGTTAGGTGGGCGGCGGCGACGGGCAGAGAGTCGCTACTTGCCGCCATTACTAGTAAAAAAAACAAAATATGCCCCCGGATTTCATTTTAAAAATCTGATCACCTTAACTTAGAGGCGCCTTGCTTGTTCTTTCTGTTTCTTGGGAGTAAAGCAAGCAGCATCGCTGTACTAGCAAAGAAGATGTAGAAAGGGGTGGTAGGTAGGCACTAGGCAGAGTTCTGTGGTCCAGTAGATATGGCTGACAATGCTGGTTGGGATTTCAGTGCAGCAAAGGCACAGTGTTGTAATCCCATACAGGAAGTTGGGTTTTGGGCAGATTATCACCAATCAGCCCAGGTAGGGTCTATGTAAAAATGAATGAAAATGAGTGCAGTGCTAGACCCAACAAATCACTCTATACATTGTGATCTCTGTTATATATAATGTGAACTCTCCTCTATACTGTATGTTAAATGAAACATGCAGAACTCAAATAAATATTAATGGTAATAAATCTTAAAACAATTATTATCCCCAACTGTGTAACATATACAAGGTTTATTATACAACGTGGCTGTAAATTAGCCTCTGGAGACTATTTTTTCAGCCTAGATCTTACCACCTGCTGGTATAATATGCCCACAGAGAATTTTCCTCTATTCTCAGTAATGCTGACCATAGATCGATTGAAATTCAGCTGGTTCAACAGGGGCCAGTCAATTTTCAATCCATCTATGGCCAATCCCATTCGAGAGGAGTCCACCTAGTAATCATTTCCTCTTAAACGGGACTTTGTGTTTGATCATTGCATGCAGCCAGAAATCACTGCTCCAGGCTTTACCAACCCTTCTCCAGAGCTCTCTCTTCTCTCCTGCAGCTGCCACTGGCTGACACAGGGGATCACATGACCAGACTGGAGTGGGCTGAAAATAGGTAGTAAAACCTTGGATTGCGAGCATAATTTGTTTCGGAAACATGCTTGCAATCCAAAGCACTTGTATATCAAAGCGAATTTCCCCATAAGAAATAATGGAAACTCAGATGATTCATTCCACAATCATTTATTCAGAAGTCCTTCAGTTTATAGTTCATATAAAAAGATTATAGCAATGTGACCAGATTGTGTAACCATAAAATGTCCATCCACAAACAGCAGCTTTCACAAGGGGATTAGAATACCTCTGCCGGGTTAGCCCCCCCTTATCAAAATTTTTGAAAAAATCTTATGCAGTTTGTTAGATCTTTGTTAAATCAGGTTAGATCAACCGTTGTTTGCGTTAGATCTCACACAGAAGAAGCAATATTAACAGTTGTTTGCTGGGGGGCTAACCCATCATCAGCCCCCCCTTATCAAAAAATTGACCAAACAGTTAGCTATTTTGGAAGCTATTTATTAGATCCGGTAAGATCAAGTAGTTTTAACGTTAGATCTCACATAATTAGAGATTTATTACGTGATTAATGAGGGGGGGGGGCTGGCCCCCCCTTATCAAATTTTCGGGCCAAAAATGATTCAGGCTAATAGATATTCGTTAGATCCGGTAAGATCAAGTGGTTTTAATGTTAGATCTCACATAATTAGAGACTTATTAAGTGATTAATGAGGGGGGCTGCCCCCCCTTATCAAATTTTCAGGCCAAAAATCATTCAGGCTAATAGATATTCGTTAGATCCGGTAAGATCAAGTGGTTTTAATGTTAGATCACACATAATTTCAGAGATATTCCACATAAAAATACTGATATTAGGTGGTACATAAGGACGGGTTGGCCCCCCCTTATCAAATTTTCAGGCCAAAAATCATTCAGGCTAATAGATATTCATTAGATCCGGTAAGATCAAGTGGTTTTAACGTTAGATCTCACATAATTTCAGAGATATTCCACATACAAATATTGATATTAGGTGGTACATAAGGACGGGTTGGCCCCCCTTATCAAATTTCCGGGCCAAAAATCATTCAGGCTAATAGATATTCGTTAGATCCGGTAAGATCAAGTGGTTTTAACGTTAGATCTCACATAATTTCAGAGATATTCCACATACAAATACTGATATTAGGTGGTACATAAGGACGGGTTGGCCCCCCCTTATCAAATTTTCAGGCCAAAAATCATTCAGGCTAATAGATATTCGTTAGATCCGGTAAGATCAAGTGGTTTTAACGTTAGATCTCACATAATTAGAGACTTATTAAGTGATTAATGAGGGGGGGCTGGCCCCCCCTTATCAAATTTTCGGGCCAAAAATCATTCAGGCTAATAGATATTCGTTAGATCCAGTAAGATCAAGTGGTTTTAACGTTAGATCTCACATAATTAGAGACTTATTAAGTGATTAATGAGGGGGGCTGGCCCCCCCTTATCAAATTTTCGGGCCAAAAATCATTCAGGCTAATAGATATTCGTTAGATCCGGTAAGATCAATTGGTTTTAACGTTAGATCACACATAATTTCAGAGATATTCTACATACAAATACTAATATTAGGTGGTACATAAGGACGGGTTGGCCCCCACTTATCAAATTACACAGTACACACCTGACAGTGACACAAGGCCTGTCTGGTGCCCCAGCCACCTTCCAAAGGCTAATGGAGAAGACCGTGGGTGACATGAAACTGATGGAGGTGTTGGTGCACTTAGACGACATCATCGTTTTCGGCAAGACCCTGGAAGAGCACGAAGAGCATCTGGAGAAGGTCCTGAAGAGACTGCATGATAAGGAGGTTGAAGCTGTCTCTGGAAAAGTGACATTTTTACCAACCCTCAGTCAACTACCTTGGCCATATTGTGTCTGCCGACAAAGTGGCCACCGACCCCCAGAAGCTGGAAGCTGTCACCTCCTAGCCGAGGCCTACCAACGTGACTGAGCTTAGGTCATTTCTGGGATTCTGCTCTTATTACAGAAGATTTGTCAAGGGATTCGCTAAGACGCTGACTCTGATCTGGCGAAGCCTGTCAGACCAGCTGGAGGGCCCAGAAAACCCAGAGAGTCCATTCAGGAACAATGGACTCTGAAGTGTGAAGAGGTTTTAGGCAGCTGAAGTGAAGCCTAACAACCGCTCCTGTTCTGGCTTATGCAGATCCAACCAAGCCATATGAGCTACATGTTGACGCCAGTCGAGATGGGTTAGGTAGGGTGCTATATCAAGAGCATGACGGTCATCTACGGCCTGTTGCCTACATGAGTCGGAACTTGGCCCCCCGCCGAGAAGAACTACCCCATGCACAAACTTGAGTTCCTGGCCTTGAAGTGGGTGGTGGTGGATAAGCTGAGGGATTATCTATATGGAGCGGAGTTCGTGATCAAGACTGACAACAATCCTCTCACCTACATCCTCACTACCACCAAGTTGGATGCCACGGGTCACAGATGATTGGCTACTCTATCAGGGTTTATTTTCAGCCTGAAACAAGATGCGGATGCTTTGTCAAGAAGGCCCCATTGTTCCAGAGACCCCCCAGCTGACACCTGAAGGGGTACGAGCCTTATGTCAAGGAGCAGAACATCAAGCTGGAGAAGGATCCAGGGCCGAAGACATTGGAGTGTCAGCCGCTGGTGTCCCCAGATGTTATTGCAATGTCACCCGAGTCTGGGATAAAGGTCTGCCCGAAGCTGTCAAAGAATGACCTGCAGAGGGACCAGTTAGAGGACCCTCCCTGCAGCTTGGCATTGAAGGCCTTGGATAGCCAACGCCCTGACTTGCTCCTCACTGACTCCCCAAAGGAAACCCGTCTGCTGCACCGAGAGTGGGATCAGTTTCAGGTGTACCAAGGGTTGGTCTACCGAAGGGGCCCCTCTGACGATTCTGAAAAAAAAACCCAGCTATTCCTACCTGAAAAACATAGGGAGACAGTATTAACTGCCCTAAATGACAACCATGGCCACCTAGGGCCCAAAAGGACTTTTGACCTGGTGAGGGACAGGTTCTACTGGCCCTGCATGCAGGCTGAAGTTGAGGACTATTGCCACTCCTGCATCAGATGTATCCAAAAGAAGACTTTGCCTCACGAGCTGCCCCAAAGGCCATCTTCAGAGTCAGGGACCCATGGAGCTGGTGTGCATTGACATTCTGTGCTTGGAGCCTGATTTTAGTGGGCAGGAAAATAGTAGGATTTTTAAAACAGCTTACCTGTAAAATCCTTTTCTTGGAGTACATCACGGGACACAGAGCAGCATAGTCATTACTATGTGGGTTATATAGAATTACCTTCAGGTGCTGGCACTGGCAACTTCCAAAACAGGAAGTACCCTCCCCTATATAAGCCCCTCCCATCCGGGAGTACCTCAGTTTTGTAGCAAAGCAATACGTGTCCCCAAAAGAGGGGTGGGAGCTCTGTGTCCCGTGATGTACTCCAAGAAAAGGATTTTACAGGTAAGCTGTTTTAAAAATCCTACTTTCTTGTTCATACATCACGGGACACAGAGCAGCATAGTCATTACTATGTGGGACGTCCCAAAGCAATGCCACATGAGGGGGGGGGGATACACCATACATAAGCTGGGCGCCATCAGGCATGAGGATCTTTTGCGGCCTGCAACACACTGCGCCCAAAGGCGACATCCTCCTGACTTCTCACGTCCACCTGGTAGAACCTAGTAAACGTGTGTACTGAAGACCATGTTGTGGCCTTACAAATTTGCGCCAGGGAGGCCTGGTGATGCACTGCCCATGAAGTTCCAACTGCTCTCGTGGAGTGCGCCCTAACTTTGAACGGAGGCGGTCTACTTTTCAAGCCATAGGCTTGTATTATGACCTGTCGAATCCACTTGGCTAAAGTAGATTTTGATGCTGCCTGACCCTTTCTGGGGCCTTCCGGCAGAACAAACAGAGAATCCGTTCTACGAATCTGAGCAGTGGCTTTTAGATAAGCTTTAACTGCTCTTACTACATCCAAAGAATGCAATAACTTTTCCTCTACCGAGCTTGGTTTGGGGAAAAAAGAAGGAAGAACCACATCCTGGTTCAAGTGAAACCTCGATACCACCTTAGGAAGAAAGGCTGGGTGAGGACGTAATACTACTCTGTCCTTATGGATAACCAGATATGGCTCTTTACAGGACATGGCGGCTAATTCCGACACTCTTCTAGCCGAGCATATGGCTACTAAAAATATCAATTTCCTGGTGAGTAGAACCAAGGAAATGTGCCGCAAAGGTTCAAATGGCTGCTTCTGCAGAACCGACAGAACCAAATTTAGATCCCATGGGCATATGGGAGCCTTAATCGGTGGAATAATACGAGTCACACCTTGCATAAAGGATTTGACAAGTGAATGCATAGCCAGGGGCCTTTGAAATAGTATTGACAAGGCCGAAACCTGGCCCTTGATAGTACTTAAGGCAAACTTCCTGTCTACAGCCCACTGCAGGAAGTCCAGAATTCTGCCTATAACGTACTTACGTGGATGCCATTTTCTGGCCTCGCACCAAGTGATGTACGCCTTCCAAACTCTATAGTAGATCTGCCTGGATACAGGCTTCCTGGCATTGATTATAGTTGATACCACAGAGTTAGAGAGACCTCTCTTCTTTAGGATGTGGGACTCAATAGCCAGGCCGTTAAACTTAGAGTTAGTAAGGAAGGGTGGTATATCGGTCCTTGCGAAAGCAGGTCCGGACGACGTGGAAGGGTCCAAGGACTCCCCACAGACATTTTGATGATCTCCGCGTACCAGGCCCTTCGGGGCCACGCTGGAGCCACCAGGATCACCGGCTTCTTCTCCAACCTGACTCTGCGAAGGAGTCGAGGCAACAATTGTAGCGGAGGGAATGCATATATCAGTCTGAACTGATCCCAAGGGAACACCAGAGCATCCGAGCCGCAAGCAAGGGGATCCCTTGTCCGGGAGACAACCCTGTCCACCTTTGCGTTGAATCTGGATGCTAGCAGATCTACATCCGGTGTTCCCAACCGCTGACATATTGCTCGGAAGACCTCGGGATGAAGGGACCATTCCCCTGGGCATAACTGTTGGCGACTCAGAAAGTCCGCCTTCCAATTCTCCACCCCTGGAATGAAGACAGCTGATATACATGGGACATGCTTTTCTGCCCATTCCAGGATGTGACTTACTTCCCTCTGGGCTGCACGACTCCTGGTGCCTCCCTGATGATTGATATATGCCACTGCTGTGGCATTGTCTGATTGAATTCTGACAGGGGACCCTTGGAGTCTGGATGTCCAGGCTACTCGGGCGTACCGGGCTGCTCGTATCTCTAAGAGATTGATGGGCAGGGTTTTTACTACATTTGACCATCTGCCCTGGAGAGACCATTGCTCCAGTACTGCCCCCCAGCCTGTAAGGCTGGCATCTGTAGTGACTGACCACCTTCCAAGATATCGGGCTGAAGGGTTTTCCCTTCTGGAGATTCTGGGGGATCAACCACCAGCAGAGACTCTTCCGAACGGAAGGGGACAAAGCCATCGGGAAGTCTAGAGCCTGAACTTTTCCGTTCCAGGCTGACAATATGGCCCTTTGTAAATTCCTTGAGTGGAATTGGGCGTATGGCACAGCTTCGAATGATGCTACCATCTTTCCTAGCAGCCTCATGCACAGGCGTATGGACGGCTGTCTTTTTGCACAAAGCAGACGGACCAAGCCCCTCAAAGAGGATACCTTGTCTAGAGGTAAGAAAATCTTCCTCTGGTCTGAATCCAGCCGTAGCCCTAGATATACCAGGTTTTTCACTGGCTGTAGGGCTGACTTGTCCAGGTTGATGACCCAACCGTGAGATTCTAGATACTTGATTGTATCGATAATTACCACTTCTAGCTTGGCAACTGAGTGGTCCATCAACAACAGGTCGTCTAGGTATGCCATTATCGTTACACCCCGTGTTCTTAGATCGGCCAACAGTGGGGCCAGAATTTTTGTGAACACTCGTGGTGCTGTGGCCAGACCGAATGGTAAGGCTCTGAACTGAAAATGGCGCCCTTCTACTGCAAAGCGTAGGAATTTTTGATGACCTGGAAAGATGGGAACATGCAAGTAAGCATCTTTGATGTCGATCGAGGCTAACCATTCCTCCCCTTGTAGGGCAGCGGTGACCGATCGGATCGACTCCATCCGGAAAGACCGGACGTTTAGAAATTTGTTTAGACTCTTTAGGTCCAATATGGGTCTTATGTCCCCGTTTGGCTTCGGGACTGTGAAAAGGTTTGAGTAGAAACCCAACCCCCACTCTTCCATAGGAACCTCCATAATTACTCCTTGGAGCAATAGTTGTTCTAACGCCAATAGGAGAGACCGTCTTTTCAGAGGGTCTCTTGGCATGCCTGACCACATAAAATGGGACGGAGGAGACTCTTTTAACTCCAACTTGTATCCCAGAGTTACTGCGGAGAGCACCCATCTGTCTTTGATCGTCTCCCGCCAGGTCTCTGCGAACAACTGAAGTCTTCCCCCCACCCGTTTGAGTGGGGGCAGCCCTTCATAGGCTTGACTTGGAGGCTGGTTTAGTACCTCTTCGGATCCAGGGCTTTTTATTACCCTGTGGCTGTCCCTGATTTTTACCTCCTGAGTTTGACCGAGGAGGCCGTCGGAACTGCTTAGTAGCAGACGTCGCAGGGATAGGAGAGGTAGTCCTCTTAAAAGATGGACCCCTAGACCTGTTCTTACTCGGTAAGAGAGTACTTTTACCACTGGAAATCTTCTGGATATACTTATCCAGGTCTTCGCCAAAAAGGCGTTCCCCATGAAATGGGAAGCTAACTAAGAGCTTCTTACAGGGAGCTTCAGCAGACCAGTTTTTAAGCCACAGAAGCCTACGCATATGTACCAAAGACAGCGTGAGGCGGGAGGCCTGATGGATAGAATCCTTGATGGCGTCAACCGCAAAGCATAATGCTCTAGGCAGATCAGCCAGAGCCTGGGCCTGTTGGTCTGGCAAATCCCTCAGGACCATTTTCATTTGATCCTTTAAAGCTTGGCAGACCCCAATAGCTGCCACTGCTGGCTGTGTAACAGCCCCTGCTGTGGAAAAAGCAGATTTTAATAAAGATTCCAATTTTTTATCCACTGGATCTTTGAACATTTGAACATTATCTACTGGACATGTCAGTGATTTGTTCACAGAAGAGATGGCTGCATCCACCGTAGGAACATTCCATCTCTGGGTGAACTTTTCCTCCATGGGATAGATCACCGGAAACCTTTTAGGCGGAACAAATAGTTTATCAGGATGTTCCCAGTCCTGGTATATAAGTCCTTCCAATAATGGATGTATTGGAAAGGAGCAATTAACCTGGGGAGCTTTTAGCGACCCCAATGAGGAGACAGCAGTAGTTGATGGTTCAACAAGAGGCATTTTAAATGCAGATCAAACCATGTCAGTTAGGGTCTGGACTCACAACCTTTCAGTCTGTGATGCTGAAAATGGTTCATCTACTGTCGATTCCTCAAAAACAGAGCTAACCTCCTCCTGATCCCCTTCAGGTAGGTCGGTCCCTTCCTGGGACTGTTGCTCTGCCAACAGGCACTCTAATGGAGGTGATGGAGATCTGGCGCGCTTTCTTTCCTGTAGAGAAGAAGCGATCAATGCAGCCAATCTCTGCTCCAATCCCTCCAGAGTTGAGGAAAAAACCTCCTCTGTTATATATGCAGGAGCAGGTGGACTGAGGACAGCCGCAGTACCTGGCACTCCTGGGGGTTCCTTATGGGTATTAACCTCTGATTTCTCAGGGGAGGAGGGTGCAGATGACTGCTCCAGATCCTCAGAGCCCGATGGAGACCCCCTACACTTCCTGAGAGGTATATCTCGGAGTTTTTTAGGCGGCATATTCCTTAGTTCAAAGCTGAGGTATTCCAGCCGCAATACACCCCTTACTGAAATAGTCTAATACAATTTGCTGCTATGTACATCAGTGGGTGTCTACTAATGCGTCTTTCTGGGGATGCCTGTATCAACCGCCCGCTGTAAGCCCCTATACCATGCTACCAGCTCCTTTTCATGCTCTGTGTCCATAGCAAGCAGCGTGGACTGAGTCCTTTTATCTTGCTGGGACGCCCGCGCATGCGCAGAAGCGCTGGGCGCACAGAGCGCGTCATCCGCCAGGCTCCGCCCCCTTTTTTGAAGCTAAACCTTATAAAAAGAAAGCATGTGTGCGCGCGCGCGCGTGCACGTGTGCGCTCTTGGCGCCATGTAGGGAGAGGAGCCAGGGTCCCTGTTTTACCAGGACTCGGGGATGGAAGGAAACTACTTGGCAGCATGACAGAGGAATGCAGCTTCCCTGATAGAGAGCTCACTCATCTGCCTGGACTTTCACCATGGAAGGAATAGTCCCAAGAAAAAAGACGTTCCACAGCGGTCTCTAGTGGACAAACACAGGTACCGCACTTTTGTCTTTTTTTTTTTTTAAAAACCTCCTTTATGAAAAACATTTCCAGGTTTACAGTTTTTTTAAAACTTCCTTTATGAAAAAACATTTCTAGGATTTCTTAGGCATATACAGCTATTAGCGGGAATACCCTTTAGGTAACAGGCAGAAAGACATATTAGGCTTGGGGGTCCCCTCAATAGAACCAAGTTCCTGAGGGGCCCCCACTTACCTTTTCCCCGCCGCAGGACTTTGTTTGGTCCACAGAAGCCCAAACTTCACCTCTCACGGCAGGCATTGTACTAGACCTTCAGGGACCGGGTTCCCAAGGATTCCACTCCCCTGGACCTGTATAGCACCCTGCACAGATAGCCTCTTGGTTTTGGGTATGACCAGAGCTCTGGATCCCAGGGTCCAGCCCTCCTAAGAGAGGCATTACAGGCAAAACCCTGCTCTTCTCTGCAAGGCCCGGGTACCGACCGTTTAGCTATGAAGCTTTTTTGGTCGGATCCGGAATAGCTTGCTAAGGCCCAGAGAACCTGTACACAAGCCCAGATGAATACATGTTAACCTTGGCCAACACCTTAGACACTGGCAAAAAACTGAGGTACTCCCGGATGGGAGGGGCTTATATAGGGGAGGGTACTTCCTGTTTTGGAAGTTGCCAGTGCCAGCACCTGAAGGTAATTCTATATAACCCACATAGTAATGACTATGCTGCTCTGTGTCCCGTGATGTATGAACAAGAAATCCTGGTAGTGACTGACCATTTCACTCGGTATGCCCAGGCATTTTCCACGAGGGACCAACAAGCATCCACGGTGGCCAAGATCTTTGTGGAGAAATTCTTTGTGCACTATGGTCTGTCCCAACGCATCCACTCTGATCAGGGGAGAGATTTTGAGAGTAGTCTCATCAAGAGACTTTTAGACCTGTTGGGCATCAGGAAGTCTAAAACCCCCCCATATCATCCTCAAGGAGATTCTCAACCAGAAAGATTCAACCAAACCCTCCTGGATATGCTCAAAACTCTAAATTCAGAACAAAAACTGCACTGGAGCAAGCATATAGTGGCTATTGTGCATGCTTATAACAGCACCGCCAATGATGCCACAGGTTACGCTCCCTATAGTTTGATGTTCGGACGGTAGGCCCGGCTGCCAGTCGACTTGGCCTTCGGCACATCCCTCGACCATACCTCAGCAACTTCCCGCTGGAAGTCGCAGCCCTATGTCATTTGCAAGCATCTGCCTGGACTCCCAGTATATCAAATCCGGCCAGAGGGAAGCACAGGACTTGGCATCGCAATCATCTGTTGCCTCTGTCAGAAGCAGTTCATATGCCACCACAGCCAGATTTACAGTCCACACCCACGGCCTCTCAAAGATCCCAGCCAGTGACTAGATCTCACTCTCAGTCTGTACCCCTTGCTGAAGATGAAAACCGCGAGGCAGGACAACCTCCTCTCCTATGCTAGTTGGTTGGATATTCCTCTGCCATGGTTTTATGCAGATGCAAATTGTATGGTTTCCTGTGCACACTAACCTGATTTTTTTAATTTTTACGTGTGTATATCAAAAGCATGTAACAGGTCATAGACTCTTTAGCACCTTTGGCGGACCTAAGGTTTTTTGGTGGGGGGAGTGTGTAGCGGGGGCTGCTCTGTCACCCATGGTCCCACACCTCCCTCCATTCCCGCCAGGAACCGTCGGACTGAATAGACACTGACACAGGCACTTACTGAGGGGGAGCACGCCTGTCAGTACCTGTGGGGGATTTCTCCCCCTAACTCTACTCTTCCTTGAGTGACGAGCAGCGCTCACTCACGGGCATCAGTCGGCTCTGCTCTCTTCTCTGTGTTCCTATTGGCAGGGAGAGGAAGTCAATCAAGCAGCAGCAGAGGACCACAGGACATAAAGGCTCATCACAAAATGGCACCATTCATTTTTACTGGGGATGGAGCTACTACTTCTGCTTTGAAAGAAGGGGGCTAGCTAAAGACTTAAGCTTGTTGGTCTGAGAAGAGATCACCATGAGGCTGGGAGGTGAACGGAGGTGTGAGAAGAGACTACAGGCATCCGCTGAAGAACCATCCAAAGACGGTTCCAGAGACCATCCAGAGACGGTTGAAGATGGATGTACCTTCTGTAAAACCTAATATCCCTATTTTTATGTGAAATATCTCTGAAATTATGTGAAATCTAACGTTAAAACCACTTGATCTTACCGGATCTAACGAATATCTATTAGCCTGTGTAGCACCCTGCTCCTATTGGGTAGGTGCTAGTGTAAATTTAGTTATCTGAGCTGTCGTTTAGCTCAGAACAATTGTACCAAATTATGGTCTCTGTTCCAGTTTAGCTGGGCTGCACATTTTCCACCTGACTGTAGGTGTCATTGTTACTACAGGTCAAGGTTGGAAATGCAGTAGGCTGGATGCATTGGGTATTCCTTTCCCGGAGACAGCGCAGTGGGAGTGGTGACCCCGCTGTGCATTCTGGGAGAGGGTACTTAAGGAGCAGACACCGTTTTCCGGGATCTTCCGATCCTGACCTGACGGCCCTCCTGGCCTCAGGGATGTGTTAGTAGTTTTCTGCCTCGGGGCCTGTAGGCCCGAGGCTCTGTTGCTGAGAGTAGGCCCAGGAGTTTCTTGGGCCTACTGATCTGGGGATGGTCCCGTGTCGCCTTGCCTGAGGGAAGGGACCGAACAATTGAGGGCTCAATTGGAGGACGCATCCGGATAAAAATTTGCCTCGCAGTGCTGCCAGCTGGCTGAAAGATCCTGGCACTGTGTTATGTTTTCAGAACTTTATCAAGTGAGTGATTACCCAAGTCTGTGGCAGAGACTATTTGTATTCTTCAAGTCTGTGGCAGAGACTTTTGGCCGAGCACCGCACCGGCTTCTAGGTCAGTGAGAGAGGCCTATCCGGTGGTTGCTAGATCCAGTGTGGAGACTGTTTGTCTTCTGGATTAAGAAGTACCCGTGATCCGCAAGAAAGGTACCTGAATCCCCCCCCCTAACCCTCCATCTCTCTGTTAATAAAACCCTTGAGAAAAAGAGACTAAGTGGTGCAGACATTTGTGAGAAATTTTTCAAGGAAGACCCCTAGGACGGACGTGGTGAACAGTAAGGTAATGGCAAACCCAAATCTTAAACCAGCAGCCCCTGCGGGGGTATTGCTACACCTGATATAGACACTAGTATGGATATCCGTGCATCGATACCAAATATCCATAATATCCCTGTAATTATTAGACATGTGCATTAGTTTTCGTCCGAATGCATTTTCGTCCGAATTTCAGCTATTTTCGTTATCGTCTTAACAAACGAAAACGAAAGCACAGAATCCGAAAACCGAAAGATCCGACATAAACAAATGCTTTATTTTCGTTTTCGTTGCTACAACAGTTCGATATAGATAGGAGATTCGACGTGACGCTGACAATAGTGATGAGCCGAACACCCCCGGGTTCGGTTCGCACCAGAACCCGCGAACGGACCGAAAGTTCGTACGAACATTAGAACCCTATTAAATACAATGGATGCGAACGTTCGAATTCTAAAGTGCTAATTATAACAACTATTATGCATGTTATTGTCCTAAAAAGGGTTTGGGAACCCGGGTTCTGCACCAGGGGACATGTATCAATGCAAAAAGAAGTTTTAAAAACGGTCGTTTTTCGGGAGCAGTCATTTTAATGATGCATAAAGTGAAAAAAAAAGTCAAATATTCCTTTAAATATCGTACCTGGGGGGTGTCTAAAGTATGCCTGTGAAGTGCCACGTGTTTCCCGTGTTTAGAACTGTCCCTGCACAAAATGACACTTCTAAAGGAAAAAAAAGCCATTTAAAACTTCTTGCGGCTTTAATGTAATGTCTGGTCCCGGTAATATGGATGAAAATCTTTAAGAAAAATGGCATAGCTACCCCATGACCCCCCCCCCTACCCCAGCCCATTACCAGCCCCTTTGGGTCTTGTATGGATATTAAGGGGAACCCCGCACATAAAATAAAAAAGGCCCTATATACTCTGAACAGCCGTATACAGGCGGTGCATACAAGACAGGGACTGTAGGTTTGTTCTTATGTAGAATGTGTTTGTAATTTTGAACAGGTACATTGTTGAAGTGTAGCTCCAGCCCAAAAATCTATTTTTAAACTTTTTGGGAAACATAGGTAAGGGTTATCACCCCTGTAACATTTGTTTTGCTGTCTGTGCCCCTGTTCAGAACATTTCACCTCACTTTCCGTCCCAATGACAACTGTTTTTGAAATGTGGTGTTTTTCTTGAAACAAGGATTGCTGATAAAGCATCAGTACAGAGGAGACACCTTTCTCCCTTATTTATTCTTACAGGAGAGAATTTTCCTTCCTAGGGGTAGATTTCCTCTCACTTCCTGTTGTCTTCTTTCGTTTGCAAGTAGGAGTCGTTTGTAAGTTGGATGTTTGAAAGTAGGGACCTGCCGTATATACTCTGCAGAAATAGGCCCCTTAGTTGTTGGTGTTGGCACAACACTGTAAGCACTCACAGTTACTCTTGGTTGGTGCTGGAACGCCCTGCTGTCAACTATTATATCAGGAATTTTAATTACATATAATTCTTGAACAGTGGTAGTAAAAATTGGGGCTTTGATGGTGGTGCTGGTGCCACAACACTGTAAGCCCTGACAGTTACTCTTGGTGGGTGCAGCAATGGGCCCTGCTGTGAATTATTAGATCAAGAATTGTAATTGCATGCCCCTGTTGAACAGGGGCTGAAAAATTGGGCTTTTCGTGGTGGTGGTGGTGGTGGTGGTGTTGCCACAACACTGTAAGCCCTCAGAGTTACTCTTGGTGGGTGCAGGAATGGGCCCTGCTGTGAATTATTAGATCAAGAATTGTAATTACATGCCCCTTTTGAACAGGGGCTGAAAAATTGGGCCTTTCGTGGTGGTGGTGGTGGTGGCGTTGCCACAACACTGTAAGCCCTCAGACTTACTCTTGGTGGGTGCAGGAATGGGCCCTGCTGTGAATTATTACATCAAGAATTGTAATTGCATGCCCCTGTTGAACAGGGGCTGAAAAATTGGGCCTTAGGCACTGGTGGCACAACACTACAACCCCTCACAGATACTGTACTTGGAGCACAGCAATGAGCCCTGTTGCAAAGTATTGCTTCAAAAATTGTAATGACACGCCCCTGTTAAACAGGGGCTGAAAAATTGGGCCTTAGGCACTGGTGGCACAACACTACAACCCCTCACAGATACTGTACTTGGAGCACAGCAATGAGCCCTATGGCAAATTATTGCTAAAAAAATTGTAAGTACACGCCCCTGTAAAACAGGGGCTGAAAAATTGGGCCTTAGCCACTGGTGGCGGCACCCATAAACAAAAATGATCTTCCAAGCTATCATCATCAATCGTATCATTGAGGACTCGGAGGAGGAGGATAGCCAGTCAACATAACAGCACAGGCACTCAGCATCAGCATCAGTCTTGAAGGGACGTGACATGTTAAAATCAATTAGTCTGTTATATCAGCATCAGGTGTGTGGTAGCTGGTGGTGATCCAAGACTGGTTCATCTTGATGAAAGTCAATCGATCAACCGAGTCGGTGGACAGACGCACCCTGTGATCCGTGACAAATCCTCCAGCAGCACTGAATGTGCGTTCCGAAAGAACGCTGGATGCAGGACAGGCCAGTAGCTCAATTGCATACTGTGCAAGCTCTGGCCAGTGATCCATCCTCAAGACCCAGTAAGCCAGAGGATTTTCGGTGGGGAAGGTGTCCAAGTCTGACCTTGCCCCTAGATATTCCTGCACCATGTTTATCAGACGCTGGCGATGGTTGCTGGAACCAATCATACTTTGGGGCTGCGGACTAAAGAATTGTCTGAACGCATCGGTCAGACGGCCACCTTCCCCACCGCTCCTTCTTTGACTGGCCGAAGCCTCAGCAACTCGTTGTCCTGGACCAGGAGTTTGTAACCTCCCAGTCTCTGGGAACGCGTTGCACAGACCTTTCTGCAAGGCCTCCCGGAGTTGTCTCATCCTCTGCTCCCTCTGCGACGGTAACATAAGGTCCGCAACCTTACCCTTGTACCGTGGATCAAGGAGAGTGGCCAGCCAGTAATGGTCCCTCTCCTTGATCCGAAGAATACGAGGATCCTTCCGCAGACTTTGCAGGATCAGGGAGGCCATGCAGCGTAGGTTTGCTGAGGCATTCGCTCCGGAGTCCTCTGGGTCACTAAGGACGACATGATCCGCAGTCACCTCCTCCCAGCCACGTACAAGTCCACTGGTTTCTTGGGACTGTAAATCATCCCTAAAAGACTGCTGCTGATGATGCTGAGTGCCAGCCTCCACCTCCATGCTGACACAATCCTCCTCCTCCTCCTCCTCCTCCTCTTCCTCTTCCTGTGCGATGGGTGGGACAGAAGGAACACTGTCTGGGTAAAGGGGGCCTTGAGAGGCAAGGAAGTCCTCCTCTTCCTGCCTCTGTTCTGCCTCAAGTGCCCTGTCCATTATTCCACGCAGCGTGTGCTCCAACAGGTGGACAAGAGGTACAGTGTCACTGATGCATGCACTGTCACTGCTCACCATCCTCGTGGCCTCCTCAAATGGTGCCAGGACAGTGCATGCATCCCTGATCATGCCCCACTGGCGTGGAGAAAAAAAACCAAGCTCCCCTGACCCTGTCCTGGTGCCGTAGTCGCACAGGTACTCATTGATGGCCCTCTGCTGCGTGTGCAGCCGCTGCAGCATGGCCAACGTTGAGTTCCACCTGGTGGGCATGTCACATATAAGGCGGTTCTTGGGCAGGTTCAACTCCTTTTGCAGCTCAGCCAGGCGAGCACTGGCATTATAAGATCTGCGGAAATGCACACAGACTTTCCTGGCCTGCCTCAGGACATCCTGTAAGCCCGGGTACCTGCCCAAGAACCGCTGCACCACCAGGTTAAGGACGTGAGCCACACAGGGCACATGGGTCAGTTGTCCCTGTCGGAGGGCGGAGAGGAGGTTGGTGCCATTGTCGCAAACCACCATTCCTGGCTTAAGCTGGCGTGGCGTCAACCACCTCTCGGCCTGGCCCTGCAGAGCAGACAGGACCTCTGCCCCAGTGTGGCTTCTGTCCCCCAAACACACCAGCGCAAGCACGGCATGGCATCTTTTTGCCTGCGTACTTGCGTAGCCCCGTGAACGGCTACGGAGCACCGCTGGTTCATAGGACAAACCACAGGAAGAGGCCATGGAGGAAGAAGAGGAGGGGGTGGAGGAGAGAGGTGTGTCACAACCAGTAGTAGCATTTTGGAGGCGTGGCGGTGGGACAACCTCCAACACTACTGCACCTTGTCCTGCATCCTTCCCAGCTGCCAAAAGAGTGACCCAATGGGCCGTGAAAGAAAGGTAACGTCCCTGTCCATGCCTGCTGGACCATGAGTCAGCGGTAATATGCACCTTACCGCTGACCGCCCTGTCCAGCGAGGCCAAGACATTGCCTTCCACATGCCGGTAGAGAGCCGGAATAGCCTTCCGTGAGAAAAAGTGGCGTTTGGGAACCTGCCACTGAGGAACCGCACATTGCACAAACTCACGGAAGGGGGCCGAGTCTACCAACTGAAAAGGCAGCAGTTGAAGCGCTAGCAATTTAGCCAAGCTAGCATTCAACCGCTGGGCATGTGGATGGCTGGGAGTGAACTTCTTTCGACGGTCCAGCAGCTGGGGCAGGGAAATTTGCCTGCTAGAATCGGACGTCGGTGTACTGCTAGCAGAGTGGCCGCAAGTACTTGGCTGTGACACGCCTAATTCTACACCTTCATTCCTCTCAGTGCATGTTTCAGAGAGGACTGAAGTTATAGTGGGGTTGGAGATCCCAGCTGATGCGGTGCAAGGAGAGGTCCGCTTTGTTCTTTGGTGTGGGTCTTTGAGGTAGGCTTGCCAACGAGCTGCATGGCAGGTCAACATATGTCTGGTCAGGCATGTGGTACCCAAGCGGCTGATGTTTTGGCCACGCGATATACGCTTGAGACATATGTTGCAAACAGCAGCTGTGCGATCTGATGCACTAGCCTCAAAAAAGGCCCACACCAAGGAACTTTTTGAATGACGGGCAGAGGCAGCGCCCTGCACAGGCGGAGCTCTGCGGTGTGATTCCGTCGGTGTACTGCCCTTACGCTGGCCACCAAAGGGCATCCTGTCTCGTTGGAGATGTGCCTCCTCCTCATCCTCCTCCTCCACTCTCCTATTAGGCACCCACGTGGAGTCAGTGACCTCATCATCCCCTCCCTCCTCATCACTGGAGCCAATCTGGCAGTATGCTGCAGCTGCTGGAACATGACTGCCAGATTGGTGTCCTTCTTGAGCATCCCCTCTGTCTGCTCTCACCCTACTGCCTTCCTGTAGCTGGGTTTCATCATCAGACCCTTCGAAACGCTGGGCATCCTCCTGGAGCATGTACCCAACACTGTGCTCAAACAGTTCGGGGGACTCCTCAGGAGGAGGACATGGTGGGTCTAGGGAAGGAGTGACTGATGATGAGTCTGACATTGATACCAGGGAAGAGGACGCTTTGGCAGCTGCTTTGCCAGTACCCTGAGCCTGGGTGAGAGAGGATGAGGAGGAGGAGGAGGGCTTGGTCATCCACTCTACCAAGTCTTCGGCATGATGTGGCTCAACATGTCCAGCTGCCGAAAAGAAGGACAAGCGTGTCCCATGGCCATGTGCTGATGACAATGCACCGCGTCCACGACCAGCACTGTTGCCCCCAGACACAGAGCCTGCTTGCCCTCTTTTATTGCCTCCTGACTGTCTGCCTCTCCTTGTTTGCCTTCCAGACATTCTAATAGATGGCCTGCAGGGAGATGGGAAAAAAGCAATAAGGGCTACCTTCAGGTGTCCTTCTCTGTCCCTTGAAACAAGGACTTGCACAGTGAAAGAAACTGACACTCTCCCTACCTACAGTTTTCTGTCCCTAGAAAAAATGTTTTTTTTAAGCACAATATAGCACAAGGAGAATTCACTCACTGTCCTTCCAGGTCCCTGGAAACAAGGACTTGCACAGTGAAAGAAACTGACACTCTCCCTACCTACAGTTTTCTGTCCCTAGAAAAAATGTTTTTTTTAAGCACAATATAGCACAAGGAGAATTCACTCACTGTCCTTCCAGGTCCCTAGAAACAAGGACTTGCACAGTGAAAGAAACTGACACTCTCCCTACCTACAGTTTTCTGTCCCTAGAAAAAATGTTTTTTTTAAGCACAATATAGCACAAGGAGAATTCACTCACTGTCCTTCCAGGTCCCTGGAAACAAGGACTTACTTGCACAGTGAAAGAAACTGACACTCTCCCTACCTACAGTTTTCTGTCCCTAGAAAAATGTTTTTTTTTAAGCACAATATAGCACAAGGAGAATTCACTCACTGTCCTTCCAGGTCCCTGGAAACAAGGACTTACTTGCACAGTGAAAGAAACTGACACTCTCCCTACCTACAGTTTTCTGTCCCTAGAAAAAATGTTTTTTTTAAGCACAATATAGCACAAGGAGAATTCACTCACTGTCCTTCCAGGTCCCTAGAAACAAGGACTTGCACAGTGAAAGAAACTGACACTCTCCCTACCTACAGTTTTCTGTCCCTAGAAAAAATGTTTTTTTTAAGCACAATATAGCACAAGGAGAATTCACTCACTGTCCTTCCAGGTCCCTAGAAACAAGGACTTGCACAGTGAAAGAAACTGACACTCTCCCTACCTACAGTTTTCTGTCCCTAGAAAAAATGTTTTTTTTAAGCACAATATAGCACAAGGAGAATTCACTCACTGTCCTTCCAGGTCCCTAGAAACAAGGACTTGCACAGTGAAAGAAACTGAAACTCTCCCTACCTACAGTTTTCTGTCCCTAGAAAAAATGTTTTTTTTTAAGCACAATATAGCACAAGGAGAATTCACTCACTGTCCTTCCAGGTCCCTGGAAACAAGGACTTACTTGCACAGTGAAAGAAACTGACACTCTCCCTACCTACAGTTTTCTGTCCCTAGAAAAATGTTTTTTTTTAAGCACAATATAGCACAAGGAGAATTCACTCACTGTCCTTCCAGGTCCCTGGAAACAAGGACTTACTTGCACAGTGAAAGAAACTGACACTCTCCCTACCTACAGTTTTCTGTCCCTAGAAAAAATGTTTTTTTTAAGCACAATATAGCACAAGGAGAATTCACTCACTGTCCTTCCAGGTCCCTAGAAACAAGGACTTGCACAGTGAAAGAAACTGACACTCTCCCTACCTACAGTTTTCTGTCCCTAGAAAAAATGTTTTTTTTAAGCACAATATAGCACAAGGAGAATTCACTCACTGTCCTTCCAGGTCCCTGGAAACAAGGACTTGCACAGTGAAAGAAACTGACACTCTCCCTACCTACAGTTTTCTGTCCCTAGAAAAAAATTTTTTTTTAAGCACAATATAGCACAAGGAGAATTCACTCACTGTCCTTCCAGGTCCCTGGAAACAAGGACTTGCACAGTGAAAGAAACTGACACTCTCCCTACCTACAGTTTTCTGTCCCTAGAAAAAATGTTTTTTTTAAGCACAATATAGCACAAGGAGAATTCACTCACTGTCCTTCCAGGTCCCTAGAAACAAGGACTTGCACAGTGAAAGAAACTGACACTCTCCCTACCTACAGTTTTCTGTCCCTAGAAAAAATGTTTTTTTTTAAGCACAATATTGCACAAGGAAAATTCACTCACTGTCCTTCCAGGTCCCTGGAAACAAGGACTTGCACAGTGAAAGAAACTGACACTCTCCCTACCTACAGTTTTCTGTCCCTAGAAAAAATGTTTTTTTTAAGCACAATATAGCACAAGGAGAATTCACTCACTGTCCTTCCAGGTCCCTGGAAACAAGGACTTACTTGCACAGTGAAAGAAACTGACACTCTCCCTACCTACAGTTTTCTGTCCCTAGAAAAAATGTTTTTTTAAGCACAATATAGCACAAGGAGAATTCACTCACTGTCCTTCCAGGTCCCTGGAAACAAGGACATACTTGCAAAGTGAAAGAAACTGACACTCTCCCTACCTACAGTTTTCTGTCCCTAGAAAAAATGTTTTTTTTAAGCACAATATAGCACAAGGAGAATTCACTCACTGTCCTTCCAGGTCCCTAGAAACAAGGACTTGCACAGTGAAAGAAACTGACACTCTCCCTACCTACAGTTTTCTGTCCCTAGAAAAAATGTTTTTTTTAAGCACAATATAGCACAAGGAGAATTCACTCACTGTCCTTCCAGGTCCCTGGAAACAAGGACTTGCACAGTGAAAGAAACTGACACTCTCCCTACCTACAGTTTTCTGTCCCTAGAAAAAATGTTTTTTTTAAGCACAATATAGCACAAGGAGAATTCACTCACTGTCCTTCCAGGTCCCTGGAAACAAGGACTTGCACAGTGAAAGAAACTGACACTCTCCCTACCTACAGTTTTCTGTCCCTAGAAAAAAAGTTTTTTTTAAGCACAATATAGCACAAGGAGAATTCACTCACTGTCCTTCCAGGTCCCTAGAAACAAGGACTTGCACAGTGAAAGAAACTGACACTCTCCCTACCTACAGTTTTCTGTCCCTAGAAAAAATGTTTTTTTTAAGCACAATATAGCACAAGGAGAATTCACTCACTGTCCTTCCAGGTCCCTGGAAACAAGGACTTGCACAGTGAAAGAAACTGACACTCTCCCTACCTACAGTTTTCTGTCCCTAGAAAAAATGTTTTTTTTAAGCACAATATAGCACAAGGAGAATTCACTCACTGTCCTTCCAGGTCCCTAGAAACAAGGACTTGCACAGTGAAAGAAACTGACACTCTCCCTACCTACAGTTTTCTGTCCCTAGAAAAAATGTTTTTTTTAAGCACAATATAGCACAAGGAGAATTCACTCACTGTCCTTCCAGGTCCCTGGAAACAAGGACTTACTTGCACAGTGAAAGAAACTGACACTCTCCCTACCTACCGTTTTCTGTCCCTAGAAAAAATGTTTTTTTTAAGCACAATATAGCACAAGGAGAATTCACTCACTGTCCTTCCAGGTCCCTGGAAACAAGGACTTGCACAGTGAAAGAAACTGACACTCTCCCTACCTACAGTTTTCTGTCCCTAGAAAAAATGTTTTTTTTAAGCACAATATAGCACAAGGAGAATTCACTCACTGTCCTTCCAGGTCCCTAGAAACAAGGACTTGCACAGTGAAAGAAACTGACACTCTCCCTACCTACAGTTTTCTGTCCCTAGAAAAAATGTTTTTTTTAAGCACAATATAGCACAAGGAGAATTCACTCACTGTCCTTCCAGGTCCCTGGAAACAAGGACTTGCACAGTGAAAGAAACTGACACTCTCCCTACCTACAGTTTTCTGTCCCTAGAAAAAATGTTTTTTTTAAGCACAATATAGCACAAGGAGAATTCACTCACTGTCCTTCCAGGTCCCTAGAAACAAGGACTTGCACAGTGAAAGAAACTGACACTCTCCCTACCTACAGTTTTCTGTCCCTAGAAAAAATGTTTTTTTTAAGCACACTATAGCACAAGCACAAAACACACTGACACTCTCCCTACCTATCCTTCTCTTTCCCTAAACTAAAGGAATCCAGGTTAAGCAAGAAAGAAATAAAAGTCACTGTCCCTGCCTATGCTGCTCTATCCCTGCTCCGGAACACACTACACTAGGCCGCCGTGCTGGCGGCCTTTTATAGTGTGGGGCGTGTACTAAACACCCTCAGCAATAATTGGCCACAGGCATCCTGCCTGTGGCCAATCATTGCTCTCCTCGCTGCCGGCGCCGTGATTGGCCAAGCATGCGGGGTCACAGTGCATGCTTGGCCAATCACAGCGCCTGGATGACACTGCGATGGCGTAGTGCATTGTGGGCCGTTCGCGTCACTCGAATTTGGCGCGAACGGCCCAAATCGTTCGATCTTCGTCGAACGATCGAACAGCCGATGTTCGAGTCGAACGTATGTTCGACTCGAACACGAAGCTCATCCCTAGCTGACAATAACAATCTGTGTCTATCGAACTTGTGGTCGAATGTGCCTAACCTTAACTCTATTAGTCCAAGATTATTCTACATAGGAGAGAAAAGATTCGACATTATAGAGAGAAAAGATTCGACATAGGAGAGAAAGATTCGACATAGGAGAGAAAAGATTCGACATAGGAGAGAAAAGATTCGACATAGGAGAGAAAAGATTCGACATAGGAGAGAAAAGATTCGACATAGGAGAGAAAAGATTTGACATTATAGAGAGAAAATATTCGACATAGGAGAGAAAAGATTCGACATAGGAGAGAAAAGATTCGACATAGGAGAGAAAAGATTCGACATAGGAGAGAAAAGATTTGACATTATAGAGAGAAAAGATTCGACATAGGAGAGAAAAGATTCGACATAGGAGAGAAAAGATTTGTTATTATAGAGAGAAAAGATTCGACATAGAAAGAAAAGATCACTGCTGGAATTGGGTGGGGGAAGTAAAATAAAAATAAAGTTGATGATGAATGTTATTGGCTGATTGTAACCAAAGAGGAGGAGCAGTAAAATAGCTAGAATGACGAAGATTCGACAAAGCATCGAAAGTTAGAAGATTCGACGGTGCAGAAAAACTGTACGACGCTGCAATCGTACATTTCCGGTCAAATGCATCCGCCCATAGGCTATAGAAGAATTCTAATGTTGGTTGACTAGTAATAGTAATGAATAAATATAATTATTACTAGTCATACAACATTAGAATTCTTCTATAGCTTGTGGGCAGAACATTCGACCGGAAATGTATGATTGCAGCGTCGTACAGTTTCACTGCTCCGTCGAATCTTCTTTGAACATTCAACAGACACCATAAGCCTTCAATGACAGATTCGACCTTAATTAATTCAGATTTTCGGACTAATGCAATTTCTAACAAAAAACGAAATAAATAAAAACGAATTTCGGGAGTAACTAAATAAATTTATTTTTCGGACGAAAACGAAATTCCGAAACGAAATATTTCAGTGTGCACATGTCTAGTAATTATGTATAATCAACCATTAAAAGCACTTGATCTTACCGTATTTAACGAATATCTATTAGCCTGAATTAGGGATGAGCTTCGTGTTCGAGTCGAACATACGTTCGACTCGAACATCGGCTGTTCGATCGTTCGACGAAGATCGATTTGGGCCGTTCGCGCCAAATTCGAGTGACGCGAACGGCCCACAATGCACTACGCCATCGCAGTGTCATCCAGGCGCTGTGATTGGCCAAGCATGCACTGTGACCCCGCATGCAATCACAGCGCCGGCAGCGAGGAGAGCAATGATTGGCCACAGGCAGGATGCCTGTGGCCAATTATTGCTGAGGGGGTTTAGTACACGCCCCACACTATAAAAGGCCGCCAGCGTGGCGGCCTTGTGTAGTGTGTTCCGGAGCAGGGAAAGAGAAGCATAGGCAGGGACAGTGTAATTTTTTTTCCTTTACTAATCCTGGATTCCTTGTGTTTAGGGACAAATAAGGATAGGTAGGGAGAGTGTCAGTGACAGTGTGTTATTCTGTGCTAAACCTTGTTTGTAGGGACAGAGAGGTACAGTGAGGGAAAAGTGTCAGTGTGCTATTCTGTGCTAATCCTTGTTTGTAGGGACAGAGAGGTACAGTGAGGGAAAGTGTCAGTGTGCTATTCTGTTCTAAACCAATCTTGCTGAACCATATTTTCAATCCTTGAGTTTAGGGACAGAGAGGTACAGTGAGGGAAAGTGTCAGTGTGCTATTCTGTGCTAAATCTTGTTTGTAGGGAGGGACAGAGTAGGACAGTGAGGGAAAGTGTCAGTGTGCTATTCTGTTCTAAACCAATTTTGCTGTTCCATATTTTCAATCCTTGAGTTTAGGGACAGAGAAGGACACTCGTGGAAATTATCAGTGTGCTATTCTGTGCTAAATCTTGTTTGTAGGGAGGGACAGAGTAGGACAGTGAGGGAAAGTGTCAGTGTGCTATTCTGTTCTAAACCAATTTTGCTGAACCATATTTTCAATCCTTGAGTTTAGGGACAGAGAGGTACAGTGAGTGAAACTGACAGTGTGCTATTCTGTTCTAAACCAATTTTGCTGTTCCATATTTCAAATCCTTGAGTTTAGGGACAGAGAAGGACACTCGTGGAAATTATCAGTGTGCTATTCTGTGCTAAATCTTGTTTGTAGGGAGGGACAGAGTAGGACAGTGAGGGAAAGTGTCAGTGTGCTATTCTGTTCTAAACCAATTTTGCTGTTCCATATTTTCAATCCTTGAGTTTAGGGACAGAGAAGGACACTCGTGGAAATTATCAGTGTGCTATTCTGTGCTAAATCTTGTTTGTAGGGAGGGACAGAGTAGGACAGTGAGGGAAAGTGTCAGTGTGCTATTCTGTTCTAAACCAATTTTGCTGTTCCATATTTTCAATCCTTGAGTTTAGGGACAGAGAGGTACAGTGAGTGAAACTGACAGTGTGCTATTCTGTTCTAAACCAATTTTGCTGTTCCATATTTCAAATCCTTGAGTTTAGGGACAGAGAAGGACACTCGTGGAAATTATCAGTGTGCTATTCTGTGCTAAACCTTGTTTGTAGGGAGGGACAGAGTAGGACAGTGAGGGAAAGTGTCAGTGTGCTATTCTGTTCTAAACCAATTTTGCTGTTCCATATTTTCAATCCTTGAGTTTAGGGACAGAGAAGGACACTCGTGGAAATTATCAGTGTGCTATTCTGTGCTAAATCTTGTTTGTAGGGAGGGACAGAGTAGGACAGTGAGGGAAAGTCTCATTGTGCTATTCTGTTCAAAACCAATTTTGCTGAACCATATTTTCAATCCTTGAGTTTAGGGACAGAGAGGTACAGTGAGTGAAACTGACAGTGTGCTATTCTGTTCTAAACCAATTTTGCTGTTCCATATTTCAAATCCTTGAGTTTAGGGACAGAGAAGGACACTCATGGAAATTATCAGTGTGCTATTCTGTGCTAAATCTTGTTTGTAGGGAGGGACAGAGTAGGACAGTGAGGGAAAGTGTCAGTGTGCTATTCTGTTCTAAACCAATTTTGCTGTTCCATATTTCAAATCCTTGAGTTTAGGGACAGAGAAGGACACTCGTGGAAATTATCAGTGTGCTATTCTGTGCTAAATCTTGTTTGTAGGGAGGGACAGAGTAGGACAGTGAGGGAAAGTGTCAGTGTGCTATTCTGTTCTAAACCAATTTTGCTGTTCCATATTTTCAATCCTTGAGTTTAGGGACAGAGAAGGACACTCGTGGAAATTATCAGTGTGCTATTCTGTGCTAAATCTTGTTTGTAGGGAGGGACAGAGTAGGACAGTGAGGGAAAGTGTCAGTGTGCTATTCTGTTCTAAACCAATTTTGCTGAACCATATTTTCAATCCTTGAGTTTAGGGACAGAGAGGTACAGTGAGTGAAACTGACAGTGTGCTATTCTGTTCTAAACCAATTTTGCTGTTCCATATTTCAAATCCTTGAGTTTAGGGACAGAGAAGGACACTCGTGGAAATTATCAGTGTGCTATTCTGTGCTAAATCTTGTTTGTAGGGAGGGACAGAGTAGGACAGTGAGGGAAAGTTTCAGTGTGCTATTCTGTTCTAAACCAATTTTGCTGTTCCATATTTTCAATCCTTGAGTTTAGGGACAGAGAAGGACACTTGTGGAAATTATCAGTGTGCTATTCTGTGCTAAATCTTGTTTGTAGGGAGGGACAGAGTAGGACAGTGAGGGAAAGTGTCAGTGTGCTATTCTGTTCTAAACCAATTTTGCTGTTCCATATTTCAAATCCTTGAGTTTAGGGACAGAGAAGGACACTCGTGGAAACTATCAGTGTGCTATTCTGTGCTAAATCTTGTTTGTAGGGAGGGACAGAGTAGGACAGTGAGGGAAAGTGTCAGTGTGCTATTCTGTTCTAAACCAATTTTGCTGAACCATATTTTCAATCCTTGTGTTTAGGGACAGAGAAGGATAGGCAGGGGACAGTGTCAGTGTCATTGTTGCTAAGCCTCCTGCACAGTATACACCTGAAGGTAGCCCTTATTGCTCTTTTTCCCATCTCCCTGCAGGCCATCCATTAAAATGTCTGGAAGGCAAACAAGGAGAGGCAGACAGTCAGGAGGCAAAAAAAGAGGGCAAGCAGGCTCTGTGTCTGGGGGCAACAGTGCTGGTCGTGGACGCGGTGCATTGTCATCAGCACATGGCCATGGGACACGCTTGTCCTTCTTTTCGGCAGCTGCACATGTTGAGCCACATCATGCCGAAGACTTGGTAGAGTGGATGACCAAGCCCACCTCATCCTCCTCATCCTCTCTCACCCAGGCTCAGGGTACTGGCAAAGCAGCTGCCAAAGCGTCCTCTTCTCTGGTATCATTATCTTCATTAGTCAATCCTTCCCTAGACCCACCATGTCCTCCTCCTGAGGAGTCCCCCGAACTGTTTGAGCACAGTGTTGGGTACATGCTCCAGGAGGATGCCCAGCGTTTCGAAGGATCTGATGATAATCCCCAGCTACAGGAAGGCAGCAGCGTGAGAGCAGAGAGAGGGGATGCTCAAGAAGGACACCAATCTGGCAGTCATGCTCCAGCAGCTGCAGCATACTGCCAGATTGGCTCCAGTGATGAGGAGGGAGGGGATGATGAGGTCACTGACTCCACGTGGGTGCCTAATAGGAGAGAGGAGGAGGAGGAGGAGGATGAGGAGGAGGCACATCTCCAACGAGGCAGGATGCCCTTGAGTGGCCAGCGTATGGGCAGCACACCGACGGAATCACACCGCAGAGCTCCGCCTGTGCAGGGCGCTGCCTCTGCCCGTCATTCAAAAAGTTCTTTGGTGTGGGCCTTTTTTGAGGCGAGTGCATCAGATCGCACAGCTGCTGTTTGCAACATATGTCTCAAGCGTATATCGCGTGGCCAAAACATCAGCCGCTTGGGCACCACATGCATGATCAGACATATGTTGACCTGCCATGCAGCTCGTTGGCAAGCCTACCTTAAAGACCCACACCAAAGAACAAAGCTGACCTCTTCTTGCACCGCATCAGCTGGGATCTCCAACCCCACTATACCTTCACTCCTCTCTGAAACCTGCTCTGAGAGGAATGAAGGTGTAGAATTAGGTGTGTCACAGGCAAGTACTTGCGGGCACTCTGCTAGCAGTACACCAACGTCCGATTCTAGCAGGCAAATTTCCCTGCCCCAGCTGCTGGACCGTCGAAAGAAGTTCACTCCCAGCCATCCACATGCCCAGCGGTTGAATGCTAGCTTGGCTAAATTTCTAGCGCTTCAACTGCTGCCTTTTCAGTTGGTAGACTCGGCCCCCTTCCGTGAGTTTGTGCAATGTGCGGTTCCTCAGTGGCAGGTTCCCAAATGCCACTTTTTCGCACGGAAGGCGATTCCGGCTCTCTACAGGCATGTGGAAGGCAATGTCTTGGCCTCGCTGGACAGGGCGGTCAGCGGTAAGGTGCATATTACCGCTGACTCATGGTCCAGCAGGCATGGACAGGGATGTTACCTTTCTTTCACGGCCCATTGGGTCACTCTTTTGGCAGCTGGGAAGGATGCAGGACAAGGTGCAGTAGTGTTGGAGGTTGTTCCACCGCCACGCCTCCAAAATGCTACTACTGGTTGTGACACACCTCTCTCCTCCACCCCCTCCTCTTCTTCTTCCTCCATGGCCTCTTCCTGTGGTTTGTCCTCGGAACCAGCGGTGCTCCGTAGGCGTTCAAGGGGCTACGCAAATACGCAGGCAAAAAGATGCCATGCCGTGCTTGCGCTGGTGTGTTTGGGGGACAGGAGCCACACTGGGGCAGAGGTCCTGTCTGCTCTGCAGGGGCAGGCCGAGAGGTGGTTGACGCCACGCCAGCTTAAGCCAGGAATGGTGGTTTGCGACAATGGCACCAACCTCCTCTCCGCCCTCCGACAGGGACAACTGACCTATGTGCCCTGTATGGCTCACGTCCTTAACCTGGTGGTGCAGTGGTTCTTGGGCAGGTACCCGGGCTTACAGGATGTCCTGAGGCAGGCCAGGAAAGTCTGTGTGCATTTCCGCAGATCTTATAATGCCAGTGCTCGCTAGTGATGAGCCGAACACCCCCCGGGTTCGGTTCGCACCAGAACCCGCGAACGGACCGAAAGTTCGTACGAACATTAGAACCCTATTAAATACAATGGATGCGAACGTTCGAATTCTAAAGTGCTAATTATAACAACTATTATGCATGTTATTGTCCTAAAAAGGGTTTGGGAACCCGGGTTCTGCACCAGGGGACATGTATCAATGCAAAAAGAAGTTTTAAAAACGGTCGTTTTTCGGGAGCAGTCATTTTAATGATGCATAAAGTGAAAAAAAAAAAGTCAAATATTCCTTTAAATATCGTACCTGGGGGGTGTCTAAAGTATGCCTGTGAAGTGCCACGTGTTTCCCGTGTTTAGAACTGTCCCTGCACAAAATGACACTTCTAAAGGAAAAAAAAGCCATTTAAAACTGCTTGCGGCTTTAATGTAATGTCTGGTCCCGGTAATATGGATGAAAATCTTTAAGAAAAATGGCATAGCTACCCCATGACCCCCCCCCCCTACCCCAGCCCATTACCAGCCCCTTTGGGTCTTGTATGGATATTAAGGGGAACCCCGCACATAAAATAAAAAAGGCCCTATATACTCTGAACAGCCGTATACAGGCGGTGCATACAAGACAGGGACTGTAGGTTTGTTCTTATGTAGAATCTGTTTGTAATTTTGAACAGGTACATTGTTGAAGTGTAGCTCCAGACCAAAAATCTATTTTTAAACTTTTTGGAAAACATAGGTAAGGGTTATCACCCCTGTAACATTTGTTTTGCTGTCTGTGCCCCTGTTCAGAACATTTCACCTCACTTTCCGTCCCAATGACAACTGTTTTTGAAATGTGGTGTTTTTCTTGAAACAAGGATTGCTGATAAAGCATCAGTACAGAGGAGACACCTTTCTCCCATATTTATTCTTACAGGAGAGAATTTTCCTTCCTAGTGGTAGATTTCCTCTCACTTCCTGTTGTCTTCTTGCGTTTGCAAGTAGGAGTCGTTTGTAAGTTGGATGTTTGAAAGTAGGGACCTGCCGTATATACTCTACAGAAATAGGCCCCTTAGTTGTTGGTGTTGGCACAACACTGTAAGCACTCACAGTTACTCTTGGTTGGTGCTGGAACGCCCTGCTGTCAACTATTATATCAGGAATTTTAATTACATATAATTGTTGAACAGTGGTAGTAAAAATTGGGCCTTTGATGGTGGTGCTGGTGCCACAACACTGTAAGCCCTGACAGTTACTCTTGGTGGGTGCAGCAATGGGCCCTGCTGTGAATTATTAGATCAAGAATTGTAATTGCATGCCCCTGTTGAACAGGGGCTGAAAAATTGGGCCTTTCGTGGTGGTGGTGGTGGTGGTGGTGTTGCCACAACACTGTAAGCCCTCAGAGTTACTCTTGGTGGGTGCAGGAATGGGCCCTGCTGTGAATTATTAGATCAAGAATTGTAATTACATGCCCCTTTTGAACAGGGGCTGAAAAATTGGGCCTTTCGTGGTGGTGGTGGTGGTGGTGGTGGTGGCGTTGCCACAACACTGTAAGCCCTCAGAGTTACTCTTGGTGGGTGCAGCAATGGGCCCTGCTGTGAATTATTAGATCAAGAATTGTAATTGCATGCCCCTGTTGAACAGGGGCTGAAAAATTGGGCCTTAGGCACTGGTGGCACAACACTACAACCCCTCACAGATACGTTACTTGGAGCACAGCAATGAGCCCTGTTGCAAAGTATTGCATCAAAAATTTTAATTACACGCCCCTGTTAAACAGGGGCTGAAAAATTGGGCCTTAGCCACTGGTGGCGGCACCCATAAACAAAAATGATCTTCCAAGCTATCATCATCAATCGTATCATTGAGGACTCGGAGGAGGAGGATAGCCAGTCAACATAACAGCACAGGCACTCAGCATCAGCATCAGTCTTGAAGGGATGTGACATGTTAAAATCAATTAGTCTGTTATATCAGCATCAGGTGTGTGGTAGCTGGTGGTGATCCAAGACTGGTTCATCTTGATGAAAGTCAGTCGATCAACCGAGTCGGTGGACAGGCGCACCCTGTGATCCGTGACAAATCCTCCAGCAGCACTGAATGTGCGTTCCGAAAGAACGCTGGATGCAGGACAGGCCAGTAGCTCAATTGCATACTGTGCAAGCTCTGGCCAGTGATCCATCCTCAAGACCCAGTAAGCCAGAGGATTTTCGGTGGGGAAGGTGTCCAAGTCTGACCTTGCCCCTAGATATTCCTGCACCATGTTTATCAGACGCTGGCGATGGTTGCTGGAACCGATCATACTTTGGGGCTGCGGACTAAAGAATTGTCTGAACGCATCGGTCAGACGGCCACCTTCCCCACCGCTCCTTCTTTGACTGGCCGAAGCCTCAGCAACTCGTTGTCCAGGACCAGGAGTTTGTAACCTCCCAGTCTCTGGGAACGCGTTGCACAGACCTTTCTGCAAGGCCTCCCGGAGTTGTCTCATCCTCTGCTCCCTCTGCGACGGTAACATAAGGTCCGCAACCTTACCCTTGTACCGTGGATCAAGGAGAGTGGCCAGCCAGTAATGGTCCCTCTCCTTGATCCGAAGAATACGAGGATCCTTCCGCAGACTTTGCAGGATCAGGGAGGCCATGCAGCGTAAGTTTGCTGAGGCATTCGCTCCGGAGTCCTCTGGGTCACTAAGGACGACATGATCCGCAGCCACCTCCTCCCAGCCACGTACAAGTCCACTGGTTTCTTGGGACTGTAAATCATCCCTAAAAGACTGCTGCTGATGATGCTGAGTGCCAGCCTCCACCTCCATGCTGACACAATCCTCCTCCTCCTCCTCCTCCTCTTTCTCTTCCTGTGCGATGGGTGGGACAGAAGGAACACTGTCTGGGTAAAGGGGGCCTTGAGAGGCAAGGAAGTCCTCCTCTTCCTGCCTCTGTTCTGCCTCAAGTGCCCTGTCCATTATTCCACGCAGCGTGTGCTCCAACAGGTGGACAAGAGGTACAGTGTCACTGATGCATGCACTGTCACTGCTCACCATCCTCGTGGCCTCCTCAAATGGTGCCAGGACAGTGCATGCATCCCTGATCATGCCCCACTGGCGTGGAGAAAAAAAAACAAGCTCCCCTGACCCTGTCCTGGTGCCGTAGTCGCACAGGTACTCATTGATGGCCCTCTGCTGCGTGTGCAGCCGCTGCAGCATGGCCAACGTTGAGTTCCACCTGGTGGGCATGTCACATATAAGGCGGTTCTTGGGCAGGTTCAACTCCTTTTGCAGCTCAGCCAGGCGAGCACTGGCATTATAAGATCTGCGGAAATGCACACAGACTTTCCTGGCCTGCCTCAGGACATCCTGTAAGCCCGGGTACCTGCCCAAGAACCGCTGCACCACCAGGTTAAGGACATGAGCCACACAGGGCACATGGGTCAGTTGTCCCTGTCGGAGGGCGGAGAGGAGGTTGGTGCCATTGTCGCAAACCACCATTCCTGGCTTAAGCTGGCGTGGCGTCAACCACCTCTCGGCCTGGCCCTGCAGAGCAGACAGGACCTCTGCCCCAGTGTGGCTTCTGTCCCCCAAACACACCAGCGCAAGCACGGCATGGCATCTTTTTGCCTGCGTACTTGCGTAGCCCCGTGAACGGCTACGGAGCACCGCTGGTTCATAGGACAAACCACAGGAAGAGGCCATGGAGGAAGAAGAAGAGGAGGGGGTGGAGGAGAGAGGTGTGTCACAACCAGTAGTAGCATTTTGGAGGCGTGGCGGTGGAACAACCTCCAACACTACTGCACCTTGTCCTGCATCCTTCCCAGCTGCCAAAAGAGTGACCCAATGGGCCGTGAAAGAAAGGTAACGTCCCTGTCCATGCCTGCTGGACCATGAGTCAGCGGTAATATGCACCTTACCGCTGACCGCCCTGTCCAGCGAGGCCAAGACATTGCCTTCCACATGCCGGTAGAGAGCCGGAATAGCCTTCCGTGAGAAAAAGTGGCGTTTGGGAACCTGCCACTGAGGAACCGCACATTGCACAAACTCACGGAAGGGGGCCGAGTCTACCAACTGAAAAGGCAGCAGTTGAAGCGCTAGCAATTTAGCCAAGCTAGCATTCAACCGCTGGGCATGTGGATGGCTGGGAGTGAACTTCTTTCGACGGTCCAGCAGCTGGGGCAGGGAAATTTGCCTGCTAGAATCGGACGTCGGTGTACTGCTAGCAGAGTGGCCGCAAGTACTTGGCTGTGACACACCTAATTCTACACCTTCATTCCTCTCAGTGCATGTTTCAGAGAGGACTGAAGTTATAGTGGGGTTGGAGATCCCAGCTGATGCGGTGCAAGGAGAGGTCCGCTTTGTTCTTTGGTGTGGGTCTTTGAGGTAGGCTTGCCAACGAGCTGCATGGCAGGTCAACATATGTCTGGTCAGGCATGTGGTACCCAAGCGGCTGATGTTTTGGCCACGCGATATACGCTTGAGACATATGTTGCAAACAGCAGCTGTGCGATCTGATGCACTAGCCTCAAAAAAGGCCCACACCAAGGAACTTTTTGAATGACGGGCAGAGGCAGCGCCCTGCACAGGCGGAGCTCTGCGGTGTGATTCCGTCGGTGTACTGCCCTTACGCTGGCCACCAAAGGGCATCCTGCCTCGTTGGAGATGTGCCTCCTCCTCATCCTCCTCCTCCTCCTCTCTCCTATTAGGCACCCACGTGGAGTCAGTGACCTCATCATCCCCTCCCTCCTCATCACTGGAGCCAATCTGGCAGTATGCTGCAGCTGCTGGAACATGACTGCCAGATTGGTGTCCTTCTTGAGCATCCCCTCTGTCTGCTCTCACGCTACTGCCTTCCTGTAGCTGGGTTTCATCATCAGACCCTTCGAAACGCTGGGCATCCTCCTGGAGCATGTACCCAACACTGTGCTCAAACAGTTCGGGGGACTCCTCAGGAGGAGGACATGGTGGGTCTAGGGAAGGAGTGACTGATGATGAGTCTGACATTGATACCAGGGAAGAGGACGCTTTGGCAGCTGCTTTGCCAGTACCCTGAGCCTGGGTGAGAGAGGATGAGGAGGAGGAGGAGGGCTTGGTCATCCACTCTACCAAGTCTTCGGCATGATGTGGCTCAACATGTCCAGCTGCCGAAAAGAAGGACAAGCGTGTCCCATGGCCATGTGCTGATGACAATGCACCGCGTCCACGACCAGCACTGTTGCCCCCAGACACAGAGCCTGCTTGCCCTCTTTTATTGCCTCCTGACTGTCTGCCTCTCCTTGTTTGCCTTCCAGACATTCTAATAGATTGCCTGCAGGGAGATGGGAAAAAAGCAATAAGGGCTACCTTCAGGTGTCCTTCTCTGTCCCTTTACTTAAGGATTTCTAAATATGGTTGAGGATTATTGCTTTTGCACAGAATAGCACAACGACAATTTCCCTGACTGTCCAAAAAACAAGGATTTCAAAGATGGTTGATGAGGAATGCTTTGGCACACTATAGCACAAGGAGAATTCCCCTCACTTTCCTTCTTTGTCCCTAGAAACAAGGACTGGCACAGTGAAAGAAACTGACACTCTCCCTACCTACAGTTTTCTGTCCCTAGAAAAAATGTTTTTTTAAAGCACACTATAGCACAAGGAGAATTCCCCTCACTTTCCTTCTTTGTCCCTGGAAACAAGGACTGGCACAGTGAAAGAAACTGACACTCTCCCTACCTACAGTTTTCTGTCCCTAGAAAAAATGTTTTTTTAAAGCACACTATAGCACAAGGAGAATTCCCCTCACTTTCCTTCTTTGTCCCTAGAAACAAGGACTGGCACAGTGAAAGAAACTGACACTCTCCCTACCTACAGTTTTCTGTCCCTAGAAAAAATGTTTTTTTTAAAGCACACTATAGCACAAGGAGAATTCCCCTCACTTTCCTTCTTTGTCCCTAGAAACAAGGACTGGCACAGTGAAAGAAACTGACACTCTCCCTACCTAAAGTTTTCTGTCCCTAGAAAAAATGTTTTTTTAAAGCACACTATAGCACAAGGAGAATTCCCCTCACTTTCCTTCTTTGTCCCTAGAAACAAGGACTGGCACAGTGAAAGAAACTGACACTCTCCCTACCTACAGTTTTCTGTCCCTAGAAAAAATGTTTTTTTAAAGCACACTATAGCACAAGGAGAATTCCCCTCACTTTCCTTCTTTGTCCCTAGAAACAAGGACTGGCACAGTGAAAGAAACTGACACTCTCCCTACCTACAGTTTTCTGTCCCTAGAAAAAATGTTTTTTTAAAGCACACTATAGCACAAGGAGAATTCCCCTCACTTTCCTTCTTTGTCCCTAGAAACAAGGACTGGCACAGTGAAAGAAACTGACACTCTCCCTACCTACAGTTTTCTGTCCCTAGAAATTTTTTTTTTTAAAGCACACTATAGCACAAGGAGAATTCCCCTCACTTTCCTTCTTTGTCCCTAGAAACAAGGACTGGCACAGTGAAAGAAACTGACACTCTCCCTACCTACAGTTTTCTGTCCCTAGAAAAAATGTTTTTTTAAAGCACACTATAGCACAAGGAGAATTCCCCTCACTTTCCTTCTTTGTCCCTAGAAACAAGGACTGGCACAGTGAAAGAAACTGACACTCTCCCTACCTACAGTTTTCTGTCCCTAGAAAAAATGTTTTTTTAAAGCACACTATAGCACAAGGAGAATTCTCCTCACTTTCCTTCTTTGTCCCTAGAAACAAGGACTGGCACAGTGAAAGAAACTGACACTCTCCCTACCTACAGTTTTCTGTCCCTAGAAAAAATGTTTTTTTAAAGCACACTATAGCACAAGGAGAATTCTCCTCACTTTCCTTCTTTGTCCCTAGAAACAAGGACTGGCACAGTGAAAGAAACTGACACTCTCCCTACCTACAGTTTTCTGTCCCTAGAAAAAATGTTTTTTTAAAGCACACTATAGCACAAGGAGAATTCCCCTCACTTTCCTTCTTTGTCCCTAGAAACAAGGACTGGCACAGTGAAAGAAACTGACACTCTCCCTACCTACAGTTTTCTGTCCCTAGAAAAAATGTTTTTTTAAAGCACACTATAGCACAAGGAGAATTCCCCTCACTTTCCTTCTTTGTCCCTAGAAACAAGGACTGGCACAGTGAAAGAAACTGACACTCTCCCTACCTACAGTTTTCTGTCCCTAGAAAAAATGTTTTTTTAAAGCACACTATAGCACAAGGAGAATTCCCCTCACTTTCCTTCTTTGTCCCTAGAAACAAGGACTGGAACAGTGAAAGAAACTGACACTCTCCCTACCTACAGTTTTCTGTCCCTAGAAAAAATGTTTTTTTAAAGCACACTATAGCACAAGGAGAATTCCCCTCACTTTCCTTCTTTGTCCCTAGAAACAAGGACTGGCACAGTGAAAGAAACTGACACTCTCCCTACCTACAGTTTTCTGTCCCTAGAAAAAATGTTTTTTTAAAGCACACTATAGCACAAGGAGAATTCCCCTCACTTTCCTTCTTTGTCCCTAGAAACAAGGACTGGCACAGTGAAAGAAACTGACACTCTCCCTACCTACAGTTTTCTGTCCCTAGAAAAAATGTTTTTTTAAAGCACACTATAGCACAAGGAGAATTCCCCTCACTTTCCTTCTTTGTCCCTAGAAACAAGGACTGGCACAGTGAAAGAAACTGACACTCTCCCTACCTACAGTTTTCTGTCCCTAGAAAAAAATGTTTTTTTAAAGCACACTATAGCACAAGGAGAATTCCCCTCACTTTCCTTCTTTGTCCCTAGAAACAAGGACTGGCACAGTGAAAGAAACTGACACTCTCCCTACCTACAGTTTTCTGTCCCTAGAAAAAATGTTTTTTTAAAGCACACTATAGCACAAGGAGAATTCCCCTCACTTTCCTTCTTTGTCCCTAGAAACAAGGACTGGCACAGTGAAAGAAACTGACACTCTCCCTACCTACAGTTTTCTGTCCCTAGAAAAAATGTTTTTTTAAAGCACACTATAGCACAAGGAGAATTCCCCTCACTTTCCTTCTTTGTCCCTAGAAACAAGGACTGCCACAGTGAAAGAAACTGACACTCTCCCTACCTACAGTTTTCTGTCCCTAGAAAAAATGTTTTTTTAAAGCACACTATAGCACAAGGAGAATTCCCCTCACTTTCCTTCTTTGTCCCTAGAAACAAGGACTGGCACAGTGAAAGAAACTGACACTCTCCCTACCTACAGTTTTCTGTCCCTAGAAAAAATGTTTTTTTAAAGCACACTATAGCACAAGGAGAATTCCCCTCACTTTCCTTCTTTGTCCCTAGAAACAAGGACTGGCACAGTGAAAGAAACTGACACTCTCCCTACCTACAGTTTTCTGTCCCTAGAAAAAATGTTTTTTTAAAGCACACTATAGCACAAGGAGAATTCCCCTCACTTTCCTTCTTTGTCCCTAGAAACAAGGACTGGCACAGTGAAAGAAACTGACACTCTCCCTACCTACAGTTTTCTGTCCCTAGAAAAAAATGTTTTTTTAAAGCACACTATAGCACAAGGAGAAATCCCCTCACTTTCCTTCTTTGTCCCTAGAAACAAGGACTCGCACAGTAAAACACACTGACACTCTCCCTACCTATCCTTCTCTTTCCCTAAACTAAAGGAATCCAGGTTAAGCAAGAAAGAAATAAATGTCACTGTCCCTGCCTATGCTTGTCTTTCCCTGCTCCGGAACACACTACACTAGGCCGCCGTGCTGGCGGCCTTTTATAGTGTGGGGCGTGTACTAAACACCCTCAGCAATAATTGGCCACAGGCATCCTGCCTGTGGCCAATCATTGCTCTCCTCGCTCCCGGCGCTGTGATTGGCCAAGCATGCGGGGTCACAGTGCATGCTTGGCCAATCACAGCGCCTGGATGACACTGCGATGGTGTAGTGCATTGTGGGCCGTTCGCGTCACTCGAATTTGGCGCGAACGGCCCAAATCGTTCGATCTTCGTCGAACGATCGAACAGCCGATGTTCGAGTCGAACGTATGTTCGACTCGAACACGAAGCTCATCCCTAGTGCTCGCCTGGCTGAGCTGCAAAAGGAGTTGAACCTGCCCAAGAACCGCCTTATATGTGACATGCCCACCAGGTGGAACTCAACGTTGGCCATGCTGCAGCGGCTGCACACGCAGCAGAGGGCCATCAATGAGTACCTGTGCGATTACGGCACCAGGACAGGGTCAGGGGAGCTCGGTTTTTTTTCACCACGCCAGTGGGGCATGATCAGGGATGCATGCACTGTCCTGGCACCATTTGAGGGGGCCACGAGGATGGTGAGCAGTGACAGTGCATGCATCAGTGACACTGTACCTCTTGTCCACCTGTTGGAGCACACGCTGCGTGGAATAATGGACAGGGCACTTGAGGCAGAACAGAGGCAGGAAGAGGAGGACTTCCTTGCCTCTCAAGGCCCCCTTTACCCAGACAGTGTTCCTTCTGTCCCACCCATCGCACAGGAAGAGGAGGAGGAGGATTGTGTCAGCATGGAGGTGGAGGCTGGCACTCAGCATCATCAGCAGCAGTCTTTTAGGGATGATTTACAGTCCCAAGAAACCAGTGGACTTGTACGTGGCTGGGAGGAGGTGGCTGCGGATCATGTCGTCCTTAGTGACCCAGAGGACTCCGGACTGAATGCCTCAGCTAACCTACGCTGCATGGCCTCCCTGATCCTGCAAAGTCTGCGGAAGGATCCTCGTATTCTTCGGATCAAGGAGAGGGACCATTACTGGCTGGCCACTCTCCTTGATCCACGGTACAAGGGTAAGGTTGCGGACCTTATCGTACCGTCGCAGAGGGAGCAGAGGATGAGACAACTCCGGGAGGCCTTGCAGAAAGGTCTGTGCAACGCGTTCCCAGAGACTGGGAGGTTACAAACTCCTGGTCCTGGACAACGAGTTGCTGAGGCTTCGGGCAGTCAAAGAAGGAGCGGTGGGGAAGGTGGCCGTCTGACCGATGCGTTCAGACAATTCTTTAGTCCGCAGCCCCAAAGTATGATCGGTTCCAGCAACCATCGCCAGCGTCTGATATACATGGTCCAGGAATACCTAGGGGCAAGGTCAGACTTGGACACCTTCCCCACCGAAAATCCTCTGGCTTACTGGGTCTTGAGGATGGATCACTGGCCAGAGCTTGCACAGTATGCAATTGAGCTACTGGCCTGTCCTGCATCCAGCGTTCTTTCAATACGCACATTCAGTGCTGCTGGAGGATTTGTCACGGATCACAGGGTGCGCCTGTCCACCGACTCGGTTGATCGACTGACTTTCATCAAGATGAACCAGTCTTGGATCACCACCAGCTACCACACACCAGATGCTGATATAACAGACTAATTGATTTTAAAATGTCACATCCCTTCAAGACTGATGCTGATGCTGAGTGCCTGTGCTGTTATGTTGACTGGCTATCCTCCTCCTCCTCCTCAATGATACGATTAATGATGATAGCTTGGAAGATCATTTTGGTTTATGGGTGACGCCACCAGTGGCTAAGGCCCAATTTTTCAGCCCCTGTTTAACAGGGGCGTGTAATTAAAATTTTTGATGCAATACTTTGCAACAGGCCTCATTGCTGTGCTCCAAGTACAGTATCTGTGAGGGGTTGCAGTGTTGTGCCACCAGTGCCTAAGGCCCAATTTTTCAGCCCCTGTTCAACAGGGGCATGCAATTATAATTATTGATCTAATAATTCACAGCAGGGCCCATTGCTGCGCCCACCAAGAGTAACTGTCAGGCCTTACAGTGTTGTGGCACCAGCACCACCATCACCACCACCACCACCACCAAAGGCCCAATTTTTCAGCCCCTGTTCAACAGGGGCATGCAATTATAATTATTGATCTAATAATTCACAGCAGGGCCCATTGCTGCGCCCACCAAGAGTAACTGTCAGGCCTTACGGTGTTGTGGCACCAGCACCACCATCACCACCACCACCACCACCAAAGGCCCAATTTTTCAGCCCCTGTTCAACAGGGGCATGCAATTATAATTATTGTTCGAATAATTCACAGCAGGGCCCATTGCTGCGCCCACCAAGAGTAACTGTCAGGCCTTACAGTGTTGTGGCACCAGCACCACCATCACCACCACCACCACCACCACCACCAAAGGCCCAATTTTTCAGCCCCTATTCAACAGGGGCATGCAATTATAATTATTGATCTAATAATTCACAGCAGGGCCCATTGCTGCGCCCACCAAGAGTAACTGTCAGGCCTTACAGTGTTGTGGCACCAGCACCACCATCAAAGGCCCAATTTTTACTACCACTGATCAACAATTATATGTTATTACAATTCCTGATATAATAGTTGACAGCAGGGCGTTCCAGCACCCACCAAGAATAACTGTGAGTGCTTTCAGTGTTGTGCCAACACCAACACCTAAGGGGCCAATTTCTGCAGAGTATATACGGCAGGTCCCTACTTTCAAACATCCAACTTACAAACTACTACTACTTGCAAACGGAAGAAGACAACAGGAAGTGAGAGGAAATCTACCCCTTGGAAGGAAAATTCTCTCCTGTAAGAATTAATATGGGAGAAAGGTGTCTCCTCTCTACTGATGCTTTATCACCAATCCTTGTTTCAATAAAAACACCACATTTCAAAAACAGTTGTCATTGGGACGCAAAGTGAGGTGAAATGTTTTGAACAGGGGCACAGACAGCAAAAAAAATGTGACAGGGGTGATAACCGTTCCCTATGTTTTACAAAAAGCTAAAAAAAAGGAATTTGGCATGGAGCTACATTTAAACAATGCAGCTGTTCAAAATTACAAACAGATTCTACATAAGAACAAACCTACAGTCCCTGTCTTGTATGCACCGCCTGTATACGGCTGTTCAGAGTATATAGGGCCTTTTTTATTTTGTGTGCGGGGTTCCCCTTAATATCCATACAAGACCCAAAGGGGCTGGTAATGGGCTGGGGTAGTGGGGGGGGGGGTTGATGGGGTAGCTATGCCATTTTTCCTAAAGATTTTCATCCATATTACCGGGACCAGACATTGCATTAAAGCCGCAAGCAGTTTTAAATGGCTTTTTTTCCTTTAGAAATGTTATTTTGTGCAGGGACAGTTCTAAACACGGGAAACACGTGGCACTTCACAGGCATACTTTAGACACCCCCCAGGTACAATATTTAAAGGAATATTTGACTTTTTTTTTTCACTTTATGCATCATTAAAATGACTGCTACCGGAAAACGTCCGTTTTTAAAACTTCTTTTTGCATTGATACATGTCCCCTGGTGCAGAACCCGGGTTCCCAAACTCTGTTTCGGACAATAACATGGATAATAGTCGTTATAATTAGCACTTTAGAATCCGAACGTTCGCATCCATTGTATTTAATAGGGTTCTAATGTTCGTGCAAACTTTCGGTCCGTTCGCGGGTTCTGGTGCGAACCGAACCCGGGGGTGTTCGGCTCATCACTAGCCTGAATGATTTTTGGACAGTAAATTGCATGTGGGGGGGCCAACCCGTCCTTATGTACCACCTAATATCAGTATTTTTATGTGGAATATCTCTGAAATTATGTGAGATCTAACATTAAAACCACTTGATCTTACTGGATCTAACGAATATCTATTGGCCTGAATGATTTTTGGCCTGAAAATTTGATAAGGGGGGGCCAGCCCCCCCTCATTAATCACTTAATAAGTCTCTAATTATGTGAGATCTAACGTTAAAACCACTTGATCTTACCGGATCTAACGAATATCTATTAGCCTGAATCATTTTTGGCCAGACAATTTGATAAGGGGGGCCAGCCCCCCTCATTAATCACGTAATAAGTCTCTAATTATGTGAGATCTAACGGTAAAACCACTTGATCTTACCGGATCTAACAAATAGCTTCCAAAATAGCTAACTGTTTGGTCAATTTTTTGATAAGGGGGGGCTGATGACAGGTTAGCCCCCCCAGCAAATAACTGTTAATATTGCTTTTTCTGTGTGAGATCTAACGCAAACAACGGTTGATCTAACCTGATCTAACAAAGATCTAACAAACTGCATAAGATTTTTTCAAAAATTTTGATAAGGGGGGGCTAACCCGGCAGAGGTGATTAGAATCAGTATAAAAGAAAAGAGAGGCGCCTCTAAGTGTAGCAATATTTTGCTAAGTGTTGTAGCTTCATTAAATGTTACCATATTGCTACACTAATGCCGGTCAGAATTTCCGTCGGAAAATCCTTTGATGGTTTTTCCGACGGAATTCCGCTCGAGCTTGGCTTGCATACACACAGTCACACAAAAGTTCTCTGAACTTTCGAAGGTGAAGAACGCGGTGATGTACAACACTACGATGAGCCGAGAAAATTAATTTCAATGCTTCCGAGCATGCGTTGAATTGTTTCCGAGCATGCGTAGGAATTTTGCGCGTCGGAATTGCATACAGACGAGCGGAATTTCCGATAGGAACTTTTTCCGTCAGAAAAATAGAGAACCTGCTCTCAATCTTTTGTTGGTGGAAATTCCGACAGCAAATGTCCGATGGAGCATACACACGGTCGTAATTTCCGACCAAAAGCTCACATCAAACTTTTCTTGTCGGAAATTCCGATCGTGTGTACGCGGCATTAGAGGCGCCTCTCTTCTCTTTTTTACTCAGTTGTGACATGACGCTACTTGTATATCAAGTCAAAATGTATTTAAAGCGGTTGTATACCGCAAAACTTTTTTTTATAAACCTGCAAGGCAAAAGCATAATGAGCTAGTATGACTAGCATACTAGCTCATTATCAATCACTTACCTTAGATCGAAGCCCCCGCAGCAGTCCTCGGACACGTCCTCCGTCGCCGCCATGATACCCGGAGTGACTTCCGGGTATCGCCGCTCCTGCACCGTGACTGGCCGGAGCGGCGATGACGTCACTCCCGCGCATGCGCGAGGAACGGCACGATCCCCGCTCATGCGCGCATTCCGGCAGTGTTCGGCAGCCTCCCATTCAAGAGCCGCCGCGCTCAGTGCGCCTGCGCCATTATCTACGGCGCGAATGCGCCGTAGACATCGGTGCTCGCTTTTCTGCATATATCTCCTTAACTATGTAGGTTAAGGAGATATTGCAAACACCTACAGGTAAGCCTTAATGTAGGCTTACCTGTAGGTGCGTGTAGTATATGAGGGTATACAACCGCTTTAATCATTTTTTTTTGTTTTTGTTTCATAATTAATAATTTTGCTTGTCTTGCAAAACGCTCTCAAACCAACTTACTCTCAAACCAAGGTTTTACTGTATACACATCTTTTTTACACAGGTTAGTCAGCATAGGTAGCAGAACGGGGGAGGGGACATATTTAAGACTAGTAAGCCTTAGGCCTCTTTCACACGGGGCGGATCCGTGCAGATCCGCCCCGTGAAGCTCCGCTTGCTCAGCGGGGATCGCTCCGTTGACGGATGACTGGGCGGTCCCCGCACACTGTGCAGGGACCGCCCTGTCAGAGCGCCGCTCTCCCCTATGGGGAATCGGATGACGACGGACCGTAGAGTCCGTTGTCATCCGATCCGCTCCGCCACCGGAAGGAAAAATAGGATTTTCCTCCGTCATACTTTTTCGGAGCGGAGCGGAGCGGATGTCAGCGGACATGTCACCGCTGACATCCGTGCCTCCATAGGGGTACATGGAGGATCCGTTTCAGGTCCGCCTAAAAAACTGACAGGCGGACCTGAACGGACCTCCGTGTGAAAGAGCCCTTAGTGTACACAGGCCTTTTTTGCAACCTCTTCTGACCGATAGTAACGGACGTATTTGCGTTTGAAAGCGTTTTTTTTTAAATAGTCAAAAATTAAAACCGCCTGTTAACGAAACACGGCTAAACGCGAGTTACCGCGTTTTCAATGCGTTCACAAGCTGTTACAGCTGTTTGGCGTTTCAAATGCCTCTAAACATCCGCCCTGAATGCATTTTTTTGCTTTCCAAAAAATTCTTCTATCCTCAACTGTCTGGAAACAACTATAAACGACCCAGTGTACATGTACTGATAAGATAACATAGAGGAGAGTTCAGGGGCAGCTAAAAAAAAAGGCCCAACTGCTCTAAAACCTCCGTTTACCATCAGCAGTGTACATGAGGCCTACGGTGTAAACTGGAATTCTACTTCAACCTCTTCCCAACCAGCCGCCGCAGTTATACTGCGGCAGGTTGGCACAGCTGGGCGAGCTGTCGTAGCTGTACGTCGGCTCTTTAAGATGTTGTAGCAGGTGCGCGCCCGCAGCGTGTCCCCAGAGCCGATGCGTGTGCCCGGCGGGAGCAATGACCACCAGTCACCCGCGATCGCTCGTGGCAGAGCGCGAACTGGTATCTCTGTGTGTAAACAAACAAATCCCGGTTCTGTCAGGGGAGAGGAGACAGATCGTGTGCTCTTACTAAGTAGAAACAATGATCTGTCTCCTCCTCCAGTCAGCCACATTCCCCTCACAGTTAGAACAAACTGAGGGAACACATTTAACCCCTTGATCGCCCCCTAGTGTTAACCCCTTGCCTACCAGTGACATTTATACAGTAATCAGTGGCTATTTTTAGCTCTGATCGTTGTATAAATGTCAATGGTCCCAAAAAAGTGTCCGATGTGTCCGTCGCAATGTTGCAGTCCCAATAAAAATCGCAGATCACCGCCATTACTATAAAAAAAAAAAGCCATAATTCTATTGCCTATTTTGTAGACGCTATAACTTTTTCACAAAACAATCAATATACGCTTATTGCAATTTTTTTATCAAAAATACGTAGAAGAATACATATTGGCCCAAACTGTGGAAGAAATTTGTTTTTGTTTTTTTTGGGATATTTATTATAGCAAAAAGTTCAAAATATTATGTTTTTTTCAAAATTGTTGCTCTTTTTTTGTTTATAGCGCAAAAAAAATAAAAACCGCAGAGATGATCAAATACCACTAAAAGAAAGCTCTATTTGTGGGTAAAAAAAGGACACAAATTTTGTTTGGGTACAGCGTCGCACGACTGCGCAATTGTCAGTTAAAGCAACGCATTGCTGTATCGCAAAATATGGCCTGGTCATTAGGGGGGCAAACCCTTCGGGGCTGAAGTGGTTAACACAGAACTATCTATAACTCTTATTCTTTACAGCCATGGAAGCTGCCATTTTGGCCTTAGATCTACAGTTGCCATGATGCTGCACATGGGATCAGTTATGACACCAGCCATTTGATGGCTTGACAAATGGGTTGAGATCTGACAGAAGGTGACAGTTAATATTCACGGCACACTTTGAATGTAACTGTTTTGAGAAACCGTTAAAGCAGAACTAAACCCTCCTATCTTTTTCAGCCATGGAAGTTGCCATCTCGGCCTCTGTTTGATCTGTAACTGCCATGGTGCTGCACATGGGATCTGTTATGATGCCATGTGCAGGTTTGACAGTTTGGTTGAGAGCACAAGCAACTATGACAGTTTGATTTAGAGCACAAGCAACTATGACAGTTTGGTTGAGAGCACAAGCAACTATGACAGTTTGGTTGAGAGCACAAGCAAATATAACAGTTTGATTGAGAGCACAAGCAACTATGACAGTTTGGTTGAGAGCACAAGCAACTATGACAGTTTGGTTGAGAGCACAAGCAAATATAACAGTTTGATTGAGAGCACAAGCAACTATGACAGTTTGGTTGAGAGCACAAGCAAATATGACAGTTTGGTTGAGAGCACAAGCAACTATAACAGTTTGGTTGAGAGCACAAGCAAATATGACAGTTGGCATTCTGTTTTGGGTTTAGTTCTGGTTTAAAATACATACAGGGGCTTCTATTAGTGAAAATACTGGAAGCTGGGCTGTTATACGGAACCTCTAGTTTATAGTGATAGCTGAGTCATTGATCCAGAGGAAACATGTGGATCAGGAATGTGGAAGTCATGTCAAAAGCCACCATCTGAATACTTGTACCAAGTTGGTGACTCACGCATTGCAGGCAGCCAAGCAGCCTATTACCCGCAGCTCATTGAATGAATACAGTGCGTGAGCTGACTGGTTGGTGACACCTGCTGGACGTGTCTGGTATTGAAGTCAGGATTTTTTGTCACCGGTCAGAAGTTCAGCTCTGCCTTCTACAGACAGTTACACTGTCTCCTCCCCTGGTGGGCGGAGATTTGCAGTCACACAGTTCCGGAACGTTCAGGCTGGGGTTTGGTTCCTGCCCGGCGGAGTATCTGTGTTGCACAGTGAGTGTGTCTGGCGGCTGTGTAGTGGGAAGAAGCGGCAGCATGGCAACCATGGCGGTAAGAGACACACAGAAGCCGGGGGGTGACATGGGGCCCGGGAGGGTGCTGTGTGGAGGGGAATAGGTCCCATACATAGAGGGGAAGATTATGGTGGGAGGACAGTGCGGACTTTCCATGCTAGCTGGCTGTATTGGGATGAATGAAATGCAGTGTGATCCCACACATCTCATGGGACGGATACGTCTTCTCAGGGGATGGACTGCAAACCAGAGACTGATATGTCGGCTGATCTATGAGTCCATTCCATTAGCAACCACACTGAGCAATGAAATGACAGATGAAGCTGCTTTGGTTGCTAGGGGTAACGGTTTGTTGTCATTGGTGATGGTGAATATATCATGCTCATCACATGCCTTACAAACTGATTCCCACCATAGGCCTTCACCTGAAGGGGCCGCCCTATGCGTGACCAACGTACTAAAGCGGCTCCTTACCTGTTTTGGGCGGTGAGCCTTATGCATTTTGGTACTGGTGGTTTTGGCGTGTCTGCCAGCCGCATCTGGGGTGCCACTAGGAAATAATGACCCCACCAGTACGATGCGTGTTTTGGTACATTTCTAGGAACGCACAGGTGTGAATTGGGCTTAATTGGTGTGCTGGGTGCACCAAAGCAGCTCCTGTGTTTTGGGTGCTGAGCCTCATATTTTTTGTATCGCGGGTGTTTTGGCATGCTCCTGCTAGCTGAGTTTTGGGGTGTCATTAAGATATATATTGCTGCATTTCTGGGAACACACTGGTGTAAATGGGGGCCTTAGATCTAACAACACCTACCGTATGTACAAAGACCTGTCTGAATAGGTTAGGTGGGTTCTCACGTTACATCATCTTATTAAATCTAAAATTGATTGTATTATACAATGTAGATTTACCAAAGCCATGTGAAAAGAAGATCTGGCTAAATTCTCTGATCAGAAAGGCCCTTGTACTAAATAGCAATTGGTGGATCTGAAGGAAATTGAGATTGGGGGGTGGTGAGCTGAAGGTCCATTTTGGGTGATTTCACGCTGATCTGCTTTCTTATGGAGTTCTATTAGATCAGACAGTTTTGGTGCGTTTTCTGAAAGGGCACCAAAAGTCCAGTAAGCATATATGTGTATGGCTGCCAACATTTGAAATAATACTGAGCAGGAAGAGTATGCTGATGGGAGGTACCTGGCTTATGTAGAGGGATCCTATATAGGGGTAAAATGATATGAGAGGGAATCCCTCCAAAATTTCCAATTTGGACCAGGGACTCTGTCCTCTGTGTGGGAGAACCAACTGCTGTGTTACTGCACAACCCACTTCCTGGAATTCCGACGTGGTGAGGAGATGGAGGAATGGATGGAGAGATATTAGTACTTTAGGCTAGTTACTGGCATCTTAAAGGACTAAAAAGCAAGCAGTGTTTTTTTTGCTTGTTTTCCATTATTTTAAAGGAGAGCCTCAGGTATGGATGGAACAATGTAACTGTCTATATACCATACCTGGCTGATGCCTGTGAAAGCTTGGAAGTCTCTGAAGTAGACATTGCTATTACAGTGATTTCCATGCTTCTGAGTCCTGTGCTGAGTGGTTTTACTTCTGCTTACTGAACACAGGAGGTTGACCACTCAGCACGGGTCCCATTCACACATTACTTTGAAATTTTTGAATGAACACAAAGTGTTCTCTGATTGGATGAGGTGGAAAGGTGGGGCAGTAAAGTAGAGCTGCACGATTCTGGCTAAAATGAGAATCACAATTTTTTTTTTTTTGCTTAGAAGATAGATTACGATTCTCGCGGTGTAACATCAACTTTCACATTAAAACAAAAAAAATTGGGCTAACTTTACTGTTTCGTATTTATTTTTTATTAATTGAAGTGTATTTTTTTCCCCAAAAATTGCATTTGAAAGACCGCTGGGAAAATACAGTGTGACATAAAATATTGCAGCAATAGGGTCTCTGCTAAATTATATGTAACTTTCTAGCAAAAATATTGATTTTAACCTAAAGCGGAACTCCAACCCTAAAGTGGAACTTCCGCTCTTCTGATTCGTCCCCCCCTCCGGTGCCACAATTGGCACCTTTCAAGGGGGTGGGGGGTGCAGATACCTGTCTAAGACAGGTATTTGCACCCACTTCTGGGAATACACTCTGCGGGGACCTGCGGGCAGTACGTTAGTCGGTCGTCGTCCCCCCCCCCCCCTGTTGTGTTCTGGGAAACGCACAGCTCTCAGAACACAGTGGGGAACAGTGAGGACGGCGCAGCGCGACTTGCGCATCTGCAGTAGGGAACCGGGCAGTGAAGCCGCAACGCTTCACTTCCTGATTCCCTCACCGATGATGGCGGCGGGGGAAGCCGAGAGACGAGCGATTGCTCGTCTTCTGCTGCCGACATCGCTGGACTCCAGGACAGGTAGGTGTCCATTTATTAAAAGTCAGCAGCTGCAGTATTTGTAGCTGCTGGCTTTTAATATTTTTCTTTTACGGCGGAGCTCTGCTTTAAGAAACAAGTGTCAGAAAAAGATTTGAACTGTAAGTGGTTAAACTTCCTGCATTTACACGCAGACGTTTGCTTTAAGGCCTCATGCCCACGGGCGTTTTTTCAGCCGCGTTTTTGAGCGTTTTTTACAGCTTAAAAACGCCTGTCCATGTTAGTCTATAGCTTCATGCCCACCTAGGCGTTTTTGAGCTGTAAAGAGCATAGGCGTTTGTAAGCTGTAAAAAAAACCCAGGGCCAGTGCGTTCCTCAGCGTCAGAACTAGGCAGGAAAAAACGCGAGCGTCAAAAAACGCGCACTAACGCGCACTAACGCGCAAAAAACGCGCACTAACGCGCGGTCGCGTTTTTAGCTCCGACGTTTTTTTTTTTTTTTTTTTTTTTTTTCAAAAAAAAAAAAAAATATATATTTACAATAACATGGACAGGCGTTTTTAAGCTGTAAAAAACGCTCAAAAACGCAGCTGTAAAAACGCCAGTGGACATGAGGCCTAAGAAGGAAGTTAGTTCCAATGTTTCATGTTGTTACAAACTTGCCAGACTGCCCGGATATTTCTTTTGACAGCTGAGTGAGTAGATAAAGTCTCTCCACTTTCTATATGAAAGAATCGCCAAACTCTGCATTGGAGATCGTCAGGGGGATTGAATCGAGATGATTTTTTAACGATTAATTGTGCAGCTCTACAGTGATGTCATACTCTCCACTTCATCTATTCAGAAAATGCTTTGCATTCATTCAGCAGATGCAAAACATTCTCTGAATGACACCATTGCTGAGTGTCTGACCTCCTGTGCTTACAATGCAGTCTCTCAGCGCAGGACCCAGAATCAATTGGAGATGACTGGAGTAGCGGTGTCCACTTAAGTGATTTCAAGCTTCCTGGGGCATTGTCAGGTAGGGTGTATATATATATATATACATAGTTACATTGGTCCAGCTTAGGCCAATATAACTATGTATAAAATATCCATACCGGGTGTTCATAAATTGTGTCTTTAGGCATTTAAAAAAAAAAAAAAAATTCAATAGTGGGGAAGGGTTAGGTCTTCTGTCAAGATTTTATTGCTGTGTTCCCATGACTGTTGACATCAAAAAAGGAAGTAAGGAGAAAAATAGAAAATTTGAGTTGTCCCAAGAGGTTAAGGGAAAACTTTCAATGGATACACCTGCTCAAGGGACAACTTGCTGTGCTTGCATGCTGTGGCTGCGATGCTTGATGCCTGCAGCAAATTTGATCCAACTTGCAGCGATTGGCGGGAGGCAAACCCGCTGAATGCTACACATTAAAGTCAATGGGGGAGCGCCGGTTGTAGCAGGTTTTTCTGCAAAAATGGGGTTAAAACAAGCGTTGCATCGCTTCCTGTCTAACCTCTGGAGCGCAATGCAAATGGGAGAAAGGGAGATTTAGGCGCATGTCTTAATCTCCCCCTAGAGCGCCTCCACTCTGGATGAAAAAGCACAGATGTGGGAAGTGATGTGTACTAGCAGATTTAATTACATTAACAAATTGAAGGCAAACTCTAGCTCACAGTTAAATAAGCAGTTACAGCAACAGTTATTTTTTTGTTCTTTGAGGATAAAGCTTTTATATGAATAAATAAAAGCTGACCATTGTAAGCACCACTGCCAGTAGTAAATGGTTTGTCTCAAGACTCTAAACTTACACATCTGCAGGAGAGCTTGTTCTGTTCAAAAACAACAAACTTACTGTCCAGATCACCAGAGGAAACTAAAAGAAGACTAAATGAAAAACCCTCCAGGCATCCTCATTTTTTGTTTGTGGTTTAAAGCGGTTTTCCAGCCGCAAAATTTAATTTTTTTAAAAAAAATCAGCAGCTACAAACTCTGTAGCTGCTGACTTTTATTAAGGACACTTACCTGTCCATGGAGCCCGCGATGTCGGCCCCTCGAAGGCCGATTCGTTCATCGGATCGGGTGCAGCTGCTGTCATTCTAACTAAGGAAAAGTGTCAGTTGGAGCTTCAGGCCCCACCGCCGGTTTCCTACTGCGCATGTGCGAGTCGTGTGGCGCTTCCTGAATGGCTCCGTCGTCTTCTGGGACACATACAGGTCCCAGAAGGCAGCTGGAAATGACACCCTGGGCCGTGGCAATGCTGGGGCAGAAGTACACAAGGTATTTCAATAAAGCTAGGAAGGAGAAAGAAGAAAAAAAAAATCAATAGCCAAAAACGAGTGGTGGAGGGGGGTAGGTAGTCTTTCATTTAAGATCTAGTTGAAGAAGTGGGTGGTACTCCGCTTTAAGCACTTATTTTATTTTTATGTTTGGTGTTTTTTTTTCTTTTCTAGACAACCAAGGTGCCAGAAGTAAGAGATGTCACCAGAATTGAGAGAATTGGTAAACATTCTAAATGTGTTTATAATGTATTTTCTGTGTGGTATTGACATTTTTATTTTTAGAGCAAAATTACTTATTTTTTTAATTTCCCAAGTAATGCGTTCGGAAAACTCCTATGAAATTTTGTGTGTAAAGCTATTGTAGTTCTTGATGATCTCCTTTTGTTGGAGCTGAATGGTTTCCACAGAAACTAACAAACAGCAAACGGCTTCCTTAGTAACAGCTTCCCTAGAGCCGTCAGGAAGTTGCACTTGGCTTATACTAGGCCAGTGTTAGAAAAATCAACATTTTTGTTTACTGCAATTAGTGTTTTATAATGGTCAAAATGCTATATAAAGCGCTGCGCAAACTGTTAGCGCTATATAAATCCTGTATAATAATATATCAATTTGTGTTTTGCATAAAATATGTGAATATTGTAACCCATTCTGTATTTGGTGAGCAGGGCAGTGTCTGAAAGGTGGGCTTTTTTTTTTTTCCCTTGTAATTATGCAGGGCTCTCTTATTCCTCCTGTATTTAAAGTGTGTTCTAGTTGTGCTACCCTCAAATTGTAAAGTGCTGCGTAAACTGTCGGCTCTATATAAATCCTGTAAAAAAAATAAAATTAAGTACTCTGGGGTAAACTCCAATGTACATGAACAGTCGCCATAAAGGCCCATATACACGATCTGACTTTTTAACAACAAATGTCCGACGGACCTGTTTGATTAGAAAATCCGACCGTGTGTATGCTGCATCGGACAAACTTTTTCGCTTTTTCATCGAAAGAATGTTCGCTGTGAAAACAGAAAAACTTCCCGGCAACAAATGTCTGATGGAGCAAAATCTGATTGTGTGTACACAAGTCCATCGGACTAAAGTTCAAAGTACAAACACACATTCTCAGAACCAATGCTAAAGATCAGACAACAATGGCAGAAGTTGCCCAAAGGGTGGCGGTAAAGAGCAGAAAAACCACATGATTTGGTGAAAGTTGGCTGAAAAAGTACTGCCGTGTGTATGCAGAACAAGTTCATGGACAACGCCCTTCGGATCAAAATCCACGGAAAAGTCAGACTTAAGCCCCGTACACACGGTCGGACTTTTGGCCAACAAACTTCATTTTGAGCAAGTTGGACCAACAATCCGACCGTGTGTACGCTCCATCGGACAAACTTTTTTTTTTTTTCCATCGGACAAACTTTTTTTTTTTCCATCGGACAAACTTTTTTTTTTTTCCATCGGACAAACTTTTTTTTTTTTCCATCGGACAAAAGTTCGGTCTGCAAATGGTCAAACTTTTGGCCAACTAAAGTCCGATGGAGCAAAGTCCGACTGTGTGTACAGAAAACCATCAGACTTTTGTCCGATGGACAAGACAAATAATGTTAAAATCAACCAGCAATAGCAGAAGTTGACCAAAGGGTGGCGGTAAAGAGCAGAAAAACCACGTGATGTTGGAAGAAGTTTTGGGAAAGTTTGCAGAAAAGTCCTGTGGTGTGTATGCTATAGGTGTGCCCGGCCAACTCCGTTCGGACAAAAATCCACGGAAAAGTCAGATGGAAGTCCGATCGTGTGTATGAGGCTTAACACAGTGGTTTAAAATACATTGGAGGAATTTGCAATACAGCGGTATAAAATGTTTAGACTTTATTGTATGAACACCAAGGTTGCATGTAAATCTGGTCATAAAGATTAAAGGCTAAACTTACTATAAAAAAAAAAAAAAAAAAAAACCGGGGGGGAAAATGTACAATAATTATTTTTTTCATAGTAACCTGCAAAGTATTTTATGCCAGGCTCCTGCAGACTCTTCTTCCAGCTCTCTGCCGATACAGGGGTACAGGCTTTGGGTTGCAGAGTTGGAAGAATTGTCAACGGACTGCAAGTGTGCGAATTACCGCACTTGTATTTCATTGAGAACTACAAGTCTGCCTTGATGGCAGACTGACATATAGTTTGTTTATTCATGGATCTCTGTGAATGAATGATGTGGCTGTACAGGTGAAGCATGGCACAGCCACAACGATTTTAAAGTGACAGTTACTGAGTAGAACCTCTGTATGCTGTCATGGGGAAGGAGGGGCAGGGTGCGGTTTCAGGGTGGGGCCTCATTTGCAACATGTTGCGTCCTAAATACAGATGTAACATAGTGCAAAAGATGAAGTAAGCCTTTACATTTCCGTCAATTGAAAAATCTTACAAGCTGAGTGGAAGGTTATTAGGCAAATAGTGGCTCCCCCCTATTAGATACAGTCATTGTTCGCATATTCAGACAGCTGTGGGTTCTGGCTGTCAGAACATAATACTTGGCAATACATCTATCTGTGCTGTTTACAATGGATGGGGGGCATCGAACTATTTTTCTCATTAAGCCTGGGGTGCTGAATGAGAGAAGTCTAAGCATGAATGGCTAGCTTTAGGTACACTGGTCTTTAGGTAGGATGAATGTTCATGTTTTTTCCACTTCTACCAGCTGTACACACTGCCTTGCATTCAATTAACATCCATCAAATGATCCACTTGTGTACATATCTTAACTAAAGCAACGTTCAATAAGCTCAAGGCAAGCAGTATGTTTCATTGAAGTTACATCTTGCCTGTCAGATGGCCTGTGTTTTGAACATGGCATGTGTGATCCACATAGGGCAAGTATAAAGTACTGCATTGAGCCTTACGGCTGAGCATGTAATTGCATTCAGCAACATGCTAGCACCAAACTGTCTAAAAGTGCCTCAGTCTACAATGCCTGTCTGTGTTCACACTGACGTTCTAAATTGTGGACCTGAATGTGCATCCCCTGTAAGAAAAATGCACCCTTGCGACCTGAAACTTGCATTTAATGCAGTTTTAGAGACCCCCGGGGCACCAAGATTTTAATGTGTAAAAAAAAAAAGTACATATTGGGGTTATTTACGAAAGGCAAATCCATTTTGCACTTGGAAGTGCAGTCGCTGTAGATCTGATGGTTAGGTCTGAAATGAGGGGAAGCTCTGCTGATTTTATCATCCAATTATGTGCAAGCTAAAATGCTGTTTTTTATTTTCATTGCATGTCTCCCTCGGATCTACAGCGACTGCACTTCCAAGTGGATTTGCCTTTTCTAAATGACCCCCATGGTCTCCTGGAGGAACATGTAATTAGGCTTATAATGGCAAATTTGTGTTTTTCTTTCTAGTAGCAGATTCTTTTTAAGGTTACATCTGGGATAAACATTTTTCTCCTCCTTCATTAGGTGCTCATTCTCATATCAGAGGTCTTGGACTGGATGATGCACTGGAACCCCGACCGGTAATTATTATATGCCAAATTCTTAGTAAATGGCTTAATAGAGCAGTGGCAGTTAAATGGATACTGATTATAGACTTGCTCTTTAAAAGGGAATGTCTAATATTTTAAATGTTTAACACAGTGAAGCCTTCTTATGACAAACAATATGTGTGTCAGAATACTTTTTTTTTTTTTTCCTCTCATGAAGCATACAGTAAAGTCACACCATTCAGTGTGCTTATGGCACCATACGTGTGTACATGTCAATGGGCCCTTGGACATTTACTTTCCATAACACTCTAAGCTGCAGTGCATAGATGAGAACCAGCCACACAGGACAGAATGGGATTTCTGCTTGACATGCACTCTTATGCAGTAAAATACAACATAAACATGAGTTAACCACATCTTCCATGCCATTTATGAAAATGTACCTGGGTAGACAAGTAATTTAAAGTGGAGTTCCACCCTAAAAAAAAAAAAAAAAATAGAAAAAGGGGGAAAAAAAATTTACTCACCAGAAAAGGCGGTTGCTATGCGGAAGTTCCTAATCTGCCTCTTCCTAGTCAGCGGCAGGTCTTCTTCCTCATCGTCCTCGCGTTTGTCTTCTGGTGAATGGGGCGCGCTGCCTTCTGGGAACTGTGTGTATCCCAGAGAGGAGCCGCCTATTCATACAGCGCCGCCAGACTCGCGCATGCGCAGTAGGAAACGGGCAGTGAAGCCGCAAGGCTTCACTGCCTTTTTCCCTTAGTGAGGATGGCGGCGCCGGGAGCTGCCAGGATCGAGCGATCGACCTCGGCGGGCCGACATCGAGGGCGAGTAGGACAGGTGAGTGTCCTTATTAAAAGCCAGCAGCTACAGTGTTTGTAGCTGCTGACTTAAAAAAAAAAAAAATCACGGGTGGAACCACACTTTAAGCTCCAGGTCATGACATGAGCTTGCACAGGTCTGTCTCCATCCACTTACCCATGTGACAGCCCTAGTTCTCAGAGCTGCCATTGCTAAGCATCAACCCTGTCTATATGGATTCTACTTTTCTGGAAGCATTGGGGGAGATATACTAAAACTGGCACAGGTGGGCATAGCAACCAATCAGCATCTGACTTCAGCTTATTCAATTAAGCTTTGACAAAAAACCTCCAAAGCTGAATAGTTACTATGTACACTTGCACCAGATTCTGTGTGCACAAGTTTTAGTAAATCTCCCCCATTGAGTCTATAGGCCCCTTTCACACAGGTGCCTCCGCTATGCGGAATCTGCTTGCTCAGCAGGGAATCTCTTCGCTGATCCCGCTAAGCAGGCGGATGACAGGTCTGTGTCCGCTCCGCTATGCAGAGCAGATACAGTCCCGCTCTCCTCTATGGTGCAATCAGATGGAAATTGACCGTCTGTCCGTTTCCATCCAATTTTCCGCACGGATGGAAAATAGGACCACCATTTGTCTGTTTTTGGTGGATCGGATTGGATGGTGGCTGGTGTCCGCTGACATCCGCCGCTCCATAGGGGAAAATGCAGTGACCGATCAGGTCCACGTGAAAAACTGACAGATAGACCTGATCGGACAGCCCATGTGAAAGGGGCTGAACTACTACCCTGGGTAAAAACGGATTGGTAGTATAAGCAATTGTGGGGTGAAGCTTGTACATTCCCTTCAAAGTAAACCTTTTTTACATGGATGCCATTGTTGAACTTCTTCTAAAAATAAATGTTGCTGGCTGTTATTCTAACCTTCTGGCTTTCACCAAGAGCATGTACACAAATCAGGAAATGTAAGTAAGATCGCAAGTTTTTACTTGTATGCTTGCTCTGGTTTAGTGGTAGGAAAGATTAAAGCATTGGAGTCAGCATGGCAGCCAAGTAACTAGCATCTGCAATATGGACTGTGTTTCTCTCAAGAAGAGCCATCTTTAATTTGTATATATTGTAGAGTTTTAGCAATGTGCACTAGCCAAACCTACAAAAGGAAATTTTTGGATGAGTAATTATCATTTTAGGGGCCATTCACACCATATGGTCTTAATGCATACACGAGGCAGTTTGCCTTATGTCATATTAATTTAGTTCACAGTGCACTGCATAAGGATGAATGATTTTTCTATGAACATTATGATAAAGTTACAAAAAAAAAGGGGTAACCGCGCACACCAGCAGCTGCATCGTAATGTGCTCGGATGTTGTGAAAGGGCTCTTATAACACTGATTTACATAGCTTCTCCATAGTAGAGATGACCTTCAAATTAAACAGTTAAATGATAATAGCCTATGTGTACAACTTTTTAGCTTTGTTTTATCTGTAGCAGAATGTGGTTCATAAGAAGCTCATTGTTTCTGCAGGTATCGCAAGGCATGGTGGGACAGCTGGCAGCTCGGAGAGCCGCTGGTGTTATATTGGAGATGATCAAAGAAGGGAAAATAGCAGGACGAGCAGTATTAATAGCTGGACAACCTGGCACAGGAAAAACCGCCATTGCTATGGGTATTGCAATTATTCATGAAATGCTTTCTGAATATAAATGTCACCTGATTGTTGGGTTACATGAGAATTTCTATTTATGGCTTTTTGTCTCAAAAGTAAACCTGCAATTTAGCTTACAGGAAGTAAATCCTGCAAAGTAAAAGCATACTAGCCCATTATGTGCCACTTACCTTGCAAACGAAGCCCACGTTGTCCCCACTGCTGGAAGCATCCATCACCCCTCTTCCTTCCGGGGCCGCAGACTCCGGCACTGTAAGTGGTCGGAGCTGGGTAACGTCACTCCCGCGCGGGAGCCACCAGCCAAGGCACACGCTGGGGAAGAAACGGCACGGAGGGCCGTTTCTTCACTGCATGCACTGATGACATTGGCGCACTACAAGGCAAATATCTCCTAAACGGCGCACGGTTAGGAGATATTTTCAGTACATATACAGTGCCTTGCAAAAGTATTGTCCTGCTGGATTGTGAACCTCCATCCTAGCCTCAAATCACACCCAGAGTGGTACAGGTTTTGCTCAAGAATATCCCTGTATTTAGCACCATCCATCTTTCCCTCAACTCTGACCAGTTTCCCAGTCCCGACTGCTGAAAAACATCCCCACAGCATGATGGTTCCGCCGCCATGTTTCATTGTGGGGATGGTGTTCTTTGGGTGATGTGATGGGTTTGCGCCAGACATAGTGTTTTCTTTGATGGCCAAAAAGTTCAATTTTAGTCTCATCAGAGCAGAGCACCTTCCTCCATACATTTTGGGAGTCTCCCACATGCCTTTTCGCAAACTCAAAACGTGCCATTTTTTTTTTTTTTTTTTTGCTGAAAGTAATGGCTTTCTTCTGGCCACTCTGCCATAAAGCCCAACTCTATGGAGCTTACAGCTTATTGTCGTCCTATGTACAGATACTCCAGTCTCTGCTGTGGAACTCTGCAGCTCCTCCAGGGTTACCTTAGGTCTCTGTGCTGCCTCTCTGATTAATGCCCTCCTTGCCCAGTCAGTGAGTTTTGGTGTGCGGCCATCTCTTGGCAGGTTTGCTGTTGTGCCATGTGCTTTACATTTATAAATATATATATATATAAATAAATATTATAAATTATAAATTTTGGTTATGGTATAAATATTGTTAATATATCTTTTTATTTATACGTTTTACACAAGACAATACAGACATCACAATACCTAACATATACCTTTTGCCCATCCATTCCATATATATGCATAAATCTTCTCGTCTAATAACATAAACATTGGTTGGGGAGATCCCTTCATATTTTATCACACCCATACCTATTCATTCCTACTCTCATACTACCCTATATACCACAACATAACCGAAAAAAAAAAAGGGGGAAGGATGGAGGGAAAGGGGAGATTCCATGACATGAAACTATATGTATGCTGATATTAATGTGGAGGCTCTAAATTCTACACATTGCTGCCATGTCCTTAAAGTTGTTTCTTTAAGGCCCATTTCTGAATCTATTGTCATCTCCAGAGTATGCCTTTCACTAGGGCCAAAACAACTAATCGATTATGAAATTAATCGATTATGAAAATAGTAATCAATTAATCGGCCAGTAACATAATGGGGTTAAAAAAAAAAAGCTAAAATTAGCCCTTTATAGTACAAAAAAGAGCAAATGCCGGTTCACACAGGGGCGACTTGGGATCTGACTTGAAGTCGCCCCAAGTCGCACGGTTGAGAAAATCAATTGAAGTGAATGGAGCTGTCTTAATGTACACTACTGAAGTCGCTCCGACTTCAGAAAAGGTTCCTGTACTACTTCAATCTGACTTCTAGGCAACTTGTACCCATTGATTTCAATGGAAGTCGCCTCCAAAGTCGCATTCCCTGTCTTAACTGAAGCAACTTTACAGGAAATAAAAATGTTTTTCTCGGAAAACCCCTCCCACCGAGCTGATTACACTTTGATTGACCACTGGCAAAGTCCCCTGCCCTGGAGGTGACTTCACGTCGCGCTGTGGTTCACGCTGAAGTCGCCTCGCAAAGTCACGCACAAAGCCGTGTCGCCCCTGTGTGAACCGGCTCTTACTGTCCCACAGTAAAAAATGAACCCCTTACAGTAGCGATTATTTTCTCTTTTTGTACTAATTTTTATTTTTTTTTTAACCCCCATTATGTTACTAAACATCTCAGGCCGGGGTCACACCTCTGTGTTTTTTGGTGCTTTTTGCAGAAACACACTACAGTTCATTTACATGGCTTCCTATGGGACACATTTACATACATGATTTTTTCAGCCGCTGAGTATTTGGAAAGGGCAAGGACTTTTTTTTAACGCGAAACGGTGCCATTTTTTTTTTTTTTGGTTCAATATACTTTAATAGAAAAAGCATGTAATAATGCGTTTTTTACGGCAGTTTATTTTTTTTGAATCTGCCACACAACAAATTGGCCCAAAAAAAACGTAAAAATGCAAATAGTCGCAAAATTACTTTATTGTTTCGATTAATAACCAAAAAAAAAAATCGGCCACCTAATCGAATATGAAAATAATCATTAGTTGCAGCCCTACATTTCACTCATAATACTGTATATACTTGAGTATAAGACGAGGACCTAATTTTACCATAAAAAACTGGGAAAACGTAATGACTCGAGTATAAGCCGAGGGTGAAAAATGCAGCAGCTACTGTAAGCCGAAAAAGTGGTCAACATGTAAAAATGTATTCTCTGCCACTGTCCCTTACAGACTTACCACTCCAAGATCGACTGCCAGTCTTTGTCTGTGCTGAATGATGTCAATCCAGCATCAGAGGAAAGGTGAAAACGAAGAGTACCCGAGTCCATAACATATTCGGATGGCGGCCGTGCAGTGTTTAAAAACTTGCGCTCCTCCTTGTGCTGTTCCGTGATAGGCAGAACACTCGGCTTCCCAGCAAACACGGTGTTCAGTGTTCCGCCTATCAGGGACGCCCTCTCGTCCCAAACCCCCCCCCCCCCCCAACGTCTCCCGGTCACCGCAGAGGGAGCGTACATTTTGCCTCACCGATTCTTCCGGGTTCACTGCTCCGACGCTGTGAGTGGCCGGAGCCACGATGTCACTCCCACAAATCCTCACGGGAGCCCTATGTTCCAGCACGATACGCCGGACCTTCACTGTGCATGCGCCGCCGACGTCAGCAGCTGCATGCAAGGTGAATATCTCCTAAACCGTACAGGTTTATGATATATTCATTTTACCTACAGGTAAGTCGCCTTATAGGCTTACCTTTTAGGTAAAAATGTGCTAAAGGGGTATACAACTGCTTTAAATTGAATTTGTATCCTCTCTGACTATTGAGGTAAAGCCCTGGTTCACACTGGTGCGATTTCAAAATCGCACCTGAAGTCGCACCCCATGGATTTCAATGGAAATGTGCTAATTGGTGCGACACAAGACACTAGCGATTTCCAAAAGGTTTTTGTATTACTTTTTTGCGATTTCAGGTCGATTTAACATCCATAGAGTGCTATGTAAATCGACCTGAAATCGCAGTACTGTTTATATCAGTGCGATTTTGGAGCAGTTTTTTTTTTTTTTTTTTGGTGATATCATTGCAGCTTCAGCTGATCTGTCCCCTCCCCTAGCAGGTGTTTTCGTGAGGAGTTTGGAGCAAGACGTTTTTTTTTCCACAGCCAGCGCTGCTATCTTAAGTCACAAATCAGCTTGCTTTTCATTGAAATAAGTACAAATCATACTATCTGCAAATCGCAAGTAGGCTCCAGAAATCGCAAACAAATACAAAAGAAATCGGAACAAAATCAGAAGTGACTGGGACAGAAATCTGTGTGCCAAATCGCACTCAAAACATGAGATTTGTAAATCGCATCAGTGTGAACCAGGGCAAAATGTACATATTTTTTTTTTTGTGCCCACAGTTTAACTTTACAGCTCAATGACAGGCAAGCAGCTAAATAACACAAACCTGTAAACTTGTGTAATTCTACTTTCAGCCTTGTGCTCTGAGCATCCCTGAACACTGCATAGGTAGTCTAGTAATGCGTCTATTTTGTCAGCCATCTGTTCAGTAGACAAAAACTTTCTAATGACAGACTAAAGCTTGTATATATTTCTATCATGATTTGTTTTCTATGCAAGAAACTCCTTTTTTTAATTAATTTTTTGTTTTTATATATTATTAAATGTACTCTGTTTTTAAATGGGCAGTGTTGGCAATCTGGACATTTTTGGCTGAGTCTTGGCTCTCTATATCCTTGGGCCTATTATTAGCCTGTGTTGTAAGATAATGAACATGTTGCCTCCTAATTGTGTTTCAGGTATGGCTCAGGCCTTAGGCTCAGATACACCGTTTACAGCCATTGCTGGCAGTGAAATCTTTTCTTTAGAAATGAGCAAGACAGAGGCTTTGACGCAGTCTTTCCGGAGGTCTATTGGTGTCAGAATAAAGTAAGTATTCAATATAACTTACTTGTGTTCAGGTTACATTGCAAATCAGTCAAATTTCACTGCGTTTTCATACTTTGCACGTTATTTAATCAAGCAGCACACAGCTCACCTGTAATACACTGGAGCCTATTTCATAATTGCTGGGAAATATAATTTTGTATTAAAGTGCTTCTAAAGGAAAATAAAAAATATTAATGTCATACTTGCCTGCTCTGTGCAATTGTTTTGCACAGAGCAGCACCAATCCTTCTCCTGTTAGTCATGTTATTTTATATTTACCTGACAAACAGTCCTATATCCAGCTAACACACAAGGGAAGCTGCAAAGCAAGCTTCTTTTGCTGTGGTGTTTTTAGCTAACCTATAGTGCACTGGGAAACCCTTGAATTTAAAAAATTCCCTATATAATCCCATGTGTTTAAATATATTTAATGGTCACTCCTATATCAAATAAAATTGATATGAGACATACAAAGTTATTAACAGAACCGTTTCCCCCTTAAATTTTTATTAAAGTGGATCCAAAGCCAAAAGAAGCAGCCACACACTGAGCTTCCCAGTGAATGGCCGTGCAGCCAGGTCATGTCAGGACAAGTCTGATCATTGAAGGAGAGCACACTGAGCTCCCAGCACAGCTAGAGAACTGACCACTTTGTGTTCTCCTTCTTTAGTGTATTTAGTTTTTCATTGGAAAGCAAAGGGACTAACAGGGATTTTACACAAAGGAAGCATACAAAGAGAAAAGGATACTTTCTCATACAAGTCCATGGTAAAACGGGCACATATCATCAGGAATATTAAGTGCTAGGGTAACAAATGCTTAAAAAATCTTCTGCCTTTACAAGTTTTTTAATCTTAATACATTTCATGCATTAAGATAAGTCTTCTGTGTGCAGCAGCCTCCCTAATAATTCCCTGAGCCCCGTCTCTGTCCAGCGATGTCCACGAGTCCCTCGGCCGTCCGGGACTCTCCCTCCTGTTTGGCTGAGACACAGCAAAGTCACGTAGCCAATCGGAGAGGGGGTGAGGCCGAATGGCAGCTCCGTGTCTGAATGGACACGGAGCTGCAGCTCGGCTTGGATGCCCCTATAGCAAGCTGCTTGCTGTGGGGGCACTCGACAGGAGGGAGGGGCCAGGAGCAGAGAAGAGGGACCAGAGAAGAGGAGGATCTGGGCTGCTCTGTGCAAACCCCCCCCCCCTCCACAGAAGAGGCAAGTATAACATGTTTGTTATTTTAAAAAAAACAAACAAGACTTTACAATTACTTTAAAGAGGAACTGCAGTCTGCTCGTGTAATTTGTAATAAAAACATCTTTGCCATTCTGAAGCATCCCTCCAACCACTTTGCATATTATTTTTATAGATATAGAGGGTGATTCTGTACTTGCCAAATATGCTGCAGAAATCGCTGCAGCCATTTTAACTGTGGGCAGCTGAAGCTGCTGCCTGTTTGCTTTCTGGATTTACACAGGCACCCCTCCAGCTCTGCAGTTTTGCCGCTTTCTTTGGCCCTCTTATCACCCATCCCCCTCCCTTCCCAGCAAACTCTCACTAGAGATAGATGCAAAGTTGAAAAAATGACTGAAGGTCCGCTTTAACCACTTAACGAGCAGCCGCCGTCATACTGCGTAAACAAGGCAGATCTCCATTCTGACAGGGGAGATCACACAGATCCTGTCTTTCTGCAATGCAGGAAGATGGATCTGTGTGTTCCCCCAGTCACACATTCCCCCATACAGTTAGAAAACAAACGTGGAACACATTTACCCCTTGATCGCCCGTGATGTTAACCCCTTCCCTGCAAGTGTCATTGGTACAATATCTGTGCTTATTTTTAGCACTGATTGCTGTAATAATGTCACTGGGTCCCAAAAAAGTGTCAAATGTCAGTTAGGTGTCCGATCTGTCTGCCGCAATGTCGCAGTCCTGCTAAAAATCACTGATCGCCACCATTACTAGTAAAAAAGCCATATATCTATCCCCTGTTTTGTAGATTTTATTTTTTACTGTCAAAACTAGGTACCCATTCTCTCCCCACCCCCCAAAAAATGATATGCCAAATGTGGCATGTCTGGGGCTTAGGACTCCTTAAAGCCGAAGTTCCACTTTTAGGTGGAACTTGCGCTGACCTGGTGTCACCCCCCTCCCTTGACATATTTGGCACCTTTTCAGGGGGGAGGGCAGCCAAAAAGCGCCGGAGAATCTGTGGCGAACTACGCCGCCATGTCCGGCCCCCCGTCCCCCCCGCTGTCTTCCAGAAGACAGCAGGGACCATTCGCAATGCGCGTCTCGCGCATGTGCAGTAAGGAAACCAGAATGTGAAGCCGCAAGGCTTCACTTCCCGATTTCCCTCACTGAAGATGCCGGCGCCTGCACCTGGAGCCAAGGAACGAGGACATCGCTGGAGCCCTGGACAGGTAAGTGTCCTTATTTTTAAAGTCGGCAGCTGCAGTATTTGTAGCTGCTGACTTTTTCTTTTTTTTCGGTGGAACTCCGCTTTTAAGTATAGTGCCCATTTAAAGCTGAACTCCAGCTTTTGCTACACTTTACAAACTGGCCCAAATTAACTATGTCCCTCACTAACATGTGAAGCAGCTGGATGTGCAGTATAAACTGTATGGTAGCTGAGGCAGCATACCTGACAAATAAAACGGGGCTCTCTGGGGGAATGAACTAGTTGGCACTGGAGCATACTGGGGGGAGGCAGGTAGTCCTGAAATGCACACTTCAAGGAGAGGGAAGCAGTTTTCTAGTAGAAACAAGGAACAGCAGAAGGCTCTACTAAGTGTAGTGATTCCAGGTATTTTATTGCCTCAAGGAAATTAAAACACTTAAAACAGTAGGTGTAAAGACTAATTTGAGTCATAAAGGTCATTGAGCCTCAGCGTGTCTATGTCAGACAGTAGCGCTGATGGAAGAATCCAAGGCCATCCAGCCAGCAGTGGAGAACCATGGAGGATGGAAGCAGGAAGAGTGATCAGTGCTCTAGGGACCAGCGTGGAACGAGACGCATTTCAGAGCATGCTCATTAGCTCCTGGCATGAAGAAGGTGCCAATGGGCATGCTCCAAAATGCGACGCGCCCCTTTATGATGTCGCTTTCGGGTCCTGCATTCGACGCTGGTCCCTACAGCACCGATTGCTCTTTCTGCAACCATCCCCCATGGTTCTCCACTGCTGGCTGGCCTTGGATCCTTCCATCAGCGCTGCCACCTGACCCAGACGCCTTTCATGGACACAGCCTGCTGGAAACCGCTGTGACTTGATGACCTTTATGACTCTGAGCCTTTACACCTTAAGTTTATAGTCCTGTGTTTTTGTCTCATTTAAGGCAATAAAATACCTGTAACCACAGAACACAATAGTCTATCTAATGGGTCCTCAGCCATTCAGAGAAAGGGATGTATTCTAGCAAAGCTTCCTCTGATTGGCTGAGTCTGTTTGTGACATCAGGCTGCCTCTCTGACTCAGCCAATCAGGTTGTTAGTAAGGGTCATAGTTCGTTTGGGCCAAGCTGGTCCAAGCAAGCTATGTAAAATAAAGCAAAAGCTGGAGTTAAAAAAATCTGTACGGTGAACTTGGACAGGACCCACCCCAGTCCCACTGACCTGGAGCGTGGCGATCACCTGCTAGGAGTCATCGGGTCGCCGCCTCACCGATCTTGGGCTTGGAAATCCCCCGCAGCTTAATCTCCGAAACGTACCTCGTCAGGAGGTACGTTTAGGAGCAATCTAATTGGTCTGCGACGTCGCATCGCTGACCAATCAGAACCCACTTAGCCCGTCCTGTCGCTGCAGGCGAGGAGAGAAAGCCACAGGGATTTCAAATCCCCAGACCGGTACAGCAGCAAAACGATCTGTCCGTGCAGGGGATCGCCGCACTCCAGGTTAGCGGGCCCGGGGGGATGGGGAGGGGGTCCAGTGTAAGTTCACCTTACAGATTTTCTGTCAGGGTAAACTTATACTTTAACTTTAGAAGACTCTGTGAATAGAAAATGGGCATTGCGATTTCAGTACCTTTCTAAAAGCAAGACCTATCTTGTGTAACAAACTGCATGTTACCAGGGACTTTACTGCTAGTGACACATTGCCAGAAGCAGAGTCATGCGGTAGAGCCTTCAACTTCTGCAAAATGCTCCCCATCTGCTTCTGAATACTGCCAAATTTCTCTCGCTATCGAGGAAGTAGTAAGGGAACAATATCTCACAGAACTTGTAAAGTATAGAGATTGGTAAACTACATTTTTAGCAATCTTGACACTGGTGAGAGAGCTTTCTACATGTGCAAGAACCAGAGGATTCTGGGAAATGGATAATCTATATGCCATTGGCGTGGTGCAGAGAAGAGTAATTCGAATTTTATCTTGCAGTTACATAACATCTAGCATGATTTCAATTGAGATTTAGAATAAAATGGCTTGTATTAGATCTTGTCATAAATTGATAATCTTATGTGGTTAACAAAACTATTGCTACGCTTCATACAAACCTACACTGTCTTTGTAGAGAGGAAACCGAAATAATTGAAGGGGAGGTGGTGGAAGTTCAGATCGACAGACCTGCAACAGGAACCGTGAGTTGATTTTTATTTCAGATTGTCGTCTTATTAATTGTAAAATATTTGTGAACCTAAACCTAAAGTCCTCTGCACCTACCTCCTATCCAGTGATGTGATGTCGGCAAAATCCCTTATTGCTCCTGATATCTTTGCCCAGTTTTCCTTGGGCAAAACTTAAATGGCTGGCTTAGAAATGTCGTAATTGCTGTGTATGCACACAGGAGGTAATTCATCCCAGCACCTGAGGAATGCATGGCTCAATTTGCAATCTATAGAAACTTGCTAGCATTTACTGCAGAACAGACGCACAGATTCTCTTCATGAAATAAGAGCATTCCTGCTAGTATTTTTTCCACTTTCAATGGCAGCCTAAATCGCTAGCTTGTTGGGATAGATAGATAAATAAAAATTAATTTAAAGGGCAGATCTGTCCCCCCTGCTTTATGCTCTGGCAGCCGAGCCTCTGGCAATCTCCATTAGGAATGACCCCATGATACGTGGTCTTAGCTTAGGATCCCTAGTAGAAAAAATTAGTCTATATGCGGATGACACGTTACTATACCTAGCAGACTCGGACATCTCCCTACATACTGCGCTACAGACCATAGAGCGATTTGGGTCTTTTTCTGGCCTCAAAATAAATTGGGATAAGTCCCAAATATTGCCCATTGACAGCTTCCCCCCACCTTCACAACAGAATCACCTACAAATACAACGGGTCAGCCTGATTAAGTATTTAGGAATCTCTGTCTCCAGGTCTCCAGCCGACTATGTCGCCCTAAACATAGAACCCCTGTTTAATTTACTGAAGTCCAAAATTCAGATATGGGCTAGACTACCCTTGGGCATCTGGGGCCGGGTGAATATTGTAAAAATGATTCTCTTACCTAAAATGCTCTATATGTTCTGGCACTCACCTATCTTTATACCCCTGAAATATTTTAAACAATTAGAATCCCTGCTCAAGTCTTTTGTGTGGGGTGGAAATAGACATAAACTGGCTTGGAAGACACTCAAAAACCCTACGGACCTGGGGGGATGGCCCTTCCGGACCTCGACTCATACTACCTGGCGGCCCAGCTTTCGCAGCTATACCATGTAGATAAAACTGACAGACTCCGATTTCTTACCCTACTGTGTCCGTCGTGGGTTCGGTGCACCTCGGATCCCCTGATGGCAATTGCCGTGGGGCGGAGTGGCAGTGAATCTGACGGCGACCGTAGGTCGATCTTATATCAATACAGACGAATCTGGGACATTGCTGCTAAACAGGTCAAGATCCCACCTATTAACGATTTCACCCCTCTCTGGCACAACAAGAACCTTTCTGAATTGCGCTTGATCCCTGATACGGAGGTGTGGAGTAAGAGGGGGATTTTATATTTGCACCATATATTATCTGAGGGGACCCTTAGGAATTTTGACGATCTTCGGGAGCGATATGCACTCCCTAGATCCATGCACTATAGATTTTTACAGCTCCGTCATGCTGTACGGGCTCAGTTTCCCTCCTCCATCCCACAGCCCACTCCCAACGCTCTGATGGCAGTGATCAAGAGCTCAAACCCTCGCAGGCTGATCTCTGACTTTTACAACATGCTTCTCACTCCGTCTGCTACTGCCTTAGCATACAGCCTCAAACCAAGGTGGGAGAGGGATGTGGGATCGCTGGAGGATGAAGAGTGGAGTGAGGCACTTGATGCATGCAAGACCGTTTCTCCCAGACTGTCGGATAGACTGTCTAAACTGTACATTTTGCACCGTGCATACCCTACTCCTCTCCGAATGGCTCGTTTCAAGCCCGGGACGAGTACGGAGTGTGCGATGTGTAGGCGTGACACTGGCACGTTTTTTCATTTGATCTGGGCGTGCTCCTGAGCTTGTGGAAACAAATAGTGGATTTCCTCCACGATGATATGGGTTCCCCTCTGACCCTTGACCCAAAATTATGCCTATTGGGTATTTTCCCTGGTGCGGAACCTGATAAATTCACTAAAACGTTCATACACGAAACACTCTTTTCAGCTAAAAAGATTATAGCTAGACACTGGATGAGACCCACACCCCCTAGTTTCTCTGAATGGAAAGCGGATGTGAATGCCACTTTGCCCTATAAGAAAATCATAGATCTCAACAGGGGATGCCCAGATAAATATAATAACATTTGGGACAGGTGGCTTTCGGTATCTGAAACTTGTACGGGCTGAACCTGATGTATGTGGCCCCCAAAATATGCTATCCTGGCTAGACTTCCAGCCCTGTCTCTGTCTGATCTGTGAATGTCAATGTACTGGTACTTGTATTTGAGCTTTATTACTATTATTGCCATATACCCTGTAATGCCATGCTTCATGTGTACAGTGTTTAATATAAAAAAAAAAAATTGCAGGGCAGAAATTCTTAATTTTCATGGTGAAAATAGAACTCAAGACTTCCTTCAGTGCTGGCTGCCTGTCAGGAAGTCTTTGGTCACATGATCTTGCCAGAAATAGACGGCCAGTGTGTTTGATTTTTTTTTTCCTGAAAAGCAGAAATATTTTTGTTGGCTGATCCTCCCATTTTGCAAAGATGCAAGTGTGCTTGGCCTTGCGTGCGCCCCCCCCCCCCCCCAAACAAGAAGACAATTTGGCTGTGCATACACGTGAAGGGGTTAGTTGTTTGGAGAAAGTGTTTTTTACAATACATCAATACGTTATTTCAGTGGTGATGAGCTGTTATAAATCTGTAAAATATTGGATCTAAATTGGGTTTACAGGTCTTTAACTGCATATTGGCATATGATTGTGCAATTCTGTTGCGTAAATACTTGTCACCTCTGTAAAAAGAAAAAAAAGATTTCTTAAGTGTGGATATTACTACCATTTTCTCTATTTTTAAGGGAGCCAAAGTAGGTAAACTGACCTTGAAAACAACCGAGATGGAGACTATTTATGATCTGGGAACGAAGATGATAGAATCGCTGACAAAAGAAAAGGTGCAGGCTGGGTAAGTTGACCATTTCCCGCCCAAGCAATTTCTGACATTTTCTCTCCTAAATGTAAAAATCTGTATTTTTTGCTAGAAAATTACTCAAACCCCCCAACATTTTATTTCTTTATATACCGGTGTGTGTGTGTGTGTGTGTGTGTGTGTGTGTGTGTGTGTGTGTGTGTGTGTGTGTGTATATGTATGAGATGGATAGATACCGTTTATACTCGAGTATAAGCCGAACCGAATATAAGCCGAGGCACCTAATTTTACCAAAAAAAAAAAAAAACTGGGAAAACTTATTGACTCGAGTATAAGCCTAGGGTGTCCATCTGCATGCCTCACTGTGCCTCACTGTGCCTCACTTTGCCTCATTGTGTCCATGTGCATGCCTCACTTTGCCTTACTGTGCCCATGACTAGACTGACGTTTAACATGGGAGTCTAGGGAAGGAGTGCCCGGGTTTGAAAAATCGGTGCTCCCTGCCTGTAAACCCTCTAGACAAAAAACTTGGCACACTTGTAGAGGAAAAGTGGGGCTACATGTGTGCTAAGTTTCGGGTCCAGAGGACCTACGACCGGCCGGTACCGGGTCACCAGAGAAATGACCGTTTAACATGGGAGTCTATGGAAGGGGTGCCCGGCTTTGAAAAATCATTGCTCCCTGGCCGTAGGTCCCCTTGACAACAAACTTTGCACACTTGTAGAGGAAGAGACCTAAGACCGGCCGATACTGGGTCCCCAAAGTCCGGAAGATCAGGCGCAAAAAGGTGACTCGAGTATAAGCCGGGGGGGGAGGCATTTTCAGCACAAAAAAATGTGCTGAAAAAAATCGGCTTGTACTCGAGTATATGCAGTAGATAGATCTATCTATACCCCGGAGAATAATGAGGCTGTTGTTGCTATTTTTATGTCTTGCAGTATTTGCGCAGCGATTTTTTTATTTTTATGTTTGTTTTTTTTTTGAAAATTTTTTGGGGAAAAAAATACACTTTTTCATGAATTTTAATGCAAAAAAGTGTATAAGTGTACCCCATTTTTTTGTAAAATAGAAAAGATGATGTTATGCAGTGTAAATAGATGCCAAACCTGTCCTTTAAAATTACACATGCCCATGGCATGGCACCAAACTACCGTACTTAAAGGGGTTGTAAAGGTTCGTTTTTTATTTTCTAAATAGGTTCCTTTAAGCTAGTGCATTGTTGGTTCACTTACCTTTTCCTTCGATTTGCCTTCTAAATATTTTTTTTTTTGTCTGAATTTCTCACTTCCTGTTCCTCCTCAGTAAGCTGTTCTGTCTGACTCCACACCACTCGGATGATGGTGTGAAGTTTAGTGAGAAATTCAGACAAAGAAAAAAAACATTTAGAAGGTAAATCAAAGGAAAAGGTAAGTGAACCAACAATACACTAGCTTAAAGGAACCTATTTGGAAAATAAAAAAACTAACTTTTACAACCCCTTTAAAAAAATCTCCATAGACAATGCTTTAAACATTTTTACAGGTTACCAGTGATGCAATAATGGAATCTTTATATTTTAGGGATGTGATAACCATTGATAAGGCCACTGGGAAGATCACAAAACTGGGTCGTGCGTTCACCAGGGCTCGGGATTATGATGCCATGGGATCACAGGTATGAGAACAGTATCATTGGGCATTTATAGATTTTCTAGGATTACGTCAATTTATTGAATTCTTTTTTTTTTGTTTTTTTTTCCCTTTCATGGTTTAGACAAAGTTTGTACAGTGTCCTGACGGGGAACTTCAGAAACGTAAAGAAGTGGTTCATACTGTGTCATTACACGAAATTGATGTAATTAACAGCAGGACACAGGGATTCCTTGCTCTGTTTTCTGGTATGTCACCCAGAATAGTTGTCACTTTATGTATGGAAAGCAAGCTGTAAAAAAATGGATTCTTTAGGTTACAATGGTGAGGGGGAGTATTTGACCCCCCCCCCCCCATCCCCGCTCATTTTGTATGTTTGCCCACTGACAAAAAAAATGGTCAGTCTATAACTTTAATGAGAGGTTTATTTTAACAGTGAGAGACAGAATAACGACAATAAAATCCATTTAAAAAAAGCTATTGATGAGTGAAATAAGTATTTGACCCCTTTGCAAAACAGGACTTAGTACTTGGTGGAAAAACTCTTGTTGGCAATCGCAGAGGTGAGATGTTTCTTGTAGTTGGCCACCAGCTTTGCACACATCTCAGGAGGGATTTTGTCCGACTCCTCTTTGCAGATCCTCTCCAAGTCATTAAGGTTTCAAGGCTGACGTTTGGTAACTCTAACCTTCAGTTTCTTCCACATATTTTCTATGGGATTTAGGTGTGGAGACTGGCTAGGCCACTCCAGGACCTTAATGTGCTTCTTTTTGAGCCACTCCTTTGTTGCCTTGGCTGTGTGTTTTGGGTCATTGTCATGCTGGAATACCCATCTACGACCCATTTTCAATGCCCTGGCTGAGGGGAGGAGGTTCTCACCCAAAACTTTACGGTGCTTGACACTGTCCATTGTCCCTTTTTGATGCAGTAAAGTTGTCTTGTCCCCTTAGCAGAAAAGCACCCCCAAAGCACAATGTTTCCACCTCCATGTTTGACGCTGGGGATGGTGTTCTTTGGGTCATAGGCAGCATTCTTCCTCCTCCAAACACGGTGAGTTGAGTTGGGAAGAAGGGAAATGCTAAAAATACTTTCAGCTTTTTTTATGTCTGTTTCCTGGTAAAAATTTGTCAGAAGCACAGCTTCCACTATCACTGCTATGTCATGAAGTTTCCAATGGTCATGGACACCAGCCTAGAGGCTGTCAGGCCCTGGTTTACAATATTTAAAAAAAATGTAGCCTTCTCCTTCATCCTGCACTTTTAGGCCTCATGCACACTGGACGTTTTTACAGCAGCTGTTTTTGGCAGTAAACATTTTTTTTCTACAGTCATTAAACTCTCCATGTTATCCTGTGTCCATGCACACATAGGCTGTTATCAGCAGTTTTGGGCAGTGGCGTTTTTGAGCAGTAAAAAAACAAAACAAACTAGTGGGTTCTGAGAGACGTTTTTCAGCTGTAAAAACGCTCTAACGCTGATATGGCGATAAATGCTCAAAAATGTCGCTCGCCAGCGTTTTTTAACGTTTTTGATCCATTGAAAAAAAAAAATCTTCATTAAAAAAAAAAAAAAACGCTAACGCAGAAAAACGATAAACGCTATTGCAAAAACATTGAAAAAAAGCTGAAAAACTCACTGCAAAGCTACTGCCGTTTTTATAACCTTATTTTAACGTCCAGTGTGCATGAGGCCATAAAGGGGTTGTAAAGGTTCGTTTTTTATTTTCTAAATAGTGCATTGTTGGTTCACTTACCTTTTCTTTCAATTTCCCTTCTAAATGTTTTTCTTTGTCTGTCTGAATTTCTCACTTCCTGTTCCTCCTTAGTAAGCATTCCCCCATCATCCGAGCCGTTCTGGCTGGGGGTTAGTCAGCGTGCTCGCCCCCTTCCTTGGGACTACATCCCTGCGGGGAGACGCTGTGCGTCGGATGATGGGGTCAAGCTTACTGAGGAGGAACAGGAAGTGAGAAATTCAGACAAAGAAAAAAAACATTTAGAAGGGAAATTGAAGGAAAAGGTAAGTGAACCAACAATGCACTAGCTTAAAGGAACCTATTTAGAAAATAAAAAATGAACCTTTACAACCCCTTTAAAATCTATGTTGGCCTCTGCTTGTTTGTGGATCAACCAATATTAAAATACATTTCCAGAAAAGATATCCCTCCTTCCTTTTTCAGTAACTTTGTATTCCTCTCGCAGCCTTTTTTGTGTAGAGGAGCGTTTGTAGTCTCATAGCAGCACTATAGGTGCATTTATACATGTTTTACACAAGATTCACACAGCTTTCGTGTATTTTTATAATTGGTTTCAATTACAAATGTGTGATGTTTGTAATAGAAATGTATGTGATCCTTGTATGAAAATATTTCCTAATAGACCCGTATCTAACATCAGGTTGAGCTTATATGAACTCTGACATCAGAACTCTTGTGGAAACAGGTTTCTGAACTATATGCGAGGGGGGGGGGAGGGCATTTATTCCCATTCTGTATTTATCATTTTGCCTTATATTTTTGTTATGGATTTTACACTTTAATAAATTCCCCAAATGATTGCCTGTACAGGTGATACTGGTGAGATTAAATCAGAGGTCCGGGAGCAAATCAATGCAAAGGTTGCAGAATGGAGAGAAGAAGGGAAAGCAGAGATCATCCCAGGGGTAAGTCTGACATTCCTACTTCATGATTACCTGTCTAATGCCATTATTACCAACACAGGACCAGCATGTTTCACCCCATGCATTACCGGGCTGTTTTTCAGTTTTCAGCGCTGTGATACTTTCAGTTATTAAACACTGGGTTTATTTTTTTTACTGTAAAAAGGCCAAAAGCTGAGGGGGGAAATTTTTTTTAACTTTCGGTTTATAAAACATGGCAAACAGAAATGCCAGGACAGTAAAAAAACAAAAAAAATAAAAATAAACCCTGAAGTGACCTACAGTGGGAGGATGGAGACAAAGGAGTTAATGTACAGATGGTGCAGAATAAGAGAGGTGAGGGCTGAGAGGTTAATATACAGGTCAGATCAGAGACAGGATGGGGCTTACATATATTGTAGAATGCGATTAGAACATTGAGTTTTGCTGTTTTTGGCACTGTTACTGCATATCGCTGGTGCTGACTGGATGTCAATAGGCTTTCTCTCCTGTCACATGTGGGTGTGTGGGCTTTCCTGATCACCAGCCTGGAAGTTAGACACAGCAGCCTTTGTTTACATTCTGTGATGCTGTGATTGGTAATGGTGATCATGAGGTACAGAGCCACTCCTCATTGGCTTTGTACCTTTTTTTTTTTTTTACCCGTGTTCCGCTGTGTCTTATTACAGTGCGAATTGTGATCACAGGACTTTGTGCACAAGTGCGCAGTTCCTGGAGGACATACTGGTATGTTCTCCCAGAACGTCGGGATCCGGAAGATCGTATGTGTACAGCGACTGTCCATTAAAAACAATTTAAAAAAAAACATGGACTACTGTCAGCAATTATGTCCGATCAATGTACTAATCATTTGTCTTCTCTCAGGTGCTGTTTATTGACGAAGTTCACATGCTGGATATCGAATGCTTTTCCTTCTTAAATCGAGCGCTAGAAAGTGATATGGCTCCAGTTCTCATCATGGCTACAAACAGAGGTATTACTAGGTAAGTTAAAAAATGTGTTGTATGATTTTGCACTGCCTACCCAAACAAAATTCTATACAAGCTACTACAGTGGATTGGTGTGAAATAAAATAAAACCTATAGTTTCTAGTTGGTTTATCACAAGGTAAGATATTTTTGTACCGGACTTTTTTTTTTTTATCCATCAGTATGTGCAGCTGTATTGACCTAGATTAATATAAGAGGTCAGAGCTAGAGACTGCTGTCTGAATCCATGGCTCACAAGTATGGTCAAAAGCATATTCTCCCACAATATTTTATCTGTGATTGGAGGGCCATAACCTGCAGACTTCTATGGTGCTGCCATACAAGGTGACCTAGAGGTTTCTTGTAAAAGTAGCACATCTGAACAAAGAATATACACTTTGGAAGCCCAGTTCTAGGTATTTGTACTTACGTTTTTATTCTATTTGTAGGATTCGTGGCACAAACTACCAGAGTCCTCATGGTATTCCCATCGATTTACTGGATCGATTACTGATTATTTCTACTTCGCCATACAATGAGAAAGAAACAAAACAGATCCTGAAGATCAGGTGAGGAAAGTTAGTTACTGAATGACTCTATAATGTAACTCTACCCATTTTCCAAATAAGGGCTCTTTCGTGTCTGTGTACGGACTCCGCTTTGCTCAGCAGGGATCGCTCAGTTGATCCCCGCTGAGCAGGCGCATGACAAGTCCGTCTCTTCATACTGTGCAGGGACCGACCTGTCAAAGTGTCGCTCTCCTCTATGGGGAATCGGATGAAAACGGACCGCCTGTCCGTTTTCATCCGACCTGCCAGACAGATGGAAAATAGGGGTTCCATCCGTCTGAATTTAGTGGATCGGATGTCAGCGGACATGTCACCGCTGACATCCGTCACTCCATAGACCTGCATGGAGCGTCCGTTCAGGTCCGCTAAAAAAACTTACAGGTGGACCTGAACGGTCCTCCCGTGTGAAAGGGGCCTAAGTATTACTACGTATGTGTGTGTCTTGATTTAGTTTTTTATTTTTTTATTAGAGAAGATCAGCATTTAGTATATTATAATTTTTTTTTGTTTCAATTTTATAAAAGGTTTCCTCTAACCAGAGGAATGGCTTATGTTTTATTAAATCTAGGCAAGTTGTTATTAAAAAGGTGACTTGTGTACAATAGCAAAAATTGAGCCACAAGTTTGATAGCAGAGAGGCATTTTTTTAAATTCTGTTTCCAGTGTTGCCAACCAACTATTTTGCCGTGATGGCCAGAATAGTCGTTTCGAGTTCATTTTTATTTACTTTTTATTTATTTTCTAAGAACTATAATATTGTGGCTTTGGAACTGGCAACATTTACAGTTGTGACCATTTTGTCCTTATTTTTAAAAATGTGAGATCAACGATAACAACTGGAGCACATAGAAGATGCAGCACTGTCACAAGCAGCAATTTTTTTGTGGGGATTGTGTAGATAAGCAAATGTAGCATGTTGCCAATTTCTTTTCAAGTTGGATTTGCGTTACCAGAGATGCTTCTTATTTCTTTTTTGGAGGTACCTCTGGCCTTCTAAAACCTGGTACACACTATAAGTTTGTTTTGGTTCAACCCAGCAGGCTGAACGAAAAAAAGAAAACCGATAGATCGGTGTACTAACACAAGCGATATTGGTATAGTGATTTTCCCCGCTGAGCTTTTGTCCCCGCCCCCCCTCAGTCAGAACACACTGGCCATTGGCGGCAAGCACTGATCAGATGCCGATCAGCTGATGGGTTTTCAAGCATGCTCGTTCGACAGAAGCTGGTCATGAGATTCGTTTTCTCTGGAACAGACAGCTGTACACATTGGCCAAAAGTCAATATTCCGCTTGTGTGTACCCCGCATAAGCTGCATCAAACGTTTTTGCATTGCCATGATTGGAAAAAAATAAGCATTTCTGAACAACAGTGTTAATTTTGACAGCAAATTTCAATTTAGTTTTAGTCTTAAGGCCCGTACACACGGTCGGACTTTTGCCCAACAAACTTAGTTTTAAGCAAGTTGGACCAACAATCCGACCGTGTGTACGCTCCATCGGACAAACTTTTTTGAGTTTGGTTTTGTTTTCATCGGACAAAAGTTGGGTCTGCGAACGGACAAACTTTTGCCCAACAAAAGTCCTATGGAGCAAAGTCCTACCGTGTGTACAGAAAACCATAGGACTTTTGCCCGATGGACAAAACAACCAATGTTAAAATCAACCAACAATAGCAGAAGTTGACCAAAGGGTGGCAGTAAAGATCAGAAAAGAGCAGAAAAAACAAGTGATGTTGTAAGAAGTTTTAAGAAAGTTTGCAGAAAAGTCCTGTGGTGTGTATGCTATGGGTGTTCCCGACCAACTCCGTTCGGACAAAAATCCACAGAAAAGTCCGATGGAAGTCCGACCGTGTGTACGAGGCTTTAGTCTTGGGACTAAAATGGCATTTTAGTTTTAGTCCCATTTTAGTCTTCTGCAATTGTTTTTAGTTGCATTTAGTCAACTAAAACTCATTTTAGTCGTCTAAAATCTAATGGGTGTAATTAAATTGTAATGCATTAGTTAACATTTCTCACAATTTCCAAACTCATTATATACTAGGGGTGCAGCGGATCAAAAAACTCATGGATCGGATCGATCATTTTTTGGATCGGCAAAAAAAAAAAGACCTCTTGTTACCCCTACCGGAGTTTTAGATTTCACAGTTATTTTAAACACAAAACTGAGCTTATATGCTTAAATACAGTATTTGTAAATCCGATGGACTGTTTACATGTTAAATTTTAAAAGCAGCAGCAAACCTGCTGACCTTACATGGTTGCTAATGTGACAGAACACCTCTGTTTTTTACATTTAACTAAATGTTAAATGTGAAAATCAGAGGTGTTCTGTCACATTAGCAAGCATGTAAGGTTTGCTGCTGCTTTTAAAATTTAACATGTAAACAGTCCGTTGGATTTCCAAATACTGTATTTAAGCATATAAGCTCAGTTTTGTGTTGAAAATAACTGTGAAATCTAAAACTCAGTTGGGTGTAACAAGATGTCCGCTTGCCCACTTCTCACTATCATTACTGTGCAGGAGTGTGAGGTGGAGCAAGATGGCGGCGACGAAACGTCACTCCCTGACGAGACAGCCGCCGGGTGTACCAAGATGGCCGCCGCTCCGGAGCTAGGCCGAAGCCTATTGCCGAGGCTGCCGAGCAGTCCGGAAAGCGTGGTGTGCCGATCAGAACAGGGTGACCCTTTTCGGATCACGGATCATCACCGATCCGTTGCACCACTATTCTATACTGCTGGAGTGAAAAATCGAATGGGTTATTATTTATGGTATTGAGGTATGAACATGCACTACAGACCAGTGTTAATTTTCAAGTCAAATTTCAATTTAGTTTTAGTCTTTTGACTAAAATGCCATTTTAGTTTTAGTCAACTAAAATGTTTTAGTCGACAAAATTAACACTGCTGAACAAATGCCGGTGTACACAAACTGTAACCTTCAGGACAGAACACAAATTTGAACAGATGTACTACAATAAAAAAAAATACACACCTTCTTATTACAGTGGAGTAAGAATGGTTTTGAGGTTGACAGATTCCAATATGACTTGAGCTAGAATGAACGGTACACCTTTTCTTACCACAAACCAACATTGGTCTCCAGTGAGAAACGTTATCATTATTTGATAGATTTGCTCTTGTGCTAGGTGTGAAGAGGAAGATGTGGACATGAGTGAAGATGCTTACACTGTATTGACACGGATTGGTCTAGAAACCTCTCTGAGGTACTCCATGCAGCTTATCACTGCTGCAAGCCTCGTCTGTAGGAAAAGGAAGGTGAGTTAATGGACACTGAGGTTTTATGTGTACTTTTAGAAAAACTCTGTTATAATGGTAAATGGTAATCTCTATTGAGACTGTATCTGCACACCTACTGGTATTGCCAACTATGGAGAGATGCAGGACTCCCCAAAGTGTACAACATTAGAGGTGGTTTAACCACATTTCCTAACACGCTATAGCCAATATACAGCTACATGGGGGATCTCCAGTTCTGGGAGGGCGTCCCTGGACAACATCCCGAGAACATGCTTCCCGCGCCCCCCTGGGGTGCGCATTGGGAAGTGCCTGTTATTACTGTGTGCCTTGGACACAGTGGATCACAGATCGGTGTAAAGGGCCAATCACCGTGGCCCTTTTACCATATGATCAGCTGTGTCCAATCACAGCCCATACTTGTAAACAGACTTGCCATTTATCGGCTCTCCTTTGCTCACACAGACAGCATGTGAGGAAAGGAGAGTCGAACTGTTGGGGTACAGCGAGTACAATATTTACACTGATAATCGGGGCACTAAAGCCCCATCGTTGCAGCCTCGTCGGTGCCCATCGGTGAAGAAGAATTACTTATTTGCAAAATTTTAGAACAAACTAAGAAAAAAACTTTTTGAAAGGGGGGAAAAAAAAAAGTTTGCCTTTGCAAAGTGGGATGTAAAATGTCTGGCAAAGGGGAAGGGGCAGGATGACATGTAACCGAAGAGGTTGAATACACAGGGAGGAAGATCAGCAGGGCTCAAATTGGGCCCAGAAGATGGCACCTTATCTCGCTCGGTGCTCCCTTCCCTACTCGCCGACTTCAGCACCCCCACATCTACTTGTGTTACCCCCTTTGCCAAACCCCACCTCTTTATATACTTGCAGCAGGCAACACTCCCCTCCACCAGGTGCACATACCATGGGGCGCCAACTGGGGTAAAATCTTGCTGCTGTTGGGTGGTCCAGGGACAATGCAGTGTTGGGTAGAGGGGGGGGGGGGGGTCAGAGGAGCGTCAGCCTCAGGGGTGGCCATCCTGAGCCGATCTGCAGCATTGTCATTGCGGACACTGCGCTCATCACGATTCCCCACTATCCCCAACATCTCCCGGCCAGCTATGGGTGGAAGATATCCTCTCTCCCCCTCCTCCCGACCGGACTGCCCGTCTCTTCTTTTGCTTGGATCCGGGGGATGCTTACACCATCCTCGGTGCCATGTGCGCCGCCCCCATCCCTCCATGTGCGACTGCCTCTCCCGGGCTTTCTCAGGCACTTCGCTTCGCTCACACTGGAAATTGTCACCCTCTGGCAGGTGCCTTCTGCATACCCATAGCATCGTCATTGGTAACCGCATGCGATCATTTGCACTAATTCATTTTTTATGGACTCAAATCGCAACGCAAAGTATCGGTTTGGGGTATTGGACCATTTTCACGAGTACTCGTGAAAATACTCGGTATCGGTGCAACCATAATAAAAACTTCATATGGGTACAGTGTTGCATGACTGACTTATTCAAAGCATGAGAGCTCTGAAAGCTGAAAATTGGCCTGGGCAGGAAGGGGGTAAAAGTGTCCAGTATTGAGGTGGTTAAAGCAAACCTGTGGCTTTAAATAAGGGCACCATGCATTTGCTACTTTTGTTGCACACTGGAACGCTGTGTAAAACTTCCTATCTAGTTAACACTTTGTGGGAATGGGTCATGGGCACACCCTAGCCCCACATCTTGCACTGCCAGGCCTAGGCACTAACACAATGAGTGCCAGTGATTAAAAAATAAATGACGCTGATAAAGTCGGTATATGTCAGGCAGGCCCGTGGCCTCAGTAGAGGGACCAACGCTTGGAGTTCTGCGATGGCTTTATATGAAAGATGATTTAATAATCTCTGCAGTAATTTGTACATTTTTTTTTATTTTTTTTTATTTCCCCCCTTCAGTTTATTCTTAATGGGACATTAAATTGTAAACTTCTGTAGAGGCAAGCACTGATGTAAATGTTTCAGTGTTGCGTAGGTGCATTATATTGATGTAAATGAATACTTAAATGATACATGAATTATGTATGGCAGCCAGCTGATAACTGAGGTCTGTTTTATTTCAGGGCAGTGAAGTCCAGGTAGATGACATTAAGAGAGTATACTCTCTATTTCTTGATGAATCCAGATCAACACAGTACATGAAAGAGTACCAGGATGCCTTTATGTTCAATGAAATGAGTAAGGTTTTTTTTTAGTTCACTCCAACTATGCAGCACTGAAAAAATCAACTGAACATTCCTTGTAAGCTTTGATTTAGCTATAATACAGCAACTGATTTAGGAGTTGCAGAAAAGAAGGTAGGCAACAGGTCAGTGGGTACTTTAACATAATCCCATCTAGTACAATATCAGGAGGTGCACAAGGATAGAATCTTAAAGGCCAGACAATTAAAGTAAAATCCACCACAATTCTGCCAATATGTCCTTCTATTCTCTGCACTTCATATCAAATCAGCTCCAGAGGTATTATTGGGTATAGAAAAGATTTGGGAGCCCCATCAGAGGGATTCTTGGAATAGAAAAGGTTTTGGAGGCCAAAATGAATTTTGCTGTGGGCTGTTTATTTGCTTAGTAGATGTGTTTTTTTAAAAGGGTGTTCCGGGGGAAAAATTAAAAGCCAGCAGCTACACATACTGTAGCTGCTGGCTTTTAATAAATGGAGACTTGCCTGTCCTGCAGTCCCTCGATGTCCGCACTGCAGCTGATGTTTCCCATCAGCTGTCTGGTGCTGCCATTTACGTGTAAGGGAACCAGGCAGTGTAGCCATTCAGCTTCACGCCGGGAACCCTACTGCGCATGCGCGAGGCCCCGCTTCTCTCTCCTATTAGCCCGGCGGCCAGGGGAGGAGAAGGAGGGAGCCCCGCAGTGACGCTGCGGCTGGACTCCTGGAAGTGGGAAAGGATACCCTTCCCCCCCGAAAGGTGCCAATTGTGGCACCGGAGGGGGCGGGAATCCGATGAGCGGAAGTTCCACTTTAGGGTGGAGCTCCGCTTTAAGTATCGGCTGATCTACAAAAAATTACCTATTTTCTCTTTTCTTTGAAATGCAGACAGGAGATTTGGTTAGTCCTCTTTAATCATGTAATTTTTTTGTATTTGTTTGCAGAAGGAGATGCCATGGAGACTACTTGATGACTTCAGAAATGGTTAAACAAGTTTATTGTAATATTCTTTTCCCTCATGTCGGTCCAGTTTCATCTCTTGTCACATGCCTTAATTTGTCTTTCCCATTCTTTTATATTAAAACAAAACAAAATGTAAATTGTTTCTTGTTTTCCAGAATTCTCGTGTTTTTTATTTTTTTTTTATTGCGGCATAAACCTATTTATTCAAATTTTGATTTTACATTTTTTTTTTTTTTTTTTTTTGGCCAGACACATCCAGTTAAACTTATACAGGATACACTATCTCAACAGAAATTTTTCTAATGTTCCTTAGCACAATTCTGAGCAGTTTCAGTTCTGCTTCAATATCTTGCTTCATAGCTACATTGGCTGTGCTACAGCACTAACACCACTGCTAATTGATATTATATACACAATAATATCTAGCCTCATTAAGGTGTTCTGTCAATGTTAGATGACTTATAATAAAAATGATGAGACAACCATGCATGCACGCCGATCTTGGTGTTTTTGAATGCTTTCAAGTGCAAAGCAGGGATTTGTAGTCTTAGACTCCAGGACCCTCCATAAAGAGTACCTGTCACGTCCCTATTGCTGTCACAAGGGGGGGTGTGTGTGTCTATAAATGCACACAGCCCGGCTTGGAAGCACTCCCGCATGAGTACATTAAGAAGCAGAATACTTGCAAAATATTTACATTTATTGAAGGTTGTAAATGTGTTTTTAAAGGGGTTGTAAGGATCATTAAAAAAAAAAAAAAAACATGTCATACTTGCCTCCACTGTGCAGTTCGTTTTGCACAAAGTGGCCCCGATCCACCTGTTCTGGGGTCCCACGGTGGCTCCTGCCCGCAATAGCTAACCCGCTCTGGGAAGCTCTCTCCCGAGGGGGTTACCTTGCGGGCGTGCTCCTGTGTCATACAGTCAGCGTCCATAGACGCCGACTGTATGATGACCCCCGGCGGCCGCATCATTGGATTTGATTGACAGCAGCGGGAGCCAATGGCTGCGCTGCTATCAATCTATCCAATCAACGCAGAGACTCCGTGGAGAAGAGGACGCCGGGGAATGCGCAGAGCAGATGAACGGGCTCAGGTAAGTAAAACGGGGGGGGGGGCTGGGGAGCCCGTGACAGCCAGGTGTTTTACAACACGTTTAATAGAAGGCCAAATACTATTTTCACCCCATAGGCTCATGTAAGATGAGCAGCCCTGTCACTGTTTGCAAAATTCCAGCAGCAGGATTGCTTAATAGAATACTTGCCTGGTTCTACAGCATTGCTCCCCTGCAGCCAGTAAGGATGCGGAATATCTCTTCTATAGCATCTCTCCCACAGATGCATCTTTGGCTTCTTTTGAGATCTTGGAAATCACCAGTGTGACATTAACCGTGGACAAAAATAATACTCAAAGCACAACGTTTTATACAAAGTGATTTCCTTATGCCAGGGCATTACCTATGGTACCGAATTACAAAAAAGAGAAGTCTGTATTGGCGCTATCAGAAGAAATACAGGTCAGTTCTAATGAGCACTAATTCTGCAATCCAGGGTCAGGAGATGGACACAGGGATGTTCCATCTATGTATATAGTCAGTATAAGAAACTGAGACCCAGGGTGCAACAGACCTAAGTGCACTGCAAACTTTAACCACTTCAGCCCCAGACCATTTTTCTGGCTAAAGACCAGGCCACTTTTTACGATTCGGCACAATGTCGCTTTAACTTTTCCCCCCACAAATAGAGCTTTCTTTTGGTGGTATTTGATCACCTCTGCGGTTTTTATTTTTTGCGCTATAAACAAAAATAGAGCGACAATTTTGAAAAGAATGCAATATTTTTTACTCTTTGCTATAATAAATATCCCCAAAAATACATAAAAAAAAAAAAAAAAAAAATTCCTCAGTTTAGGTGGATACGTATTCTTCTACATATTTTTGGTAAAAAAACAAAACGCAATAAGCGTTTGATTGGTTTGCGCAAAAGTTATAGCATCTACAAAATAAGGGGTAGTTTTATGGCAATTTTTTTTTATTTTAATTGTGACTGACTTTATGGCGGACACTTATGTCACATTTTTGGGACCATTGTCATTTTTACCGCGATCAGTGCTATAAAAATGCTCTGATTACTGTAAAAATGACACAGGCAGTAAAGGGGTTAAGTCAGTACTAGGGAGTGATTCTTACTGTTGGGTGGCGTGGCTACACGTGACACGTCACTGATGACCGTTCCCGATCATGGGGAACAGTCATCAGTGACAGTGTCACTAGGCAGAATAGGGGAATGCCTTGTTTACAAAGGCATCCCCCTGTTCTGCCTTTGCCGACCGCAATCGCGGCCGCCCGGGAACATCGAGTTCCCAGGACCCGCGGGCGCACTCACAAGGCACTTTAGCGCGTGCCCGCTGGGCGGCAAATTTAAAGGGACGTACAGGTACGCCCATTTGCCTGCCCGTGCCATTCTGTCGATTGTATATCATGGTGCGGCGATCGGCAAGTGGTTAAACTAGCGGTACTCTGTTCCACTTATGGTTGGAGAAGGGCCTCTGAATGCTCATGCCAGAGTTCCAGTCACTGTCTCACAGCTCTCCTTGGCCAGCAGAAGAGCTGAGTGAGCAGAAGAGGATCACTTTCTCAAGCTGTTTATGAGAAGTACAGAGGCAGCAGAACTGGAGCCACTGGCTGCTGATGTGTAGTGATGTCCGTGCAAGGCAATGCATTTCAACGAGTTTGTCACAGGCTGGAAAAGGAGGGGCTTTCTGAAAGGCCATGCCTCCCTGTTACCCAGAAGGATTTTCATCCCTGAGATCAAACCATAGCATAGACTTGCATGTCTTATGCTGCATACACACGTTTTTCATGACGAGAAAAATGCCATTTTTTAATTTGGTCATTAAAAACGATCGTGTGTAGGCTCCAGAGCATTTTTCACGACGTGAAAAATGGGCATTAAAAATTTGGAACATGCTCTAATTTTTCTCGTCCTTTTTCACGTTGTCGTTTTTCTCGTCATGAAAAACGGCCGTGTGTAGGCTTTAACGACGTGAAAAAAACGCGCATGCTCAGAAGCAAGTGATGAGACGGTAGCGCTCGTTCAGTTAAAACTAGCGTTCGTAATGGAGATAGCACATTCGTCACGCTGCAACGGACTGAAGAGCACGAGGCTGAAAGCGCAAATCGTCTCTCACCAAACTTTACTAACACGAGATCAGCAAAAGCAGCCCAAAGAGTGGCACCATCCGAATGGAACTTCCCCTTAATAGTGCCGTCATACATTTCGTACGTCACCGCGCTTTGCTCTAGCATTTTTTTTTTTTTTATGATTGCGTGTAGGCAAGGCAGGCTTGAGAAGAATAACGTTGAGAAAAACTTAGTCGTGTGTACGCGGCATTATAGCTGGCCTAACACGCTAGAATAAGAAACCTTTTTAAGGGGGGGGAAAAAAACAAAGGCCAACATTTTCGACAGAGTTTTTAAAATAAGTCCTGTATTTAAACTAAAGCTTTGTGAATTTGGCCTCAGAGTATTCTGGCAAAGTGAAAAATAATAAATGCCACCTAGCTGCACGATTAATCGTTAAGAATCGAGATCGCGATTCTTTCCCCCTCACGATCCTAACAAAGCATTTTCCCTATTCTATTCTGAGTTCTCTGATCAAGCCTACAGCTGTCAAAAAAACAAACAGGCAGTCTGCCAAGTTTCACAAAATTCCTCAGCCACTGAGCTAACTATAAACATGGTAACGTTTTGTTCTTTAGATCAAAGGAATGAACTTGGTCTGTAAATGAGGTAAGTTTAACCACTTAAAGACTAAACTTTTTCTTTATCGTACACCACGGGACACAGAGCCAGTCATTACATAATGGGTTAAGGGTCACCAGCGGTGATTGGACACTGGCACAACCAATAGAATGCAGTTCCCCTCCATATAACCCCTCCCATCAGGGGAGTTCCTCAGTTTTTTCGCCAGTGTCTAAAGGTGTTGGGCGCGATAGGATGTGCTAAAGGAAAGCTCTGCCAAGGAGACCCTCTGGGGGTAAAAGAGCTATGCTTCTGGACCCATCCAAGGCGCCTAAAGTATGCCAAAACTGGATGGGATCCGGGCCTCACGAGTGAGGCGTCGCCTGTAATGTCTCTCTTCGGAGGACTGGGCTCTAAGATCCAGCACTTTCGCTACTTTGCTAAAGTCCTGGTAAGAGTCTTTTACAAGGCCCAGGGGAGAGGCATCCTTTAAATAGGAACCCATATCCCTGAAGGTTGGCACACACAGCCCGCCGTGATGGGTGAAGATTGGTATCTGTCTGATTTTCAGCAGAAAAAAGCCTGCGGCGAGGATAAAGGTAAGAGGTTAGAGTCCTAAACTAAGTTTAAGGACCTTTCCTAAGGATAAGTGGATGTCTTCTCTTATGCCGCCACTGGGGGGAGTAAAGAGCTGAGTGTTAACTCGCCTCGCTCTGTTCAGTGTCTGTTTCCTGGGACAAGCACACTGTGAGTTTCCTCTGCTGCAGAGTCTTGCTTGGCCACCTCCCTCCTCCTCTCGAATGGCCGACCAGACACCGGCAGAAGCCGGAAAGGATGGCAGGGTGCTGGATAAGGGAGCTTCCCTTGCACCATAGTCGCCGCCATTGAGCTCTAGGAGCCGCGCGCGCTCACGGGTGCGTGCTTTATCGGCGGCAGGAGGGACGGGAGGTCGCGAGCATGCACGTGCGCAGGCACGTGAGCGAGCGCAGGCACGTGAAAACGGCGCCTGTTTACAAAGGCATAAAGGTCTGCAGTGACCAGCAAGCTCACTCCTTTTGGGATACAGCAGCATTACAGAGACGTAAGACTCCATGTGAACAGGCTGAGTACTACCGAGAAAGACACCCACTTTTGTGCATAAAACTGTGTGTTTAAAGTTGCATACTTTATGTAGATTGCTAAACTTAGCACAGTAGTATATGCATTTTTGGTACCTTGTTTTTTTTCTTGGCAGTATGCCTTCCAGGGGAAGAAATTCTGACAAAAGAGATAAAAAAGCACCGCCGCCTGAGACAGGAGGCTCTAGCTGTGCTGACTCGGTACCTTTCTCTCCTGTATTATCTGACGCAGCTGTACAGGATGAGCCATTACCACTATCAGGTATGGCAGATTCCCCAGTGAAGCCTGGGCCTGCGTATGTCTGAGGACACATTGTCAGCAGCCCTAAAGAAGAGAGAATCGCCACATTAATCGCAAAGTCTTCTAAAAAGGACAGAAAGCGAAGCAGATCTCCTTCGGTGGTTGACCTCCTTTCAGAAAAATATGAGAATGAGGAGGATGAAGAGGATGCTACACCGGCAGAGGATGAGGAGTCGGACAGATCAGGGATATCAGATGAGCCTTTCTCTGCATCCCAGATTCTGAAGTCGCAGATGCAATGTTATGCTGGAACAGTGCGTTCTGCATTTAAGTTACCCTCTTCGGAGGTAACTGAATCACCTGTCTCCTCCCTGGGTTCATTAAGATCCCTGCAGGGTGCATGCTCTTTCCCGGTTCATCCATTACTAGAGGATCTGATTTACGCAGACTGGCAACACCCAGATAAGCGTTTCTCACCTCCAAAAAAGTTTGACATTCTTTATCCTATGGAGGAGAAGTTTTCAAAGAAATGGAGCCTGCCTTCTGTAGACGCAGCTATTTTTATTGTGTAAATAAGAACCTGACGTGTCCGGTGGACAATGTACAAGTGTTTAAAGATCCTTCTGAGAAAAAGTTGGAATCTTTACTTAAATCTTCCTTTCTTTTAGCCGGCTCAGTTACCCAGCCTGCTGTAGCAGCAGTGGGGATGTGTCAGGTCATCAGACAGCAGGTAAAACAGGGGCTGAAGGATCTGCCTCAGGAACAGGCCAAATTATGGGAGAATTTGCTTAAACCCTTATGTTTTACAGTGGATGCCATGAGAGATCCTATTCTACAAGCATCACGCCTTTTAGAGTTGCCACCTCATCCCTTTAAAACCGAACACATCTTAATTACACAGGCTCTGTGGCTCATTAAGGTGGTAATTAAACGCACTTGGTGCCTTACCTGCAATAAATTAGCCTCAGAACCTGTGTAATTCATATGTGTTCGGGTTTAAAGGGATGAGGTGGCAACCCTACACGCCTTACACTCCAGCTGGTGCATATGCGCAGAGTTCTTTGGTTAAAGCATTGGTCAGCAGAAGCTCCATGCAAAAGACTCTTGGCCAGTTTCCCCAAAAGATATCAAGCGGTAAAACCACTCTTTTACCTGAGAGAAAGAAAAACAAGTGGCCTTGTTTTAAACGTTCTCTTTCCCCGGCTCCGGGGAAACCTGCCTCCAGCCAGTGGCGGCTGCATTTTCAGCCAGCCACAAAAGCCAAAGGAAATCAGGCTCAGAAGAACAAAAAGCCATGGGGTTCAAGAGCCAACAAGCAAGACCCCAAAGCCTCTCTGTGAAGGGGCGCCCCTGCTCGGCCAAGTGGGGGGAAGGCTTCGTCAGTTTTCAGCGGCATGGCAGACAGAAATCCAAGACAAGTGGGTAGTATCTACAATATCCTCAGGGTACAAACTGGAATTTCGAGAGATCCCATCTTCTCAGTTCCGAAGTTCAAGACTCTCCAAAGAGCCACAAAAAAGAGGATCCTTCTTCAAAAGTTTTTGATCACTTACTGTCTCAAGGGGTGGTTACAGAAGTACCCCTAAAGGAGCAAGGTTCAGGTTTTTATTCAAACCTCTGTGATTCCAAAACCAAATGGACACGTCAGACCCATCTTGGATCTAAGATCTCTAAATCGGTTTCTGAACATACGCCATTTTCGAATGGAAACGGTTGGATCCGTGGTCGCCTCCTTACAAGGCGGACAATGCATGGTGCCCATAGACATCAAGGATGCATATTTACATATACCGATACATCCCGCTCACCAAAAATTCTTAAGGTTTGTGGTAGAACATCGACACTTCCAATGTGTGGCCCTGCCCTTTGGTGTGGCTACTGTGCCCATAGTATTTACAAAGGTCCTAGCTCCTCTGTTGGCAAATTTGAGGACACAGGGCATAGCGGTAACAGCCTGTCTAGACGATCTACTTGTAATAGATCAGTCGGTGGCAGGATTAAATTGCGCTGTGCTCACTACAGTAAAGTATCTGGAGCATTTAGGATGGATTGTAAACCTACAAAAATCCGCTCTGCAAGCCCAAAGAAGGGTAGAGTATTTGGGCCTGATCATAGACACGGCCCAAAGGAGAGTATTCCTACCAGAGCCAAAGATACAGTCTCTGATAGACCTGATCCACAAGATCAAGGCAAAAAAGGGGCCATCAATTCGCCTTTGCATGAGGCTACTAGGGAAGATGGTGGCCTTGTTCGAGGCTGTCCCTTACGCCCAGTTTCATTCGAGACTACTGCAAAGCAGTATCTTAACTACCTGGAACAAAAAAGATTCAAGCTCTGGATGTTCCCATGCGCCTGTCTCCACAAGTGCGCCAAAGTTTCAACTGGTGGCTAGAGACAAAGAACCTACAGAAGGGAAGATCCTTCCTCCCAGTCACCTGGAAGGTGGTGTCTACGGATGCCAGCCTATTGGGCTGGGGAGCAGTGTTCGAAGAAGCTTCAGCCCAGGGAACCTGGGCCAAGACACAAAAGAGCCTGCCCATCAACGTACTGGAGATCCGGGCAGTATATCTAGCCCTCAAAACCTGGACACACAGATTATAGGGCCACCCGGTTCGGATTCAATCCGACAATGCTACTGCAGTAGCTTACATCAATCACTAAGGAGGCACCCGCAGTCGGGGTGCTCAGAAGGAGGTGAAGCGAATTTTAGCATGGGCAGAAGATCATGTTCCTTGTCTATCTGCAATCTTCATCCCAGGGATAGAAAACTGGCAAGCGGACTATCTAAGTCGCCAGCAGCTATCACCAGGAGAGTGGTCTCTCCACCCAGATATCTTTCAGGCCATATGCCAGAGATTGGGGACCCCGGATGTAGACTTGCTAGCTTCCAAGTTTAACAAGAAGTTCGACAACTTTGTGTCCAGGACAAGAGATCCTCTAGCCTACGGAACAGATGCTCTAATAATTCCCTGGAATCGGTTCTCACTGATCTATGCATTCCCCCCGATCCCTCTCTTACAAAGACTACTTTGCAGGATCAAAAAGGAGGGAATACCAGTAATCCTAGGGGCCCCAAAATGGCCCAGGAGGCCTTGGTACGCCGAAATCGTAAAGATGATGGTAGGAAGACCCTGGAAGCTTCCGCTGCGACACGACCTGCTGTCGCAGGGTCCAGTATTCCATCCTTCCTTACAAAAGCTAAATTTAACGGTCTGGCTGCTGAGACCCACATTGTGAAGAAACGAGGGGTCTCTGGTCCAGTTCTTTCTACGCTCATTAATGCTAGAAAGCCAGCCTACAGACTTATCTACTATAGAGTCTGGAAAGCATACGTTTCCTGGTGTGAATCCAGAAGATGGAATCCTCAGAAATATGAAATAAGCAGGATTCTTGCCTTTTGCCAGTTAGGAGTGGATATGAAATAAGCCCTCAGTACCATCAAGGGTCAAATATCGGCTCTATCAGTCTTCTTTCAGAGACCATTGGCATCTTATTCCCTAGTTCGGGCTTTCATTCAGGGGGTACTGAGGATAAATCCGCCAGTCAGGTCTCCCTTGTGCCCATGGGATTTAAATTTGGTATTGTCAGTGTTGCAAAAGCAACCTTTTGAACCTATTCGCCATATTCCTTTAATTATTTTAGTAGGAAACTGGCCTTTTTGATTGCTATTGCTTCTGCTAGAAGAGTATCAGAACTAGCAGCTCTTTCTTGTAAAGAGCCTTAGCTAATTTGTCACAAAGACAAAATTGTACTATGACCCCATCCTGCCTTTTTACCTAAGGTGGTGTCGGCTTTTCATTTGAATCAAGACATTGTTCTGCCTTCCTTTTTTCCAGACCCGCGGACGGCGGGGAAAAAAGTTATTGCACTCTCTAGATCTAGTGAGAGTGGTAAAGGTGTATCTACAGGCAACCGTTCAGATACGTAAAACAGATGTTTTGTTTATTTTGCCAGATGGTCCCAAGAAAGGCCAAGCGGCATCAAGATCCACCATTTCCGGGTGGATTCGACAAGTAATTGTTCAAGCTTATGGTTTAAAAAAAAAAAAACGGGACTCCTCCTTTTTCTGTTAAGGCGCACTCTACCAGGGCGATAAGTGCTTCATGGGCAGTGCACCACCAGGCTTCGATGGCTCAGATCTGTAAAGCTGCAACTTGGTCTTCAGTCCACACATTTTCCAAATTCTATCAAATAGATGTGAAGGGACATGAGGATTCCGCCTTCGTGCGAAGTGTGCTGCAGGCAGCAGTATAGGGCTTCTTGTCCGCAAGCGGCCTGCTTGATCTGGTTCTCCCACCCTTCATATTGAGCATTGCTCTGGGACGTCCCATTATGTAATTATTGGCTCTGTGTCCCGTGGTGTACGATAAAGAAAAAGGGATTTTTATAACAGCTTACCTGTAAAATCCTTTTCTTAGAGTACACCACGGGACACAGAGGTCCCCCCCTTCTTATGGGAACCTTACTGCTTTGCTACAAAAACTGAGGAACTCCCCTGATGGGAGGGGTTATATGGAGGGGAACTGTCTTCTATTGGTTGTGCCAGTGTCCAATCACCGCTGGTGACCCTTAACCCATCATGTAATGACTGGCTCTGTGTCCCGTGGTGTACTCCAAGAAAAGGATTTTACAGGTAAGCTGTTATAAAAATCCTGTTTTTCTGATACTTGTTGGTTTCAAGTTAAAATCATTATTTTTTGCTAGAAAGTTACTTGGAACCCCTTAACATTTATATATATATATATATATATTTTAGCAGAGACCCTGGAGAATAAAATGGTGGTTGTTGCAATATTTTATATTGCACTCTATTTGTGCAGCGGTCTTTCAAATGCAATTTTTTTGGAAAAAAATACACTTTAATGAATAAAAATAAAAATCTAAACAGTAAATTTACCCTATTTTTTTGGGTATATTGTGAAAGATGATTTTTATGCTGTAAGAATCATGATCTTTGTTAACAAATTGTGATTCTCATTTTTCCCAGAATCGTGCAGCTCTACTAGCAGCCAAATAAATTCAGACTTTGTCCAAAGTATTAGTTAAACCAAGCATGCATCTGGTTGCTATTGGTAACAGTCGCTTTTTGTAGCACTTCTGAATATCCCAGACAATCATTCTTGGTGGTTAAATCAAATATGATGGCACTCTTGATGAAAGCATGTTGTAGCTTTGTTTTATTTTTATTTTTTTTACAGTGAAAATGATTACTACGTTCTAAAGTTCTGAGAAAGCAAATTCAGCCATGAAGCAGGGGATCTTGCATTCTTCTGGTAATGTGTATATGAAAGTAGCCTATACTATACATTTTAGCTACTAGATAATACAGAATGGCATATAAGCAGTTGGGGTGCAGAAGTTTGAAAGCCTTTACTGAGAGAAGTAAGGAGAGTGCCGTTACATGAAAATGCTAACTAAGGATGGGCTCAGGCGTACCCGAGCCTGCCAGGAAGCTTACACTGCGCAGCGCTAATCACAGGCAGTGAGACGTTTCCTGATCTGTGCAGCAGTGGTTGCAACTGCTTGCAGTATTTAGAGTCATTAACCTGAAACAAGCATGCAGATTATTAAAAGTAAAGGTTGAATGTCTAATCTGCATAAGTGTTCCAAGTCGGTGACTCGAAGCACTGAAGCCAGTGAATCCGCTTGGCAACCAGGGAAATTTTATATTTTCAGAAAAAGGTTGGCAAAAGCAGACTCTATACCAGTGATGGCGAACCTTGGCACCCCAGATGTTTTGGAACTACATTTCCCATGATGCTCATGCACTCTGTAGTGTAGTTGAGCATCGTTAGAAATGTAGTTCCAAAACATCTGGGGTGCCAAGGTTCGCCATCACTGCTCTATACAGTAGAGAATGGCTAAAACATATTGTTTTATAGTTTCTGTCTGTGTCCCCATGAGAAGATTTACATTGTCTTTATGTCCTGGGGACACAACAGGAAGTGATTGGCTAGCTTCCTAAAGTCAGGGTAACAAAGTTGTCATAGGAACAGGTATCACCATTACCTCCTGTTCCAGTGACAACTGAAATTTAAAATTTCCAATTGATTATGTAACATTGACAAATTTTCAGCACAAATAAGAGGGTGAATCTCTCCCAAGCAGACACACACTGCAACAAAAATGTGAAATAAAAACTAAAGTAAGGGTCGTTCCCATCACCCGTAACTCTCCCAAAATCTAACCTCCTGGTGGGACCATGGAAAATCAAGCAAGTAGAGGCACAAATACAATACTTTCATTATTAGTAAAACCAAGTATAGTGTCTACCTGCCCTACCCCTCCCCCTTTCCTGGTAAGCAGTAGCATCCTTCATGTGTCTCGGTCAGGCTTGAATCTTCCTGTTGTGTGATATTAGCCCTTGATTTTAGAAATGTTCAGGATTGTTGACCCTCCATAGATACAGTATAATAGAGTTTAATAGAGATGCAGCCGCAGGTCTAGTTTTAGCCTGTTCTACAAATTTCAATCTGTGTATAAATGAGTTAATTGTCTTATTACAACATTTTCCCATTTAAGGCACATGTCTACATAATGAGGTAGTGATGTGTAAATCATTTGGGGGGTTGTATAGCAGTGGTCTCCAAACTGCGGCCTGGGGGGGGGGGGGGGTCAGATGCTATTATCTGGCCCTTGGGGGCACTGTTTCATTCACTGAACCCAACTATGGGGTATAATTCCACCCTCACTGACCCCAATGAAGGGCTATAATACTTCCCAATGATGGGACACAATTCCTCCCAATCACACCAAAGAGAGGGCATTGTTTTTTCCCCCACTGATGTTGGGACCTTTCTACTCCCACTAGCCATAATCCGGCCACTAGTCTGAAGGATAGTAAACTGGCCCCTTGTTTAGAAAGTTTGGAGACCCCCTTTTTTATATACTAACGTTTCTACGTTCTAAGCAGTAAATAAATAAATAAGCATTGCCATGGAGCTCAAGGCAAATGTCTAAATACCCATTTAGAATAAAAGATCAGTAATTATTTATAGTCACCACTGTGATCCACATACCCTGCCACACTGCACATCCAGGAAGTATCTACCCTTTCCTGGCTCACTTGAAAGAGTAACTCTACTTTTGTTGGAAAAAAAAAACAAAAACATTTCCCTCTGGGTGATCTATGTACATTGCAGGGGTTTTAACAAACTTTGTTTGCAGATTCCTACCTTTTGGTTATTCTGAAGAAATTTTGTCTTTGTCCATGTGCATCTGTATAGAAAATGGTTTTGTAATTTTCAATCAGCTGCTGCACCTGCAGGGCTCTAAGGCCCCTTTTCACACTGGGGCGTTTTTCAGGCGTTTTGGCGCTAAAAATAGCGGCTGAAAAAATCCTGACCTGCAGTCTTCAATGTGAAAGCCCCAAAGGCTTTCACACTGAAGCGGTGCGCTAGCAGGACCGCTCCAAAAGTCCTGCTGGCCGCATCTTTGGAGCGGTGAAGGAGCGGTGTGTTTACCGCTCCTTTAACGCTGCTGCCCATTGAAATCAATGGGACAGCGCAGCGCATTGCGGGTGGGTTTAACCCTTTCTCGGCCGCTAGCGGGGGTTAAAACCGCACCGATATCGGCCGAATATCGCGGCAACGATATAACGGCGCTATTTTTACTGCCAGCGCACCTCCCGCGCCTAGTGTGAAAGGGGCCTAATGAGAAAGTGGCAAGACCTGCATCCCTTTAGTGGTGATTTCCCTTTGAAAGTATCTCACCAAAAATGAAATTTTTATTGCAAGGGATGCTCCAAATCTTACTTGCAGACTTCTGGGATAACCAGTGAGCCAATCACACAAGCAGGAAATGACATTTCTGGGTGGGGCGGTTCTGTACATCATCTGTGTACAGAAGCCTCCAGGTAGCCATATTGCATTTTATAGAAAATTACGGAGCTGCAGATTGAAAAGGAAATGTAACTTTTATTAACATTCCAAATCACAATATGACTTGTATACTCTATATTAATTTTGTTTATTTGGCTTTTTTTTTTTTTTATATAAGAATATACCCACAAGAGTGGAGTTATCCTTTAACATGTTTCTGGACTACCTTCCTTCTGATTCTGATTGCAGGCAGAAGAGTTGACCTAGAAAGCTGCATTCCTATACCAGGAAATGTGGTACCTATCCAGCTGTGCGGTGTAGCAGAGATGTAGAGAAACACAATTGGCTACCCAATCAAATCCTTTGGCAGGAAAAAACAATAAGCATACAATATATACATTTAGGTTGAATAGTTAGCGGTTTTCCTTGCATTCCATTTATGGGGTTAAAGAAGAAACCGAGGCCAGACAAAAAGGAAATCTGTCCTGAGAGAAACCCTTTGTCTGACATTGTTTACCTCCTTCAAAAAATGCTAGTTGCCTGGCTTTATCTACAGCCTGTTGGAATTCCCAGTAGGAATTCTTGTATACTTGTTCCAGATTAGTGAATCGTAACGCAGTTGAGCCAAGTTGTCAGCTTGACAGGCAACTAGCATTTTTAGCAGATGGAAGCAAAGGCAGGCTTCATACTCTCAGCAGAGGTTTCCTTCTAGTTTCTAAACATGCAATTTTTTATTTTTTTTTCCTTTCTGTTAAAAAAAAAAAAATGCAATTTTTTAATTGGACGAACATCAAATGGATATGCGACTCTTCATGCAAACATCGGGTTCGCTGCTCTCCACGGTACAATCGCTGTAGTCCATCTTGCAGAAGTCACAGTGACAGCTCAATGCTACGGGGTAGGTGAAGAACGGGTCTGTGCCAGGCACACAGTCTGGTAGTTTGATGGTGTCATAGCGGATCTCCTTATAGGTACAAATTTTCTGTTTAAACGAGGAGAGAGCTGTCTTGTGGACAGGGTCCTGTTGAAAGAGAGAGTGGCTGTTATTTACTATAAAAAGTGTTAGTTTTTTGCCTGTGATGCACATCAAACAAAAAAAACTTTTGTGCAGCCTCGCTGTTATCGCATAAAAAAAAAAAAAAAAAAAAAAAATGCTCTCACCTTTTATACATGGAACCTACAGACTTCCGAGTCCGAATGGGTTTTCTCCACTAGGTGTTAACCGCTTGCAGACCGCCGCACGACGATGTGCGTCGGCAGACTGGCACTGCTGCGCAAAGGGACGTACCTGTACGCATATCGCATAGTGGGTGCACGCCCGCCGTGTGCCCCCCCACAGTTAGAATTACTCCCTAGGACACACTTAACCCCTTGATCACCCCCAAGTGTTTAACCCCCTTCCCTGCCAGTGTCATTTACACAGTAATTAGTGCATTTTTATAGCACTGATCGCTGTATAAATGACAATGGTTCCAAAAAAGTGTCCGATGTGTCCGCCATAATGTCGCAGTCACGATAAAAATTGCAGATCGCCGCCATTACTAAAAAAAAAAATAATAATAATAAAAATGCCAAAAAACAATCACTATACGCTTATTGCGATTTTTTTTAACCAAAAATATGTAGAAGAATACATATCGGTCTAAACTGAGGAATTTTTTTTATATATATATATATATATATATATCTTTGGTGGATATTTATTATAGCAAAAAGTAAGAAATATTGCATTTTTTTTCAAAATGTACGCTCTTTTTTTGTTTATAGCGCAAAAAAACATAAAGGTGATCAAATACCACCAAAAGAAATCTCTATTTGTGGGAAAAAAAGGACGTTTGGGTGCAATGTCGCACGACCGCAATTGTCAGTTAAAGCGACGCAGTGCCGAATCGCAAAAAGTGCTCTGGTCAGGAAGGGGATAAATTCTTCCTGGCCTGAAGTGGTTAAACTCACAATTATTTAATGCATCTCCATATTATTGGTGTACTGTATATAAGTTCAGAAACTAAGACATATTCATTATATATATAAAAAAAAAAGCTACAATAAAACCCTTAAGTTATATAATATGCAGTAAAGCTCTGTCATAAACATATATTGCCACTACTACCGCTTACAGGTCTAAATTGCTCACCACCACACACCCCTGTTTCACTTCCTGGAGGTACCACCATCTGTGTTATAATCTGTGGCCCCTCCCTCATGTGACGTCATCAGAGGCCCCTGCAATGTAGCGTTTATTATTGCAATCTGATGCCAGTGCTGGGGGTTATTGCGTCCACTGCCACCAATGCTGGGGATATTACTGTATCCACTGATGCAGGGCTTGCATCCACTGACATCAACGCTGGGGATTTTGAAAGCAGCCACTGACACTAATGATGGGGCTTATTGTACTCCATTTCTCAATTCAGTGTGTGTTGCAGTACACAGCAAAAAATGCAGCAAAAAATAAATTTTCAGCTGCTCAGGTATGTTACAGCCAATCATTTTAAATAGGCTGCCTGGCTTAATGCATTGCACCTTGAGATTGGAGGAGAAGCGGCATAACCTTAAGCTGTGCAATGTTTTTTTTTCACTGTCAGGGCGATAAGGATGTGGAACTCTCATCCACAATTGGTGGTGTCAGCGGGGAGTATTGATATTTTTTAAAAGACTCTTGGACGTGCATCTTAAAGAACACAACATACAGGGATCTGGAAAATGATTATCAACACTGACACACATAACAACTACACAGGTTGAACTCGATGGACTATTGTCTTTATTCAACCTTACCTACTATGTATCTATGAGACCGGTCCTGCCCCATCCCCCCGCGGTCTTGTGTGGTGGAATGTTCCTGATATCATCACACCCATAGATTGGCTCTGGAAGTGAAGACATTAGGAGGACCAAAGGATCGGGTGAGTAGAGGCCCTGTGTTCACTCCTTGACAAAACAACAGTGCGGGCACACCCCACTGCATGGGAGAACATTTTTTTTGCCCAGAGTTGGGCTTTAACCTGGAAAACGCAAGATTGATTTTTTACAAAAAAACTGTGTTGCCAGGGGAATTACTGTTTATAAGTTGGGAGTTGCCTCCTAGAACCTTGTCTGCGATCATTGCTGTAAGAATTAAGCCCCGTACACACGGTCAGACTTTTTGCCAACAAACATCATTTTGAGCAAGGTTGACAAAAAATCTGACCGTGTGTACTCTCCATCTGACAAACTTTTCCGGTTTTCATCGGACAAATGTTCGCTCTGCAAACGGACAAACTTTTCGGCAACAAAAGTCCGATGGAGCAAAGTCCGACCGTGTGTACAGAAAACCATCGGACTTTTGTCCGATGGACAAATCAAATAATGTTAAAATCAACCAACAATAGCAGAAGTTGACCAAAGGGTGGCGGTAATGAGCAGAAAAGAGAAGAAAAACGACATGATGATGGAAAAAGTTTTGGGAAAGTTTGCAGAAAAGTCCTGTGGTGTGTATGCTATGGGTGTGCCCGGCCCACTCCGTTCGGACAAAAATCCACGGAAAAGTCTGACCGTGTGTACGAGGTTTAAGTGTACATATCACTAGAACTTGCATATTTCTGCACATGGTAAATATACATATGATGCTGCAGGAATAGACAGCTTGTTTTAATAAAAAAACAACATATTTACTGACCAGATCACTAGGTGAAAATAAGGGTAAAAAAATCTAAACAAGAAAAAGAATGCAGCCACATCTAAGATTTAGCAAGCTGCAATATAATAAAGGTTTGCGTTTGGGTTTTAGGGCCAGTTCGCACCTGAAACGCACAGAAACACGGTCCATGTTCCTGTGCTGTGTGATTTTCAGCCAATTCACTTGAATGGGCTGAAATTACACTGGATCACACCAAAAGTAGCACATGCACCATTTTTAAGTCAGTCGCCCCCCCCCCCCCCCAACCAGGCTGCCTGTCATCACACCCCAAACCCCCCCCCCCCCCAGCGGTCACTCGATCGCCGCTTCGCTCGCCCATCAGCCTCTCACTTACCTCATCCAGGTGGCGGCTTCCCCCTCTGCGTCTCCTCCCGAGTCACAGTGGTCGCTTCTCCTCCCGGCCAATCAGGACCTAGGACTCATCAGGTCTCAGAAACCGTTTCCTGATTGGCTGGGAGGAGAAACAGGAAGACATTAACGAATATTAATTTGCTAATGTCACACAACTGGGTGGGCTTGAGGCGCAGTGCTCTGCTCCCCGAGCCCACCCTTTTTGAAGTCAATTAGAGCCTCAGGCTCTAATCATATGCTTCGAAAAAAAAAAACATTGGGATCCATGCGTCTAGTCTATCCCTTTTTAGATTGTAAGCTTCATGAGCAGGGGCTTCCTATTCCTTCTGCATTTAACTGTATTGTAGTTGTAAACTGTTAGCGCTATATAAATCCTGTATAATCATAATCTCCCTAACAGGGGCACAGGCAGCGATAAAACCTGACAAGTGTTCTAATCCCACTCCACTCTATTCAAAGCTAAAAATAATTTTTCCTTTTAGTTGTATTTTAATGCCCCTTTTCACAGGGGCTTTGAGGTCAGGTTCACCTTTCAGTTTTTCCAATGGACCTGATCAGAAGCTCCATGCAGTTCTAATGCCCCGTACACACGAGCGGAATTCCTGTCGGAAAAAAACTTGGATGATTTTTCCGACGGAATTCCGCTCAAGCCTGCCTTGCATACACACGGTCACACAAAAGTTTGGTGAACTTTTGACTGCCAAGAACGCGGTGACGTAAAAGACTACGACGAGCCGAGAAAATGAAGTTCTATGCTTCCGAGCATGCGTTGGAATTTAGAGCGTCGGGATTTGTACACACGATAGGAAATTCCGATTGGATTTTTTCCCGATGGGAAAATAGAGAACCTGCTCTCTGTCTTTTTCCGGCAGTTTTTCCGTTAGAAAAAGTCAGATGGAGCATACACACGGTCGGGATTCCCGACCAAAAGCTCTCTAATCTGACTTTTTCCGACAGGAAAACCGATCGTGTGTACGGGGCATAAGGGTAGGTGGATGTGTCTGTTTACATCCACCTATCCATGTCTATCCAGGTCCAGAAAGAAAAAATAACTGCATCCTTTTGAATTTCTTAGGACCTAAATGGGACTTGATCGGAGTGATCCTGACATTAATAAGTTGACTGACACAAGTCCATTTACATCCTGCAACCTATAGATTCAACGGGAGTACGCCACAGCCTGCTGTCAAAATGCAGACAAATAATTGAAAGGCATAGATGTCACAAAACTGACTTCCATTCTGTTCTGATTTAGCAGGGGATCTGCTAACGGAACAGAGCGGAGAGCGTCCAAGTGAAAGCACCCTAAGCCCCCGTTCACATCGGCATGATGAAAGGTCAAATCGCAGCCTATTACTGACAATAGAAGCGTCCCAATCGGCGCTGCGCCGCATTTCCAAAAGTAGTTCCTGCACTACTTTTGGCAACTTCGGGGGCAATTTCAATAGACATCTGTGCAGGAACCCACACAGATGTCTTTCAATTCACCCCCGAAGTCGGACTGAAATTCGGCTTTGAAATTGTGCGAGTTCAGATGAACTTGCACGATTTCAAAGCCTTGTTCACTGTGAACGAGGGCTAAATGAATAATCTGAAGCTAGAAGCTGATTGGTTACTATATACAGCTGCTCCAGTATAGTAAATTCTTGACTTGTGGGTTATGTTCTGTCTATTAGGAGAGGACTATATAGAACAGGAACATAACCCAACTGTCAAGAATTAAGGAGCTGTGTCCGTCCATGGACTTCAGAGAAAAGGATTTTACGGTGAGTACAAAAATCCTATTTTCTCCTCATTGAATGAATCTTATAGAAATGTAATATAATACTGGAGTGTGTTTTTTATTTAGATTCCCAATCTCTGTTTAATTCATTGGTTTATTTATAGAAAACTTTATAAAAAAAAAAACAGTCTGATCAATCTCTTTGTATGAATTGCTTTATAGCCAAAACTCACCAATGTCTGGCAGTAGCCAGTGCAGATGCTGGTGGTGAAGGTAATACATACTGGACAGTGGTCTTTCTCTGCAGAGATAGTTGCATTAGCAAGGTGGCATATGTGACGTCCTTGCACAGCAGACAAGTGAGCGAACAGACACAGGATTGTCAACTGACAACTAAACATCCTAGAAAGACATAATGGGAAATAAATGATTTTCTGTTAAACAAATGTACTACTCTGTTATTCCAATATTTATTGGGAAGTACAATGTAAAACCATTTTGCTTATTCACATATCTGCTGTGTCATATTTCATACACAGTTGAGGACACACACTGTAGTGGCTCTAACTGTATATGAGAAATAGCACCCTTGCTAAAAGACTGAAAACTAATAGAAAAAAAAAAAATCTGAATTTAGTGTGAACCCAGCCTCAGGCAGCACTGAGAAAAAGTACAGTGTGCAACAGTAACTGGCAAATTCCAAATCAAATGGTATGAATAGTATGAAAGATACTTTATGGCAGGGATATGCAATTAGCGGACCTCCAGCTGTTGCAAAACTACAAGTCCCATCATGCCTCTGCCTCTGGGAGTCATGCTTGTGGCTGTCAGAGTCTTGCTATGCTTAATGGGACTTGTAGTTCTACAACAGCTGGAGGTCCGCTTATTGCATATCCCTGCTTTATGGGATATAAAAGGCATGCAGCTGAGTATACTAGAGAGAAGAACAGCATATATGGGCTAACCTGTGTGCATAAACTATAAATTAAGGCTTTTGGATGTGTATCTACAAAAAGAAAACTAAAAAAGAAAACCAAAAAACAACCATGTTTTAAAAGTAAGACAGCAAAACAAACAATGATGATGTGCATAGTTTAGTAGTTCTAATAGCCATTCTGGTTTCAATGTAATGTCAAGTGAATCACAGCAGATGTGTAGGGATAAGCTCCGGCGTGTTCGCACAGTCCACGTGCAGATCCCGCCAGGAAGTCAGCGCCGCGCTGCGCTAATCACAGACAGGGAGACATGTCCCGATGCGCGGCTGCAGAGATCGGGACATGACTCCCTGTCTGTGATTAGAGCAGCGCCGTGCCGTCTTCCTGGCGGGATCTGCACGTGGACTGTGCGAACACGCCGGAGCTCATCCCTACAGATCAGTAGTAATGTGACAGAAGGGAAATAATGCAGGCATCTATAGATGACTGTGCACACTGTAAGGTTAGATGGCATCCAGAGTTCACCAGAAGCCCCAAACCTTCTGTCCCTGGAGTTATGTTCAGACCCCCAGGCCTTCCTCAACAAATAGTCCATGGTTATGATGAGCAGCCTAAAGCCAGCCATAAACAGCTCAAATCTTGGTCAGTTCAGCAGGAACCAGCCAAGATTTGAACCATATATGGGCAGGCTGAATGTACCCAAGATGATCGATTAATCAACTTGGGTACAACCAGCCTGCTGAATTTTACATGTGATTATTGTTAGCAGCTCTGTAGCAAGAGGTCCAGAGCCTTTGGTAACTGAATTCAGTAGTTACATAATAAAACTCCCTGGGTTTTGGGTCTCTCTGGGTGCCCTGTAAATAATCAAATGCCTAGTACACACTACCGGGATTCCCGACAGGAAAAGATCAGACGAAAATCCCGAGGGGAAAACCGAGAGCCTGCTCTCTACTTTTCCCCTGTACAGACGCTCGGTTTTCCTGTCGGGAAAACTCAGATGAGAGCTTTTCCTCGGGAATCCCGACCGTGTTTTATGCTCCATGTGAGTTTTTCCCCACAGGAAAACTGCCCAAAATGGCCGGTTTCTGCTACACACGGCCGGGTTTTCTGACGGATGTAAGATCCTGACGTCACCACGCATCAGCTGATCGGATTACACTGCAGCTGAGAATCCTTTTTTTCGTTTGAAAATTTTGGCGCTTTCATGTATCATACCCAGGATTGTAAATAAAGAGTATCTTATTTTTAAGAATACTGCACCATGAAGCGTCTTTTTTCCTTTTAAATCCCACTATACAATCTAACACGCCTGGAGGGGGAATTGACAAGCTGAGCAACAGAAAGGTGGTTCGGTTTTTCCCTGCCTCTGCAGACGTGTTCCTTGGAGTTCCTGCTGGATGTGCTGCTGGGTTCCTACCATCTGAGTGATCCGTGAAGGACATTGAGCCTCAAAAGATCCCTGTAATGGGGATCCGTCTGATCTGGTAAGCAGTTTGTACATCCATTTTCTACCTGAGCAAGTTGGGAAGTGTTGAATTTTTACCTGCACCCATCGTCAATGTGGGGAATATAGGATAATATTCCGAGTGGCCATCCCTTCTATGAACTTTGTTGTGCTTTTTATGAAAAGTTTGTTTTGTTGTTTTACATACACCCAATTGCAGCACTATGTCAGCTGCAAATTTTTAGCATAGTATTTGTCACTAAGAGGTTGCGCATTTGTTCTTTATTTCTCATATATTTGTAATTGCATATTCCAGTTATTCATTTGCAGCACTTAAAGCCAAATAGAAAATATATGTATATGTATATATATATATATATATTTTTTTTTCATGTATATCTAAACATATACATGATACCCTTCACGTTTTTTTTTTCCACTTACTCTTTTTACCTTATATGGTTTTAGAGTATCCACAGGAGATCTGAGTTAGCGCGGATACACCCCCCCCTTTTTAAATATAAATGTACTTGTTATGGCTTGTTCTGATGCTATTGATAAAACTGCAGCTTTGAGCCATTACAAGTTAAAGTTTTATTTCACCCAAAACTGATATTTCTGTTATGGGTGGTTTCTGATATCCACTGACTTTTCTGCAATACCTCTCTGTCAAAGCAATGACCTGCCATACTACTGAGAGCCATCTTGTAAGACCTCTTTAAAGACTGGAGCTGAGAATTGAAACCTGTAGGTTCACCACTGAAGTCATTGAGAGACAAAAGGATCTGGTGGAGGACTTATAGCTCCAAAATGTACTGAAAACCCAAATAAATTGAATTGGCCTAATACTTTAGGAAACAGCTTAAGAAGATATGTAGTCTAGACTTACCTTATTGTAGAGAACATGGCTGGTAAATGAGGGTGCCACTATCTTCGGTGAGACTGTTCATGTGCCCAATGAACTGTTCATTTAAATGTTTATGCTTAGCCCCACCCTCATGTGCCAATAGGTGTTCTGGTGGAGGTTTGAAGGCTACATAGACCTTATCAGACCGGAAAAGATTAATGAATCATCACCAGCTGATGCTTGAAAGATCTCCCAAATCATAAATTGAATTAGTATATTAAGCCTGGAAAGACCAATGTGTCCTAATTTGATATTAAGGAAACACATTAGCTGATCATCCTCTCATGTATCTCTTTTATATAACCCAGTATGTCTATTCATGTGGAAATGTTAATATTTGGAATCATTAATTACATTACAAAAAAAAAACATCTAGTATCTAGTTCAAACAGAAAAAAATGAATAAATAGAAAAACTCCATATATACAATCTTATACCCACAGTTGATCCAGAGGAAGGCAAAACACCCCAATAACGTATTAGTTTTGTTCCTGATCCCCCAATAGAATAAAGTTTTGTTCCTGATCCCCCAAAAGAAAATGTATTATTCCCTGGATCATAAAAATATTAATATCCAGTTGTATTTTGTAAATTTAGGAATGCATCCATCTCTTTTTTAAAACAATGTACTGTATAGAGCTGACCCAAAATAGTTCCTGAGGGAATCTATTCCACACTTTTATGGCTGTTATTGTGAAGAAGTAAATCCATGGTGTAAAAAAAGAGGAATTTCACCACCAAAGGGCTAAAGATGTACAGTATGCTTACCATCCAATATGGACCTTTAAATAAAAAGGTCACATGAGCCTTTTCCCCTTTTAAAGGTTGGGATCGACTATCCGTTGTAAACACTTGTAGGTGGGTTGCAGTGTGGTGTGGCAACAATAATTCACACAGTCCAGTTCGGTGATAAATTAGTATTAAAGCAATGTAGCAACAGTTCACAACGATCCCGGTGGGAAGACTGCCCAGTCAGGTGAACTCACATTTACACCAACGTGAACAGAACAGGTTTTAGACAGAATTACAGTGTCTGAAGAGTGGGGCAGAATGCGGCCTGGCTGTTTTGTGCCCAATCGGGAAGATGTCCAGAAGGATTGCGACCCAACACTTTCCCTCCTCGTCAGGAACCTTTCCCTATTGCTAGTGCTGTCCCTAACCGATGGGGTATCTTTTCCTGCACTACCCACTCGCATGAGGCACACCAAACCCAGGGATCAGGGCCTTAAATAGGCTCTGGTTTACCCAAGATGACTGCCAGAGTCACATGAGGCAACAGCATCCAACAGAATTGCTTCCCCAGTGACCCAGAAAACCATAGAGGAATCTAGTTTCTCCTGACTTCCTCTCCAGCTGCAGAACCGCTGCGGTTGAGAAAAAAAACTACACCTGCCTACACGCTTGTTCTGATGAATATTGCTCCAGAACAAATAAACCATACAAAAACAAAATGAACTGCTAGTGCTCTCTATTTTTAAAATCATACAAGGAATTTTATTCTTCGCTAAATACCCCACTCACAATATTAGTTAAACACATACATATCGGTGTACAGAGCAGGTTTGATTCCCACGGCTCGTTGCCAGGTGACAGTTCAGGTGCTCAGATGGATCATAGCTGTAGCTGGGGGAAGTCCTCAAGAAAAAAGGTTTTGCCCTAGGCGTTACATCGATATTCCGACTTCATCAAAGGGGCAAAGCCCCTTTGATGAAGTCGGAATATCGCCGAAAAGCCTAGGGCAGAGCAGAGAGGACAGAGGTTCCCCCAACCACAGCTTTGATCCATCAGAGCACCTGGAAGGAAGCCTCTTCTAAAGATGATGCACAAGAAAGCCCACAAACAGTTTGCTGAAGACAAGCAGACTAAGGACATGGATTACTGGAACCATGTCCTGTGGTCTGATGAGACCAAGATAAACTTATTTGGTTCAGATGGTGTCAAGAGTGTGTGGCAGGAACCAGGTGAAGAGTACAAAGACAAGTGTGTCTTGCCTACATTCAAGCATGGTGGTGGGAGTGTCATGGTCTGGGGCTGCATGAGTGCTGCCGAAACTGGGGAGCAGGGGGCGGCTGCCCTGGGTGGTACTATTTACTGGAGGAAAGGGGGCGCAGGTGACGTGCCGGGAATTTAACACAGCAGCTGTCATCTCCTTGCTCTTTCTGTCAGCAGCGCTCTGTTTACTTCTGGCTGGCCTGACAGGGAAGGTCCAATCTGCACACATTGATTGCAGTGCCAAACTGTGTGCTGTAGCCTCTCCCCTTCCTGTGCTAGTCTCTTGTTGCTATTCTGTCTCTCACTGTTAAATTAAACCTACCATTAAAATTATAGACTGATCATTTCTTTGTCAGTGGGCAAACGTACAAAATCAGCAGGGGGTCAGATGAAGTTTTCCCCCACTGTAGTACACCATTCATAGCTTCTACACAGAGAACAGTAGAAAATGCTTAAAACGTTGAACATCATCTGTACATATTAGTTCAGTGGCCAGCTGGATATTGTGGAGCTTTGCTTTAGGAGTTTGTTTCAGATAGAGCCAGTTAGGAAAGGAAGAGTATTTTAAGATTATGGGAGGAAAGCTTTTCGATGGGTATAGAGGTGCACCCAGTATAAAGGTCTGTCACACTTGTGGGTAAATTTAAGTAGCTTATTGAAGTTCACAGTGTACAGGTAACAGGTAAAGACTACCTGATACCTGTGCTTCACCTGTTACCTGAGAACTGTCAACTCCAATAAACTTCTTGAATTTACCCTCAAGTGTGACAAACCTTTATAATAAGTGCGCCTCTATACCCATCTAAAAGCTGCCTGTGGAGCATCTTTTCCATTGCTATTGGAGAGGCTGTGGCCTGGAACCTTAACAGGACCCATCCATATCACAGCCTCAGAAGCATCACCTACTCCACAGGGTTTCCTATAACACCAGACCATCTACGAGTCCAGCACTGTCGCACACATATGGAAGGAAAGGGAATGTTTATGTGATTATTCATCAAGTGACTGATTTGAGCATTCCCCCTGTGTCTTTGTCGGTAGGTAGTCAGGGTTTGGAGGCTCTTCCCACCCAAGTCTCTTTGAACCTCCGAAATCCTGGGTCCCTAATTCAAATTTAGCAATCCAGAGAGTACTGGACGTCAGTCCTCTCCAGCTAAACGTAACCCGTGACACCTTAGCTTGCATGGGTGAAAACCCCTGAGTACTGCAATGTTTCTGCAACTTTCACCCTTAAAGGGACCACAACTCAAATATTGGGGAAATGTACCTGCCATCCTAGACACATTCCCAGTGTCCTGTACTATATATCTATATATATATATATATATATATATATATATATATATATTGTGACAGCAGGAAGGTAAAGTCACCTGGTTGCATCCAGGGGGGTAGATATATTTCGCCCAGATTCAGGCTTTACGCCGATTTGTACAACTAGGTGGAGAGTTGTATAAGGCTAGTGTGCTCATGGATGACTCATACCTCTAGGGAGAGGGCTGGGCGTCGTGCAGACAGGGAGTTGATGAGACCAGCTGAACCTTGTCAGCTCATTTAGGCCTCTATAAGAAAGCCCAGCTTCATTAGATGTTAGCTCATGCCTGGAACCAGACCTGTGTGGACTGTCTAGGGAGAGTGAACCCCTGTGCGGTGAGAGAAAGCCTGTGTGGCTATATTTTGCTTGGACATTTAAAACCAGGGACTTAGGGACTAGGACAGCACTAGGCTGATCCCAGTTGTTAGTTAGGAAACCTGTATGTTTAGTCAGAGGTCAAGTTGACCAGGATTTATTTTGTTTATGTTTTTTTTGCCTTGCTGTGTTTTTGTCACTGTAAATAGAAAATAAACCGCACCTTTTTGATTTTGAAAACCACAACCTCCGTCTGCTGGGCCTGTTTTTGGGTGGGGAGCCCATCCCGGGGGTCACACATACCCGCTGCCGAGCTAACCCCCTCACAGTTGGTGGAGAACCAGTGGCAGTTTTTTTTTAAGCCAGCATGGAGGAGATACTGAAACAGCTGGCTCTAGCAAATGCCAATCAACAGCAGACAAATGCAGGTTTGCAAAGGAGCCTTGCAGCCCAGCAGCAAGCTCATCAACAGAGCCTTGCAACTTTACAACAGAGTCTGGAGGCTCAGCAACAAGCCCAACAGCAATCTGAGGCCCGCTTCATAGACCTGTTGCAGAAGCAAGAGCAGAGACTACAACAACAGATGGAAGCAGTAATGCAGCAACGTCCGCAGACCAGTGAGGAAAGCCGTCCCACTAATACCGCGTCCTTTGGGGTGAGTCGTTTATTGACAAAAATGACTGGAGAGGATGATCCAGAGGTATTTTTGACCACATTTGAAAGGACCGCTGAAAGAGAAAAGTGGCCTGAGGAGCAGTGGGCTGGACTAGTGGCTCCTCTGTTAACTGGTGAATCGCAGAAAGCTTACTATGACCTAGAGCCTAACCAAGCAAAAGACTATGTGATGCTAAAAGCTGAAATATTGGCAAGGCTGGGTGTCACCCTGGCTGTCCGGGCTCAGCGTGTGCATAACTGGACTTTCCAGCTTGGAAAACCCCCCAGGTCTCAAATGTATGATCTCATTCACCTGAGCAGAAAGTGGCTACAGCCAGAGACTTTGTCCGCACCAAAGATTGTGGAACGTGTTGTAATGGATCGGTTTTTGAGAGCTCTTCCTACTGCCATCCAAAAGTGGGTAAGCCATGGAGACCCAGAGACGGCCGATGGTCTTGTGGATCGTGTGGAGAAATACTTGGCTACAGAGAACCTGACGGCCTCTTCCAGAGACACTCGGACTTTCCACCCTAAGACCAGACCATCCCCAGGGGCGGATAAGAGGATTCCAAGGGGTGAGGGTGGAGAGAGTGAGAGGGTGGGAGCTCTACCCCAAGTTTGGCGAGAACAGCCTGGGAAATCAGCGGCTCAAGAGGCCGCAAGAAGGATCGTTTGCTACCGCTGCCGGCAAGCGGGACATATTGCAGCAAATTGCCCGGTTGTGGAGGAACCCATGCAGTGTGACTTTCTGACGGGCAGACGTCAGTCGCTGTGTGCGACAGTCGCATGCACTGCCATTCGGGGAACTGAGAAACATTTATGCAAAATGTGTATTAATGGTAGAAATGTTGTGGTATTGCTGGATTCAGGTAGCCTTGTGACCCTGATAAAGGCTGAGTTAGTTAAAACAGAGGTCTCTGGGAATAGCAAGGTAGCCGTTATTTGTGTGCATGGGGACACCCGAGAGTATCCAGTGACTACAGTGTGTTTCGAGACCCCCAAAGGTACCCTCTCTCATCCAGTGGGCTTAGTATCTCAGTTACCGCATGACGCCATTGTGGGAAGGGATTTTCCGAAGTTCTGGGAACTGTGGGATGATCCTGAGCCCCCCACTGGTGCCCCTATGTACCAGGAATGTGATAGCCAGAACTCCCCTGAGAGTGGTGAGGACTCTCCGGAATTTCCCTTGTCAGTATTGGCAGGGGAGACTCAAGAAACTGGAGAGGAGCCCACCTCCTCAGACGAAAACCTACCATCTGTGGAGTTTTCTGATCTTGAGGTTCACAGGGAAAACTTTGCCACAGAACAGTTGAAAGACCCCGCCCTAATAAAGGCACGGGAAAACGTAGTGAAAATAGATGGCGAGTTAGTGAACCCAGATAATACCGGCACTTACCCATACTTCAGCGTAGAGAAGGACCTACTGTATCGGGTGGCAAAAAGGGCAGAAGAAACCGTTGAGCAGCTTGTGGTGCCCAAACCTTACAGGAAGTTGGTGTTGGAGTTGGCCCATGGGCACATTCTTGGAGGTCATCTGGGGACAGAGAAAACCCGAGAGAGGGTATTACAGAGATTCTATTGGCCTGGGGTGATGAAGGACATAGAAAATTATTGTTCCTCCTGCCCTGTGTGTCAGAGGTCGGCCCCGATGCCACATTTCCGTAGCCCGCTGGTCCCTCTACCCATCATTGAGGTCCCGTTTGAGAGAATCGCAATGGATTTGGTAGGTCCTATAATCAAGTCCGCTAGGGGGCACCAGTACATATTGGTTATAATGGACTATGCCACCCGTTATCCAGAAGCGATCCCTCTCAGAAATACCTCGGCCAAAACCATAGCCAAAGAGCTATCTCTTGTTTTTAGCCGGGTGGGTATTTGTAAAGAACTGCTTACGGACCAAGGTACACCCTTTATGTCCCGGGTTATGAAAGAGCTGTGTAAATTGTTCAAAGTGACGCAATTGCGTACATCTGTGTATCACCCCCAAACCGATGGGCTGGTTGAAAGATTCAACAAAACCCTAAAACAAATGTTGAAGAAAGTGGTGGATAGAGATGGAAGGGATTGGGACTGTCTACTTCCTTATTTGATGTTTGCTATTAGGGAGGTGCCCCAATCCTCTACGGGATTCTCCCCCTTTGAGTTACTGTATGGGAGACACCCAAGAGGGCTGTTGGATATTGCCAAGGAAACTTGGGAAAGTGAGAGTTCTCCCCACAGGAGTGTGATTGAGCATGTCGCCCTGATGCAAGATCGAATTGCACAGGTAATGCCCATCGTGAAGGAACATTTGGCCCAAGCGCAGTTGGCACAGCAGAGAGTGTACAACCGTGGAGCCAAGACCCGTACCTTTTCCCCGGGGGATAGGATATTGGTACTTGTCCCTACGGTTGAAAGTAAATTCCTTGCCAAATGGCAAGGCCCCTACGAGATAATGGAAAAAGTGAGCGAAGTGAATTACAAGGTCAGACAACCAGGAAGGCGAAAGCCCGAACAGATCTATCACGTTAATCTGTTGAAAGCCTGGAGGGATAGAGAGTCCCTAGTCGCAGACACTTGGTCACCAGCTCAAACTGGTTGCGTGATTCCTGAGGTTGGAATCGCAGCCACCTTGTCACAACCCCAACAACAGGAGGTTAAGGAGTTTGTGCTTCGCAACAAGGAGGTATTCTCTGAGCTGCCGGGACAAACATCTGGGGTAGAGCATGACATTATTACCCCGCCCGGTGAAAGGGTGAAGTTAAAACCCTATCGGATCCCAGAGGCCCGACGGGAGGCAATACGGGAGGAAGTACAGAAAATGCTGAACTTAGGGGTGATAGAGGAGTCCCAAAGTGATTGGTCTAGTCCCATTGTGTTGGTGCCTAAACCGGATGGGAGCTGGCGATTTTGTAACGATTTTCGTCAGTTGAACAAAGTTACAAAATTTGACACCTACCCCATGCCACGTATAGATGAGTTGATCGACCGGCTGGGAACAGCCCGATACATGACGACTCTTGACCTCACAAAAGGGTATTGGCAAATCCCCCTGGCCAAGTCGGCCAAAGAGAAAACCGCATTTGTAACCCCAGACGGGGCGTTCCAATATAAAAGAATGCCGTTCGGGTTACAGAATGCGCCGGCCACATTGCAGCGGAAAATGGACCAGATGCTGAGGCCCCATCGGAAGTATGCTGCGGCTTACCTGGATGACATAATTGTCCATAGCACAGATTGGGCCTCACATCTGCCAAAAGTGCAAGCAGTCCTGGACTCTGTTCGGGAAGCAGGGTTTACGGCTAACCCCAAGAAGTGTACCATTGGGCAGGAGGAGGCCAAATATCTTGGGTACACCATTGGGAGGGGAGTAATAAAACCCCAACTCAACAAAGTCGAGGCCATCCAGAGTTGGCCACGTCCCAACAGCAAGAAGCAGGTACGAGCCTTTCTGGGAATCGCTGGGTATTATCGGCGATTCATTCCCCACTTTGCTTCTAAGGCTGTGCCCCTAACCAACCTGACGAAGGGGAAAGGGTCGGTCATGATTAAATGGACCCCCGAGGCTGAGGCAGCATTCCAATTCTTGAAACAAGCCTTATGTAGCCAGCCAGTGTTGTACTCACCCGACTTCTCTAGAGACTTTGTCGTACAAAGTGATGCGTCAGATGTGGGGTTAGGAGCAGTATTGTCCCAGGTCTGGAACGGGGAAGAGCACCCAGTCATTTACCTCAGCAGGAAGTTGAAGTCCCATGAGGTAAATTACGCCACCGTTGAAAAGGAGTGTTTAGCGGTGAAGTGGGCTCTAGATTCCCTTCGGTACTACCTGCTAGGTAGGCACTTTGACATGGTTACGGATCACGCTCCGTTAAAGTGGATGGCTCAAAACAAGGAAACAAATAGAAGAGTGAATAGGTGGTTCCTGGCCCTCCAGGAATTCAACTTCACAGTAAAGCATCGCCCTGGCGTTCAAATGGGGAATGTGGATGCTTTGTCTCGAGTACATGAATGCCTGATTGCTGGTGTTCCAACCCCGAGGTTAAAACAAGAGGGGGGGGTATGTGACAGCAGGAAGGTAAAGTCACCTGGTTGCATCCAGGGGGGTAGATATATTTCGCCCAGATTCAGGCTTTACGCCGATTTGTACAACTAGGTGGAGAGTTGTATAAGGCTAGTGTGCTCATGGATGACTCATACCTCTAGGGAGAGGGCTGGGCGTCGTGCAGACAGGGAGTTGATGAGACCAGCTGAACCTTGTCAGCTCATTTAGGCCTCTATAAGAAAGCCCAGCTTCATTAGATGTTAGCTCATGCCTGGAACCAGACCTGTGTGGACTGTCTAGGGAGAGTGAACCCCTGTGCGGTGAGAGAAAGCCTGTGTGGCTATATTTTGCTTGGACATTTAAAACCAGGGACTTAGGGACTAGGACAGCACTAGGCTGATCCCAGTTGTTAGTTAGGAAACCTGTATGTTTAGTCAGAGGTCAAGTTGACCAGGATTTATTTTGTTTATGTTTTTTTTGCCTTGCTGTGTTTTTGTCACTGTAAATAGAAAATAAACCGCACCTTTTTGATTTTGAAAACCACAACCTCCGTCTGCTGGGCCTGTTTTTGGGTGGGGAGCCCATCCCGGGGGTCACACATACCCGCTGCCGAGCTAACCCCCTCACAATATATATATATATATATATATATATATAATATAATTTATTTATTTATACAGTTGTGCTTATAAGTTTACATACCCTGGCAGAATTTAGGATTTCTTGGCCATTTTTCAGAGAATATGAATGATAACACAAAAACTTTTCTTTCAATCGTGGTTAGTGTTTGGCTGAAGCCATTTATTATCAATCAACTGTGTTTACTCTTTTTAAATCATAATCACAACAGAAACTACCCAAATGACCCTAATAAAAAGTTTACATACGCTGGTGATTTTGGCCTGATAACATGCACACATGTTGACACAAAGGGGTTTGAATGGCTATTAAAGGTAACCATTCTCACCTGTAATCTGTTTGCTTGTAATTAGTGTGTGTGTATAAAGGGTCAATGAGTTTCTGGACTCCTGACAGACCCTTGCATCTTTCATCCAGTGCTGCACTGACGTTTCTGGATTCGGAGTCATCGGGAGAGCAAAATAATTTTTAAATGGATCTGTGGGATAAGGTAGTTGAACTGTATAAAACAGGAAAGGGATATAAAAAGATATCCAAGGAATTGAGAATGCTAATCAACAGTGTTCAAACTCTAATCAAGAAGTGGAAAATTAGGGGTTCTGTTGAAACCAAACCACAGTCAGGTAGACCAACTGAAATTTCAGCCACAACTGCCAGGAAAATTGTTCGGGCTACAAAGAAAACCCCACAAATGACTTCAGGTGAAAAACAGAAAACATGTGGTGTGGCTGTTTCAAGATGCACAATAAGGAGGCACTTGAAGAAAGATGAGCTGCATGGTCGAGTTGCCAGAAGAAAGCCATTACTACGCAAATGCGACAAAGTATCCCGCTTACAATATGCCAAACAGCACAGGGACAAGCCTCAAACCTTCTGGCACAGTCATTTGGAGTGATGAGACCAAAATTGAGCTTTTTTGACACAACCATAAATGCTACTTTTGGAGAGGAGTCAATAAGGCCTATGATGAAAGGTACACCATTCCTACTGTAAAACACGGAGGTGGATCGCTGATGTTTTGGGGGATGTGTGAGCTACAAAGGCACAGGAAATTTGGTCAAAATTGAAGGCAAGATGAATGTAGTATGTTATCAAAAAATACTGGAGGAACATTTGCATTTATCAGTCAGGAAGCTGCTCATGGGACGTACTTGGACATTCCAACATGGCAATAATCCAAAACACAAGGCCAAGTCGATCTGTCATTGGCTACAGCAAAATAAAGTGAAGGTTCTGGAGTGGCCATCTCAGTCTCCTGACCTCAATATCATTGACTCACTCTGGGGAGATTTCAAACGTGCAGTTCATGCAAGACAGCCCAAGAATTTACAGGAACTGGAGGCTTTTTGCCAAGAGGAATGGGCAGGTTTACCATCTGAGAAGATAAAGAGCCTCATCCACAAATACCACAAAAGACTTCAAGCTGTCATTAATGTTAAAGAGGGCAACACACGGTATTAAGAACTGGGGTGTGTAAACTTTTGATCAGGGTCATTCAGGTCGTTTCTGTTGTGATTATGATTTAAAAAAAGAGTAAACACAGTTGGTTGATAATAAATGGCTTCAGCCAAACACTAACCATGAGTGCAAAAAATGTTTTTGTGTTATCATTCATATTCTCTGAAAAATGGCCAAGAAATCATAAATTCTGCTAGGGTATGTAAACTTATGAGAACAACTGTATATAAATATGTACAGACGGTCCCCGGGTTACAAAAATCAAACTTACAAACAGCTCATACTTACAAAAAGAGGGAGACAAGAGGAAGTGAGAGGAAATCTACCCCTAGGAAGGGAAATTCACTCCTGTTGTTATCATGTGAAAAGGTGTCTCCACTGAAGCTTTAATACCAATCCTTGTTTCCACGACAACCCAAAATTTTCAAAATCCAATTGTCATAGGGACAGAAAGTGAGGTGAAGTCTTCTGAACAGGGACATAGACAGCACATGGGTGTTAACCCTTCCCTATGCTGTCCAAAAAAAATGTAAAAATACTTTTTTTGGCTACACTTAAAAAATGTACCTGTTCCGACTTACATACAAATTCAACTTAAGAACAAACCTACAGACCCTATATTGTTTGTATATATATATATATATATATATATATATATATATATATACAATCTTATACGTAATGTTCTCAAAAATTTGAAAGCTAAAACAAGATCAATTAAGTCCTATGTCTAATTGATTAAAACTATCTGTCTGGAGTTTTGGGAGGTTGTATATTTAGGCTGGGTTCACACTAGTGCGACACGACATCTGTCCTACTTTGGATCCGACTTTGCCCTGCGACATGAAGCCGACATATGTCCGACTTTCAATGAACGGGGATCCGACTTGGATCTCCGCCAATATCAGGCACTGTGTTTGGTATGAATCTTGAGGGGGAACTCCAGGCCATATTTTAAATAAAAAACCGGCGTGGGTTCCCCTCCAGAGGCATACCAGGCCCTTGGGTCTGGTCTGGATTTGAAGGGGCGCCCCTACGCCGAAAAAACGGCGTGGGGGTCCCCCCAAAATCCAAACCAGACCCTTATCCGAGCACACAACCTGGCAGGCCGCAGGGGAAGAGGGGGGGACGAGGGAGCGGCCCCCCTCCCTCCTGAACCGTACCAGGCCGCATGCCCTCAACATGGGGGGTTTGGTGCTCTGGGGCAGGGGGGCGACCTGCGGCCCCCCCACCCCAGAGCACCCTGCCCCCATGTTGATGAGGACAGTGCCTCTTCCCGACAACCCTGGCCGTTGGTTGTCGGGGTCTGCGGGCGGGGGGCTTATCGGAATCCGGGAGCCCCCTTCAATAAGGGGGCCCCCGGATCCCGGCCCCCCCACCCTATGTGAATGAGTATGGGGTACATCGTACCCCTACCCATTCACCTGGTGGACAAAAAATTGCAATAAAAAAAACACAGCTTTTTAAAGTATTTTATTGCACAGCTCCGGGGGTCTTCTTCCGACTTCGGGGGTCTCCGGTGTCGTCGCCGCGCTCTCCGGTTCTTTCTTCTGCCGGCCCCTCCACTAACTTCTTTAGCTCTTTCGCTAGTGGAGGGGCCGGGCTTCCCGTCGCCGTCGGCGTCTTCTTCCCTCTTCTCCTCCTCGATGTTGACGCGTCGCTTCCTCCCGCTGTAATACTGGCTCTCCGCTCTGCTCCGCATTAATATAGGCTTCTCATGACGTCACAGTCACATGTTCCGGGGCATGTGACTGTGACGTCATGGGAACATGTGACGGCCAGGGTTGTCGGGAAGACCGGCCCCTCCACTAGCGAAAGAGCTAAAGAAGTTAGTGGAGGGGCCGGCAGAAGAAAGAACCGGAGAGCGGGAGAAGAAGAAGTCGACGGAGAAGACCGGGCCTCCGTTAGCAAGAGAGCTAAAAAGAAGTTAGCGGAGGCCCGGCGGAAGAAAGAACCGGAGAGCGGGGAGACGACACCGGAGACCCCCGAAGTCGGAAAAGACCCCCGGAAGTCGGAAGAAGAGCGCCGGAGTCGGAAGAGACCCGCGGAGCTGTGTAATAAATTACTTTAAAAACCTGTGTAGTGTTTTTTTATTGCAATTTTTTTCCACCAGGTGAATGGGTAGGGGTACGATGTACCCCATACTCATTCACATAGGGTGGGGGGGCCGGGATCCGGGGGCTCCCTTATTATGGGGGGGGCTCCCGGATTCCGATAAGCCCCCCGCCCGCAGACCCCGACAACCAACGGCCAGGGTTGTCGGGAAGAGGCCCTGTCCTCATCAACATGGGGACAGGGTGCTTTGGGGTGGGGGGGCCGCAGGTCGCCCCCCTGCCCCAGAGCACCAAACCCCCCATGTTGAGGGCATGTGGCCTGGTACAGTTCAGGAGGGAGGGGGGGCCGCTCTCTCATCCCCCCCTCTTCCCCTGCGGCCTGCCAGTTTGTGTGCTCGGATAAGGGTCTGGTTTGGATCTTGGGGGGACCCCCCACGCCGTTTTTTCGGCGTAGGGGGTGCCCGTTCAAATCCAGACCAGACCCAAGCGCCTGGTATGCCTCTGGAGGGGGAACCCACGCCGGTTTTTTTATTTAAAATTTGGCCTGGAGTTCCCCCTCAATAGCAGCACAGCACAAGTCGCATGCCAAAGTCGGACCATGCAAGACTGCGGTCCGACTTTGATCCGACTTCAATGATAGTCAATGGGCTGAAGTCGGATCAAAGTCGGACCAAAGTAGTACAGGGAGCATTCTCAAAGTCGGACGGACATGTGTCGGACCAGTTAAGACGGCTCCCATAGGGAAACATTGATTTTCACACGTCATGCGACATGAGCTCCTAATGTCGGAGCGTTTGTCGCCCCAGTGTGAACCAGGCCTCAGAGCTGGATGGCATTAGTTTCATTATTTCTGTACCCTGGCCTCAACCCAGCCCTAGAATTAGGATTGTCATTAGACTATCCTGTGGCACCCTAAACTGCTATATATTACCATAGGTAGAGTACCTTCATATAACCAAAGGTTCTTCTAGAGTACAGTGCCTTGTTTTCAAAGGTATCTTATGGTACCAGAGTGACGTAACAATGTGATGTTCTACTGTAAATGCAGTGCCATGTTACTAGAATAATTCCATATCTTTAGAATAGTGATGAGCCGAACACCCCCGGGTTCGGTTCGCACCAGAACCCGCGAACGGACCGAAAGTTCGCACGAACATTAGAACCCTATTAAATACAATGGATGCGAACGTTCGGATTCTAAAGTGCTAATTATAACGACTATTATCCATGTTATTGTCCGAAACAGAGTTTGGGAACCCGGGTTCTGCACCAGGGGACATGTATCAATGCAAAAAGAAGTTTTAAAAACGCTCGTTTTTCGGGAGCAGTCATTTTAACCACTTAACGACCGCCCACTGTAAATATACGTCGGCAGAATGGCACCGACAGGCACAATCACGTATATATACGTGATTGCCTTTGTATAGTTGGGGGGTCCGATCGGACCCCCCTTCTTTACAGTGAGCGGTCGTTTTACCTTCGGGAGCGATCCGGCATGAGGGGACGGCCGTTCGATTCCGGCCACCCCCTCTCGATCGCTCCCGGCGAATGAGAGAGCTTCCCCTGCCTGCCAGGAAGGAGGAAGTGATGTCATCTCTCCTGGGGCGCTCACATATACCGAGCGCCGTACAGGAGAAGATGCAGGTTAGTACACACAACACTACACTGACACCAGGACACATAGGTACATAAATCGCCCCCCCAGCCCCCAGTCACAGTGTCACTGATTGCAGTGACCATTTATTTAGTGATCACTGCAATCAGTGACATTTGTGACTGTAAAAGTGTCACCAAAGTTTAGTCTTAGGTCCAGTGTAGCCCCCTAACCCCCCCTAATAGAGGTTTAACCCCCTGATCACCCCCCAGATAACCCTTTCACCCCCTATCACCACTGTCACTAAGCAATCATTTTTCTGATCGATGTCTTAGCGTCGGTGATGCTGATCGGTAGCCAGTAATTTTTTTTAGGTTCGCCGCAGGTTTTTATAGCGTCGGGTACCCCCATATATTACCTAATAAAGGTTTAACCCCCTTGATCGCCCCCCAGGTAACCCTTTCACCCCCTATCACCACTGTCACTAAGCGATAATTTTTCTGATCGATGTCTTAGCGTCTGCGATGCTGATCGGTAGCCAGTAATTTTTTTTAGGTTCGCCGCAGGTTTTTATAGCGTCGGGTACCCCAATATATTACCTAATAAAGGTGTAACCCCCTTGATCACCCCCCAGGTAACCCTTTCACCCCCTAGCACCGCCGTCACTATGCAATCATTTTTCTGATCGATGTCTTAGCGTCGGTGATGCTGATCGGTAGCCAGTAATTTTTTTTAGGTTCGCCGCAGGTTTTTATAGCGTCAGGTACCCCCATATATTATCTAATAAAGGTTTAACCCCCTGATCGCCCCCCAGGTAACCCTTTCACCCCCTATCACCACTGTCGCTAAGCAATCGTTTTTATGATCGTTGTCTTAGTGTCGGTGATGCCGATAGGTAGCCAGTAATTTTTTTTTAGGTTCGCCGTCAGGTTTTTATATAGCGTCAGGTACCCCCATATATTACCCTAATAAAGGTTTTAACCCCCTAATTGCCCCAGTTAACCCTTTCACCAGTGATCATCATATAAGTGTTACGGGTGACGCTGGTTAGTTAGTTTGCTTTTTATAGTGTCAGGGCACCCGCCGTATATAACCCAATAAAGGTTTAACCCCCTGATCGCCCGGCGGGTGATATCAGTTAGGTTTTAGCGTCAGAGAGGGTCTGCGTCACACCCCAGGCAGCGTCAGGTTAGTGCCAGTAGCGCTAACACCCACGCGTGAAGCATACACCCCCCTTAGTGGTATAGTATCTGATCAGCTCAATATCTGATCTGATCAGATCTATACTAGCGTCCCCAGCAGTTTAGGGTTCCCAAAAACGCAGTGTTAGCGGGATCAGCCCAGATACCTGCTAGCACCTGCGTTTTGCCCCTCCGTCCAGCCCAGGCCACCGAAGTGCAGTATCGATCGATCGCTGTCACTTACAAAACACAACACACATAACTGCAGCGTTCGCAGAGACAGGCCTGATCCCTGCGACTCCAGTGCTGTAGGAGCTAATTTCACCACCACAGTTAAAAAAAAAAAAGCATATATGCCGAAGCATTGGGGCAGCAGGGGCGGAGGAGCGATTTTGCTCCTAATGCCGCGTATATACGGTCGAAATTCCGACGGAGGCTTGCCCGTGGAAAAGTCTGACCATGTGTACGCGGCATAACTTTTGCGAGAAGATGCCCCCATGCTTCGGCATATATAAATGGTGCATGTATGCCCATCATTAGAAGTGGGTGGATGAAGGGCGGTATTCTAATGGTGGGCATACCCACCGATCAATCTTTTTTTTTCGTTCAGCCAACAGGCTGCATGAAAAAAAAGATTACAATACATGTCCAACAAGGACCAGCAACGTACTGGTATGTTGCAGGACTTTGAATGTTTATACCAGAATGATGCCTGTGGGTTTAGGTATCATCTTGGTATCATTCTTTTCAGCCAGCGGCCGGCTTTCATGTAAAAGCAATCCTAGTGGCTAATTAGCCTCTGGACTGCTTTTACAAGCAGTGGGAGGGAATGTCCCCCCCCCCCGGATATAAAAAGCGCCATTGGGAAATTGGGAAAGCATTTTATCACACCGATCTTGGTGTGGTCAGATGCTTTGAGGGCAGAGGAAAGATCTAGGGTCCAATAGACCCCAGTTTTTAAAAAAAAGAGTACCTGTCATTACCTATTGCTATCATAGGGGATATTTACATTCCCTGAGATAACAATAAAAGTGATAAAAAAAAAATATGGAAGCAACAGTTTAAAAATAAAATAAAAAAGCAAAATTAATAATAAAAAAAAAAAAAAAAAGCACCCCTGTCCTGCCCTGCTCTTGCCCAATGGTGAACGCAAGCGTCGGTCTGGCGTCATATGTAAACAGCAATTGCACCATGCATGTGAGGTATCACCGCGAAGGTCAGATCGAGGGCAGTAATTTTAGCAGTAGACCTCCTCTGTAAATCTAACGGGGTAACCTGTAAATGCTTTTAAAGGCTTTTAAAAATGTATGTAGTTTGTCGCCAATGCGCGTTTGTGCGAAATTTTAATGCATGTCGTGTTTGGTATCTATGTACTCGGCCTAAGATCATCTTTTTTATTTCATCAAACATTTGGGCAATATAGTGTGTTTTAGTGCATTAAAATTAAAAAAAGTGTATTTTTTCCCCAAAAAATGCGTTTGAAAAATCGCTGCGCAAATACTGTGTAGAAAAAAAAATGCAACACCCACCATTTTATTCTGTAGGGCCTTTGCTTTAAAAATATATATAATGTTTGGGGGTTCAACATAATTTTCTTGCAAAAAAAAATATGTTTTCATGTAAACAAAAAGTGTCAAAAAGGGCTTTGTCTTCAAGTGGTTAGAAGAGTGGATGTAAGCTTCCTAATGTTGTGTATAAAATGCCAGAACAGTTCAAAACCCCCCCAAATGACCCCATTTTGGAAAGTAGACACCCCAAGCTATATACTGAGAGGCATGTCGAGTCCATGGAATATTTTATATGTTGACACAAGTTGCGGAAAAAATAATTTTTTTTTTTTTTTTTTTGCACAAAGTTGTCACTAAATGATATATTGCTCAAACATGCCATGGGCATATGTGGAATTACACCCCAAAATACATTCTGTTGCTTCTCCTGAGTACGGGGATACCACATGTGTGAGACTTTTTGGGAGCCTAGCCGCGTACGGGACCCCAAAAACCAATCACCGCCTTCAGGCTTTCTAAGGGTGTAAATTTTTGATTTCACTTCTCACTGCCTATCACAGTTTCGGAGGCCATGGAATGCCCAGATGGCACAAAACCCCCCCCCAAATGACCCCATTTTGGAAAGTAGACACCCCAAGCTATTTGCTGAGAGGTATTGTGAGTATTTTGCAGATCTCGCTTTTTGTCACAAAGTTTTGAAAATTGAAAAAAAAAAAAAAATGTTCTTTCTTCATTTTCAAAAACAAATGAGAGCTGTAAAATACTCACCATGCCTCTCAGCAAACAGCTTGGGGTGTCTACTTTCCAAAATGGGGTCATTTGGGGGGGTTTTGTGCTATTTTGGCATTTTATGGCCTTCAAAACTGTGATAGGTAGTGAGGAGTGAAATCAAAAATTTGCGCCCTTAGAAATCCTGGAGGCGGTGCTTGGTTTCCGGGGTCCCGTACGTGGCTAGGCTCCTAAAAAGTCCCACACATGTGGTATCCCCGTACTCAGGAGAAGCAGCAGAATGTATTTTGGGGTGCAATTCCACATATAACCATGGCATGTGTGAGCAATATATCATTTAGTGACAACTTTTTGTAATTTTTTATTTTTTTTTGTCATTATTCAATCACTTGGGACAAAAAAAAAAAAATATTCAATGGGCTCAACAGGCCTCTCAGCAATTTCCTTGGGGTGTCTACTTTCTAAAATGGGGTCATTTGGGGGGGTTTTGTGCTATTTTGGCATTTTATGGCCTTCAAAACTGTGATAGGTAGTGAGGAGTGAAATCAAAAATTTGCGCCCTTAGAAATCCTGAAGGCGGTGCTTGGTTTCCGGGGTCCCGTACGTGGCTAGGCTCCTAAAAAGTCCCACACGTGTGGTATCCCCGTACTCAGGAGAAGCAGCAGAATGTATTTTGGGGTGCAATTCCACATATAACCATGGCATGTGTGAGCAATATATCATTTAGTGACAACTTTTTGTAATTTTTTATTTTTTTTTGTCATTATTCAATCACTTGGGACAAAAAAAAAAAAATATTCAATGGGCTCAACATGCCTCTCAGCAATTTCCTTGGGGTGTCTACTTTCTAAAATGGGGTCATTTGGGGGGGTTTTGTACTGCCCTGTCATTTTAGCACCTCAAGAAATGAGATAGGCAGTCATAAATTAAAAGCTGTGTAAATTCCAGAAAATGTACCCTAGTTTGTAAACGCTATAACTTTTGCGCAAACCGATAAATATACGCTTATTGACATTTTTTTTACCAAAGACATGTGGCTGAATACATTTTGGCCTAAATGTATGACTAAAATTGAGTTTATTCGATTTTTCTTATAACAAAAAGTAGAAAATATCATTTTTTTTCAAAATTTTCGGTCTTTTTCCGTTTATATCGCAAAAAATAAAAATCGCAGAGGCAATCAAATACCATTAAAAGAAAGCTCTATTTGTGGGAAGAAAAGGACGCAAATTTCGTTTGGGTACAACATTGCATGTCCGCACAATCTACAGTTAAAGCAGCGCAGTGCAAAATTCTGAATTCACCTCTGGTCCTCTAGCTACCAAATGGTCCGGGGCTTAAGTGGTTAATGATGCATAAAGTGAAAAAAAAAAAGTCAAATATCCCTTTAAATATTGTACCTGGGGGGTGTCTAAAGTATGCCTGTGAAGTGCCACGTGTTTCCCGTGTTTAGAACTGTCCCTGCACAAAATAACATTTCTAAAGGAAAAAAAGCCATTTAAAACTGCTTGCGGCTTTAATGCAATGTCTGGTCTCGGTAATATGGATGAAAATCTTTAGGAAAAATGGCATAGCTACCCCATCAACCCCCCCCCCCCTACCCCAGCCCATTACCAGCCCCTTTGGGTCTTGTATGGATATTAAGGGGAACCCCGCACACAAAATAAAAAAGGCCCTATATACTCTGAACAGCCGTATACAGGTGGTGCATACAAGACAGGGACTGTAGGTTTGTTCTTATGTAGAATCTGTTTGTAATTTTGAACAGCTGCATTGTTTAAGTGTAGCTCCATGCCAAATTCCTTTTTTTTAGCTTTTTGGAAAACATAGGGAACGGTTATCACCCCTGTCACATTTTTTTTGCTGTCTGTGCCCCTGTTCAGAACATTTCACCTCACTTTGCGTCCCAATGACAACTGTTTTTGAAATGTGGTGTTTTTATTGAAACAAGGATTGGTGATAAAGCATCAGTAGAGAGGAGACACCTTTCTCCCATATTAATTCTTACAGGAGAGAATTTTCCTTCCAAGGGGTAGATTTCCTCTCACTTCCTGTTGTCTTCTGACGTTTGCAAGTAGTAGTAGTTTGTAAGTTGGATGTTTGAAAGTAGGGACCTGCCGTATATACTCTGCAGAAATTGGCCCCTTAGGTGTTGGTGTTGGCACAACACTGAAAACACTCACAGTTATTCTTGGTGGGTGCTGGAACGCCCTGCTGTCAACTATTATATCAGGAATTGTAATAACATATAATTGTTGATCAGTGGTAGTAAAAATTGGGCCTTTGATGGTGGTGCTGGTGCCACAACACTGTAAGGCCTGACAGTTACTCTTGGTGGGCGCAGCAATGGGCCCTGCTGTGAATTATTAGATCAATAATTATAATTGCATGCCCCTGTTGATTAGGGGCTGAAAAATTGGGCCTTTGGTGGTGGTGATGGTGGTGCTGGTGCCACAACACTGTAAGGCCTGACAGTTACTCTTGGTGGGCGCAGCAATGGGCCCTGCTGTGAATTATTAGATCAATAATTATAATTGCATGCCCCTGTTGAATAGGGGCTGAAAAATTGGGCCTTTGGTGGTGGTGGTGGTGGTGATGGTGGTGCTGGTGCCACAACACTGTAAGGCCTGACAGTTACTCTTGGTGGGCGCAGCAATGGGCCCTGCTGTGAATTATTAGATCAATAATTATAATTGCATGCCCCTGTTGAATAGGGGCTGAAAAATTGGGCCTTTGGTGGTGGTGGTGATGGTGGTGCTGGTGCCACAACACTGTAAGGCCTGACAGTTACTCTTGGTGGGCGCAGCAATGGGCCCTGCTGTGAATTATTAGATCAATAATTATAATTGCATGCCCCTGTTGAATAGGGGCTGAAAAATTGGGCCTTTGGTGGTGGTGGTGGTGGTGATGGCGATGCTGGTGCCACAACACTGTAAGGCCTGACAGTTACTCTTGGTGGGCGCAGCAATGGGCCCTGCTGTGAATTATTAGATCAATAATTATAATTGCATGCCCCTGTTGAATAGGGGCTGAAAAATTGGGCCTTTGGTGGTGGTGGTGGTGGTGATGGTGGTGCTGGTGCCACAACACTGTAAGGCCTGACAGTTACTCTTGGTCGGCGCAGCAATGGGCCCTGCTGTGAATTATTAGATCAATAATTATAATTGCATGCCCCTGTTGAACAGGGGCTGAAAAATTGGGCCTTAGGCACTGGTGGCACAACACTGCAACCCCTCACAGATACTGTACTTGGAGCACAGCAATGAGGCCTGTTGCAAAGTATTGCATCAAAAATTTTAATTACACGCCCCTGTTAAACAGGGGCTGAAAAATTGGGCCTTAGCCACTGGTGGCGTCACCCATAAACCAAAATGATCTTCCAAGCTATCATCATTAATCGTATCATTGAGGAGGAGGAGGAGGATAGCCAGTCAACATAACAGCACAGGCACTCAGCATCAGCATCAGTCTTGAAGGGATGTGACATTTTAAAATCAATTAGTCTGTTATATCAGCATCTGGTGTGTGGTAGCTGGTGGTGATCCAAGACTGGTTCATCTTGATGAAAGTCAGTCGATCAACCGAGTCGGTGGACAGGCGCACCCTGTGATCCGTGACAAATCCTCCAGCAGCACTGAATGTGCGTATTGAAAGAACGCTGGATGCAGGACAGGCCAGTAGCTCAATTGCATACTGTGCAAGCTCTGGCCAGTGATCCATCCTCAAGACCCAGTAAGCCAGAGGATTTTCGGTGGGGAAGGTGTCCAAGTCTGACCTTGCCCCTAGGTATTCCTGGACCATGTATATCGGACGCTGGCGATGGTTGCTGGAACCGATCATACTTTAGGGCTGCGGACTAAAGAATTGTCTGAACGCATCGGTCAGATGGCCACCTTCCCCACCGCTCCTTCTTTGACTGCCCGAAGCCTCAGCAACTCGTTGTCCAGGACCAGGAGTTTGTAACCTCCCAGTCTCTGGGAACGCGTTGCACAGACCTTTCTGCAAGGCCTCCCGGAGTTGTCTCATCCTCTGCTCCCTCTGCGACGGTACGATAAGGTCCGCAACCTTACCCTTGTACCGTGGATCAAGGAGAGTGGCCAGCCAGTAATGGTCCCTCTCCTTGATCCGAAGAATACGAGGATCCTTCCGCAGACTTTGCAGGATCAGGGAGGCCATGCAGCGTAGGTTAGCTGAGGCATTCAGTCCGGAGTCCTCTGGGTCACTAAGGACGACATGATCCGCAGCCACCTCCTCCCAGCCACGTACAAGTCCACTGGTTTCTTGGGACTGTAAATCATCCCTAAAAGACTGCTGCTGATGATGCTGAGTGCCAGCCTCCACCTCCATGCTGACACAATCCTCCTCCTCCTCCTCCTCCTCTTCCTGTGCGATGGGTGGGACAGAAGGAACACTGTCTGGGTAAAGGGGGCCTTGAGAGGCAAGGAAGTCCTCCTCTTCCTGCCTCTGTTGTGCCTCAAGTGCCCTGTCCATTATTCCATGCAGCGTGTGCTCCAACAGGTGGACAAGAGGTACAGTGTCACTGATGCATGCACTGTCACTGCTCACCATCCTCGTGGCCTCCTCAAATGGTGCCAGGACAGTGCATGCATCCCTGATCATGCCCCACTGGCGTGGTGAAAAAAACCCGAGCTCCCCTGACCCTGTCCTGGTGCCGTAGTCGCACAGGTACTCATTGATGGCCCTCTGCTGCGTGTGCAGCCGCTGCAGCATGGCCAACGTTGAGTTCCACCTGGTGGGCATGTCACATATAAGGCGGTTCTTGGGCAGGTTCAACTCCTTTTGCAGCTCAGCCAGGCGAGCACTGGCATTATAAGATCTGCGGAAATGCACACAGACTTTCCTGGCCTGCCTCAGGACATCCTGTAAGCCCGGGTACCTGCCCAAGAACCGCTGCACCACCAGGTTAAGGACGTGAGCCATACAGGGCACATGGGTCAGTTGTCCCTGTCGGAGGGCGGAGAGGAGGTTGGTGCCATTGTCGCAAACCACCATTCCTGGCTTAAGCTGGCGTGGCGTCAACCACCTCTCGGCCTGCCCCTGCAGAGCAGACAGGACCTCTGCCCCAGTGTGGCTTCTGTCCCCCAAACACACCAGCGCAAGCACGGCATGGCATCTTTATGCCTGCGTACTTGCGTAGCCCCTTGAACGCCTACGGAGCACCGCTGGTTCCGAGGACAAACCATAGGAAGAGGCCATGGAGGAAGAAGAAGAGGAGGGGGTGGAGGAGAGAGGTGTGTCACAACCAGTAGTAGCATTTTGGAGGCGTGGCGGTGGAACAACCTCCAACACTACTGCACCTTGTCCTGCATCCTTCCCAGCTGCCAAAAGAGTGACCCAATGGGCCGTGAAAGAAAGGTAACGTCCCTGTCCATGCCTGCTGGACCATGAGTCAGCGGTAATATGCACTTTACCGCTGACCGCCCTGTCCAGCGAGGCCAAGACATTGCCTTCCACATGCCTGTAGAGAGCCGGAATCGCCTTCCGTGCGAAAAAGTGGCGTTTGGGAACCTGCCACTGAGGAACCGCACATTGCACAAACTCACGGAAGGGGGCCGAGTCTACCAACTGAAAAGGCAGCAGTTGAAGCGCTAGCAATTTAGCCAAGCTAGCATTCAACCGCTGGGCATGTGGATGGCTGGGAGTGAACTTCTTTCGACGGTCCAGCAGCTGGGGCAGGGAAATTTGCCTGCTAGAATCGGACGTTGGTGTACTGCTAGCAGAGTGCCCGCAAGTACTTGCCTGTGACACACCTAATTCTACACCTTCATTCCTCTCAGAGCAGGTTTCAGAGAGGAGTGAAGGTATAGTGGGGTTGGAGATCCCAGCTGATGCGGTGCAAGAAGAGGTCAGCTTTGTTCTTTGGTGTGGGTCTTTAAGGTAGGCTTGCCAACGAGCTGCATGGCAGGTCAACATATGTCTGATCAAGCATGTGGTGCCCAAGCGGCTGATGTTTTGGCCACGCGATATACGCTTGAGACATATGTTGCAAACAGCAGCTGTGCGATCTGATGCACTCGCCTCAAAAAAGGCCCACACCAAAGAACTTTTTGAATGACGGGCAGAGGCAGCGCCCTGCACAGGCGGAGCTCTGCGGTGTGATTCCGTCGGTGTGCTGCCCATACGCTGGCCACTCAAGGGCATCCTGCCTCGTTGGAGATGTGCCTCCTCCTCATCCTCCTCCTCCTCCTCCTCTCTCCTATTAGGCACCCACGTGGAGTCAGTGACCTCATCATCCCCTCCCTCCTCATCACTGGAGCCAATCTGGCAGTATGCTGCAGCTGCTGGAGCATGACTGCCAGATTGGTGTCCTTCTTGAGCATCCCCTCTCTCTGCTCTCACGCTGCTGCCTTCCTCTAGCTGGGTATCATCATCAGATCCTTCCAAACGCTGGGCATCCTCCTGGAGCATGTACTCAACACTGTGCTCAAACAGTTCGGGGGACTCCTCAGGAGGAGGACATGGTGGGTCTAGGGAAGGATTGACTAATGAAGATAATGATACCAGAGAAGAGGACGCTTTGGCAGCTGCTTTGCCAGTACCCTGAGCCTGGGTGAGAGAGGATGAGGAGGATGAGGTGGGCTTGGTCATCCACTCTACCAAGTCTTCGGCATGATGTGGCTCAACATGTCCAGCTGCCGAAACGAAGGACAAGCGTGTCCCATGGCCATGTGCTGATGACAATGCACCGCGTCCACGACCAGCACTGTTGCCCCCAGACACAGAGCCTGCTTGCCCTCTTTTTTTGCCTCCTGACTGTCTGCCTCTCCTTGTTTGCCTTCCAGACATTTTAATGGATGGCCTGCAGGGAGATGGGAAAAAGAGCAATAAGGGCTACCTTCAGGTGTATACTGTGCAGGAGGCTTAGCAACAATGACACTGAAACTGTCCCCTGCCTATCCTTCTCTGTCCCTAAACACAAGGATTGAAAATATGGAACAGCAAAATTGGTTTAGAACAGAATAGCACACTGACACTTTCCCTCACTGTCCTACTCTGTCCCTCCCTACAAACAAGTTTTAGCACAGAATAGCACACTGATAATTTGCACGAGTGTCCTTCTCTGTCCCTAAACTCAAGGATTGAAAATATGGAACAGCAAAATTGGTTTAGAACAGAATAGCACACTGACACTTTCCCTCACTGTCCTGCTCTGTCCCTCCCTACAAACAAGTTTTAGCACAGAATAGCACACTGATAATTTGCACGAGTGTCCTTCTCTGTCCCTAAACTCAAGGATTTGAAATATGGAACAGCAAAATTGGTTTAGAACAGAATAGCACACTGTCAGTTTCACTCACTGTACCTCTCTGTCCCTAAACTCAAGGATTGAAAATATGGTTCAGCAAAATTGGTTTAGAACAGAATAGCACACTGACACTTTCCCTCACTGTCCTACTCTGTCCCTCCCTACAAACAAGTTTTAGCACAGAATAGCACACTGATAATTTGCACGAGTGTCCTTCTCTGTCCCTAAACTCAAGGATTTGAAATATGGAACAGCAAAATTGGTTTAGAACAGAATAGCACACTGACACTTTCCCTCACTGTCCTACTCTGTCCCTCCCTACAAACAAGATTTTGCACAGAATAGCACACTGAAAATTGCCACGAGTGTCCTTCTCTGTCCCTAAACTCAAGGATTGAAAATATGGAACAGCAAAATTGGTTTAGAACAGAATAGCACACTGACACTTTCCCTCACTGTCCTACTCTGTCCTTCCCCACAAACAAGATTTTGCACAGAATAGCACACTGAAAATTGCCACGAGTGTCCTTCTCTGTCCCTAAACTCAAGGATTGAAAATATGGAACAGCAAAATTGGTTTAGAACAGAATAGCACACTGACACTTTCCCTCACTGTACCTCTCTGTCCCTAAACTCAAGGATTGAAAATATGGTTCAGCAAGATTGGTTTAGAACAGAATAGCACACTGACACTTTCCCTCACTGTCCTACTCTGTCCCTCCCTACAAACAAGATTTTGCACAGAATAGCACACTGAAAATTGCCACGAGTGTCCTTCTCTGTCCCTAAACTCAAGGATTGAAAATATGGAACAGCAAAATTGGTTTAGAACAGAATAGCACACTGACACTTTCCCTCACTGTCCTACTCTGTCCCTCCCTACAAACAAGATTTTGCACAGAATAGCACACTGAAAATTGCCACGAGTGTCCTTCTCTGTCCCTAAACTCAAGGATTGAAAATATGGAACAGCAAAATTGGTTTAGAACAGAATATCAAACTGACACTTTCCCTCACTGTCCTACTCTGTCCCTCCCTACAAACAAGATTTAGCACAGAATAGCACACTGAAAATTGCCACGAGTGTCCTTCTCTGTCCCTAAACTCAAGGATTGAAAATATGGAACAGCAAAATTGGTTTAGAACAGAATAGCACACTGACACTTTCCCTCACTGTACCTCTCTGTCCCTAAACTCAAGGATTGAAAATATGGTTCAGCAAGATTGGTTTAGAACAGAATAGCACACTGACACTTTCCCTCACTGTCCTACTCTGTCCCTCCCTACAAACAAGTTTTAGCACAGAATAGCACACTGATAATTTGCACGAGTGTCCTTCTCTGTCCCTAAACTCAAGGATTTGAAATATGGAACAGCAAAATTGGTTTAGAACAGAATAGCACACTGTCAGTTTCACTCACTGTACCTCTCTGTCCCTAAACTCAAGGATTTAAAATATGGTTCAGCAAAATTGGTTTAGAACAGAATAGCACACTGACACTTTCCCTCACTGTCCTACTCTGTCCCTCCCTACAAACAAGATTTAGCACAGAATAGCACACTGAAAATTGCCACGAGTGTCCTTCTCTGTCCCTAAACTCAAGGATTGAAAATATGGAACAGTAAAATTGGTTTAGAACAGAATAGCACACTGACACTTTCCCTCACTGTACCTCTCTGTCCCTAAACTCAAGGATTGAAAATATGGTTCAGCAAGATTGGTTTAGAACAGAATAGCACACTGACACTTTCCCTCACTGTCCTACTCTGTCCCTCCCTACAAACAAGATTTTGCACAGAATAGCACACTGAAAATTGCCACGAGTGTCCTTCTCTGTCCCTAAACTCAAGGATTGAAAATATGGAACAGCAAAATTGGTTTAGAACAGAATAGCACACTGACACTTTCCCTCAATGTCCTACTCTGTCCCTCCCTACAAACAAGTTTTAGCACAGAATAGCACACTGATAATTTGCACGAGTGTCCTTCTCTGTCCCTAAACTCAAGGATTTGAAATATGGAACAGCAAAATTGGTTTAGAACAGAATAGCACACTGTCAGTTTCACTCACTGTACCTCTCTGTCCCTAAACTCAAGGATTTGAAATATGGAACAGCAAAATTGGTTTAGAACAGAATAGCACACTGACACTTTCCCTCACTGTCCTACTCTGTCCCTCCCTACAAACAAGATTTTGCACAGAATAGCACACTGAAAATTGCCACGAGTGTCCTTCTCTGTCCCTAAACTCAAGGATTGAAAGTATGGAACAGCAAAATTGGTTTAGAACAGAATAGCACACTGACACTTTCCCTCACTGTCCTACTCTGTCCCTCCCTACAAACAAGATTTAGCACAGAATAGCACACTGAAAATTGCCACGAGTGTCCTTCTCTGTCCCTAAACTCAAGGATTGAAAATATGGAACAGCAAAATTGGTTTAGAACAGAATAGCACACTGACACTTTCCCTCACTGTACCTCTCTGTCCCTAAACTCAAGGATTGAAAATATGGTTCAGCAAGATTGGTTTAGAACAGAATAGCACACTGACACTTTCCCTCACTGTCCTACTCTGTCCCTCCCTACAAACAAGATTTTGCACAGAATAGCACACTGAAAATTGCCACGAGTGTCCTTCTCTGTCCCTAAACTCAAGGATTGAAAATATGGAACAGCAAAATTGGTTTAGAACAGAATAGCACACTGACACTTTCCCTCACTGTAGCTCTCTGTCCCTAAACTCAAGGATTGAAAATATGGTTCAGCAAGATTGGTTTAGAACAGAATAGCACACTGACACTTTCCCTCACTGTCCTACTCTGTCCCTCCCTACAAACAAGATTTTGCACAGAATAGCACACTGAAAATTGCCACGAGTGTCCTTCTCTGTCCCTAAACTCAAGGATTGAAAATATGGAACAGCAAAATTGGTTTAGAACAGAATAGCACACTGACACTTTCCCTCACTGTCCTACTCTGTCCCTCCCTACAAACAAGATTTAGCACAGAATAGCACACTGAAAATTGCCACGAGTGTCCTTCTCTGTCCCTAAACTCAAGGATTGAAAATATGGAACAGCAAAATTGGTTTAGAACAGAATAGCACACTGACACTTTCCCTCACTGTAGCTCTCTGTCCCTAAACTCAAGGATTGAAAATATGGTTCAGCAAGATTGGTTTAGAACAGAATAGCACACGGACACTTTCCCTCACTGTACCTCTCTGTCCCTACAAACAAGGATTAGCACAGAATAGCACACTGTCACTGACACTCTCCCTACCTATCCTTATCTGTCCCTAAACACAAGGAATCCAGGATTAGTAAAGGAAAAATAATGACACTGTCCCTGCCTATGCTTCTCTTTCCCTGCTCCGGAACACACTACACAAGGCCGCCGCGCTGGCGGCCTTTTATAGTGTGGGGCGTGTACTAAACCCCCTCAGCAATAATTGGCCACAGGCATCCTGCCTGTGGCCAATCATTGCTCTCCTCGCTGCCGGCGCTGTGATTGGCCAAGCATGCGGGGTCACAGTGCATGCTTGGCCAATCACAGCGCCTGGATGACACTGCGATGGCGTAGTGCAATGTGGGCCGTTCGCGTCACTCGAATTTGGCGCGAACGGCCCAAATCGTTCGATCTTCGTCGAACGATCGAACAGCCGATGTTCGAGTCGAACACGAAGCTCATCCCTACTTTAGAATGATAAAGGCATAAAAACTACTAGAAGCTAGTCAACATGTAACGTAGGGGTGTGGTAGCTTAAATTAAGACTTGTTTTAAAATGTTGTAGCGGCTTCCAATGGGCAGGAGGTGGGCTCATTCAAATCAAGTAGCATCAAAAATTACTTCCCTGATGGCTTCATGTCAGCACAGCTGGGTATAGCTCCCCCCCCCCTAATGCTTCCAGGACCTTAACTCATACATTTGAGCCCACCTGCAGCCTCAGCATCCTCCTAATGAGTGTCAAGGATCAGCTCCCTCTGCCTGTAAGATTGAATCTTCTCCAAAGTCCCATTCGTCCAGCACCTGACAGGTTTAAGCTGATGGCTTGGGTCTTGAGAGGCAGAGGCTAATATATCTCGAATGCTCTGTAAAGGTTATATATACTTTTACGAAAACAAGAAAGGACAGCACTAACAGTGCCTAGAGTAGAATGTGGCATACATTCACAGGATTGCTGCTGATCTCTTCAGAAGTCTGTCACGTTCTGAAATTTCTGCAGACGGGGCTTGATTTAGGTCTATGCCCAAGTAAGCTATAGGCCCATAATTTGGCTATCTCTGCCTTCTCCGGCATACAGTGGGCATCCAACACTTAATTATACTGTTTTTCAAGATATAATTTAGTTGAAACCTCTGATTGTTGTTTCCGAAGTGGGATCTCCCATTGGTGTTGGACATTTTTGCATCAGATGCCTTCAATCACCCCTTGGTACCTCTCTATAAACATTGCTTTCCTGGTGGCAATTACATCAAGAAGAGAGTCATTATTAGCGGCCTTGGGGTTTTAAAGAACCCATACTCACGTTCTTCCCGGACAGGGTGGTACGCATGCCAATACTCAGATTTGTGCCTGAGAGTCCATATCACAGAAGAGGTTGTCCTTCTAAGTTTCCTTTTGGGGGGTACCCAAGAAGTTAGCCCATTGCATGCAGGCCAAGCTTTAAAATGTTATATCAAGGTGACTTCTGGCATCAGGAAGTCAGAGCATCTGTTTGTCATTCCAGATGGAACCCATAATGATTTCATGGCTTCCAACAAGATTATTGCTGCTTGGTTGGTGAAGCTCATCTCCTTGGCCTATAAGTTAAAAGGGTTGGCTGTACAAGGGAAATCATGGCACTCTTCACTGGAAGGGTCTCGACCTTGAGTGTGGCAGCAGGCCATGTGTCCCAGAGACGATCTGCAAGGCAACTACGTGGGCATTAATATATATACGTTAATGGCTCATTACTGTATAGAAGCAGCCTTAATGACAGTTGAGTTTGGCAGAGGCATCCTGGCTTCTGTTTTTATCCAGAATTATGGAGTGTGTAGCATTATCCCTCCCTTGTGTGCCTAGTTAGTTCCCAGCTGTGATGACATGGAGCAGGCGGGAAAAAGGAAAATTGAATGACAGATACTTACCGGAATTTTCTTTTCCTGACAAGCTCCATTGCAGCACAGATACCGGGGCCTATACCCAGCTGTGCTGCCATGGAGCTCATCAGGAAAGGAAAATTATGGTAAGTATCTGTCTTTCAATTTTCTTTTTTGTTTGTTTGCGGTAAGTGATACAAATGACTGAATGTGTGTTTTTCTCACCAAAAACGTTTTATACTTTCCCTTTTAAAGCGTAACTCCACTTTTGTTGAAAAAAAAACATTCCCCTCTGGGTGATCTATGTACATGGCAAGGATTATAACAACCTTTGTTGCAGATTCCTACCTTTTTGTTATTCTGAAGAAATCCATGCGTGTTTGTCTGTGCCTCTGGATCTAATGGGAGGGGTTTCATAATTATCAGTCAGCTGTGGCAGCTGCAAGGCACTAATGAGGAAAGCTGCTGGGCCTGCATCCATTTAGACGTGTTCCTATTGAAAATATCTCACCAAAAATGTCATTTTTGTTGCAGGGGATGCCTGAAATCTGACTTGTCTCTTAGGCAGACTTCTGGGAAAATTGGTAAACCAATCACTCAAGCAGGAAATTATGTTTCTGGGGAGTGGTCAGTACACATTCTGTGTACAGAACAACTCCATGTAGCCATTTATATAAAATTACAGCAGCTGCGGATTGAAAAGGAAAGGCCATTTTTAATAACATTCAATTACAATATGACTTGTATCGCAATTGTACACGCTATATTATTATTTTTTTATTTGCTACTTTTTTCCCCACGAAAGTCGAGTTACCCTTTAACCACTTGCCGACCAGCCGCCGTCGTTATACGGTGGCAGGTCGGCTCTCCTGCACGAATCGCCGAAGCTGTACGGCAGCTCACAAAGGCACAGTTGCGGGTGCGTGCTCGTGCCCGCTGCATGCTGCGGGAGCGTGTCCGTGGGTTGGGTGGACTCAATGTCCACCGGCTACCCGCGATCGCCTAGTACAGAGGCAGAATGGGGATCTGCCTATGTAAACAAGCGGATCCCCGTTCTGACAGAGGACATGACAGATCTACTGTTCCCAGTCATCCGGAACAGTGATCTCTGTCATGTCCCTGGCAGCCCATCCCCCCTACAGTTAGAACACACCTAGGGAACACACTTAACCCCTTCCCTGCCAGTATAATTTTTACATTTATCAGTACATTTTTACAGCACTGATCAATGTAATAATGTCACTGGTCCCCAAAAAGTGTCACCTGGGGTCAGATTTGTCCGCCCCAATGTCGCATTTCCATTAAAAATCGCAGATCGCCACCATTACTAGTAAAAACAATAAAAAAATTAAATAAAAGTTCCTAAATCTATCCCATAGTTTGTAGACACGATAACTTTACACAAACCAATCTATATACGCCTATTGTGATTTTTTTTACCAAAGATATGTAGAAAAATATATATCAGCCTAAACTGATGAATAAATGTGTTTTTTTTTAATATATTTTTTGGGGATATGTATTATAGCAAAAAGTAAAAAAAAAATGTTTTTCTTTCAACATTGACGCTCTTTGTTTATTTATAGCGTAAAAAAAAAAAAAAACGCAGAGGTGATCTAATAGCACCAAAAGTAAGCTCTATTTGTGGGCAAAAAAGGACGTTTTTTATTGGGTTTTGGTTTTGACTGGGTTTTTTGATTGGATACAGCATCGCACGACCACACAATTGTCAGTTAAAGCGACGCAGTGCTGTATCGCAAAAAATGGCCTGGTCATTAAGTGGGCTAATTCTTCCGGGGCAGAAGTTGTTAAGCTGACAAAGCTCATTTAGAAAAAAAAAAAAAAAACTATAGATACATCATTTGATAAATTATGTAATATTAACTAATCTGTGCTAAAAGGATTTGGCGATTTGGTATCTTTCATGTCCTTGCATCTTCCTGTATCCTGAGTTCCTAGAAGCAAAGTAGCTGCTTGTGTGGGCGTTTGTAACCAGAGAAGTTAAGACCTAATACATCCACCTTCCTAAAGCTATAGCTAGAAATGCTAAAAAGAAAAATGTTTTGGAATACAATAACTATTTATAGACATTACAGTAACATGCAAATCCTAAACTTTAAAGGATCACTTCATTCCAAAATTGATTCCAGTTGCCAGTGGGTAGCATTCTACCACAATACAGGTGCACCTGAATTTCCAGCTCCAGCCATTTGTCGTAATCCCTTATTTTGTAGAATACATCAGTTTGTGAAATTTTGAGACAATGAGCAGATTAGGAGATCTGCTGGGAAATCACACCCATGTAGCCCCCAAGATATAGAAAAAATAAAATTTGTGAAATACTGAGTTTGGGTTAAATAATAGAATGCATGTATGAAGTGTGTACAAACACATATGCCCTGTACACACGACCGGGTTTTCCGACGGGAAAACTGCGAGGAGAGCTTTTTTGCCGGGAATCCCGGCCGTGTGTATGCTCCCTCGCAGTTTTTCCGACGAGAAAACTGCCAAACCCGCCGGCAAAAAAAAAGAGAACCAGCTCTCTTTTTTCCCGTCGGGATTCCCAACTGACTTTTTCCCGTCGGAAATCCCAAGGGTGTGTACGGGGCAATACAAACTTCTCCCTACAGTAACACAAATTCATCTTGTGCAGCTCTCTTTCTGGCGTCGGAACGCTGATGGTGAAATCTAAAATTGTGGTAATGGCCAATGGAAAAACTTTTATTTCATTTAATTGGACTGCTGTTCATAAATTACTGCAAGCAACAGTGCAATGATGTCCCACCATTGTCCCCAAAGAACTGGGAAATGCCTCCAACACAGAGTGGCCCTAATCAAAGAGATTATCTCTAATAATTATTTAGGGAACTTTCTGCACAATATGGCATTCAAAATATTAAAAGACATGCTTCTTCAACAAATAATCTTTATTGCTTGAATGTATTATATATTATTCTCTGCTAGCAGCTGCAGTCACACAGCAACTGGTCGCTTACTTCCAAATGTTTCATATTCTGTTTCATACACCTTGGGTACAGACATGATCTCTGGTAGAGGCCCTGCATGTGGCATGGTCCAGGGGCATTCTAGTGGGAAATAAACATCGTTGGACCTCTTGGCATCAAGAGGCCACTGATAGCTCTCCTGGACCAGGGTCTTAAGTCCGCTGTGAGGGACAGATCTTGCAGGAGGTGGAATCCGTGGCAATTTTGTAGCAGTGGGGAACTGCATGCTGTCACGCATGGGAGGTGGACGACGAAGAGTTGGTTGAGCCTCCTTGGGTAAGGGGTTCTCTTTCAATCCATGCCCCCAGACCTTAGGGTAGTCCTCTGCCTGCCAGTATGTCAGGATATCTTTCTTGGGATAACCCTGTAGTTCTTTCCTAGAAAGTTAAATACATAATGATTGTCTGTAAAACCCAGCAATGCAGGTTACTTAAACAGTCATTCATTCAAAATAGGAAAACATGCATTATAATGCTAACTTCCTGGAGTCTGATCCCTATGTGATAGGGTAGCTTTAGAAACTCCAATGTGTTTGCTTAGAACAGGGTCCAACTGGTTGCTATTGGTTGAAGTAAAACACGTTAGCCTACACCAAAGGTCTCCAAACATTCTAAACAAAGGGCCAGTTTTCTGACTTTAGGGTGTCTGGACTGTGCCCAGTGGAAGTAAACAATCACCATCATTGGTATTAGGGGGAGAAATAATTGGTATTAGAGTAATAGTGCCCCATTGTTGGTGTCAGTGGGAGGAATTGTGCCTCATGGTTGGTGTCAGTGGGAGCAATACTGCCCCATCATTGGTGTCATTGGGAAGAATAGTGCCCCATCATTGGTTTCAGTTGGAAGAAAAGTGCCCCACCATTTGTGTCAGTGGGAGGAAAAGTGCCCCCTCATTGGTGTCAGTGGGGAGAAGAGTGCCCCATTATTGGTATCAGTGGGAGGAATAGTGTCACATCATTGATGTCAGTGTGAGGAATAGTGCCCCATCGTTGGTGTAAGTGGGAGGAATAGTACCCCATTGTTACATAGTTACATATAGTTATATAGTAGGTGAGGTTAAAAAAAGACACAAGTCCATCAAGTCCAACTTATGTGTGTGATTATATGTCAGTATTACATTGTATATCCCTGTATGTTGTGGTTGTTTAGGTGCTTATCTAATAGTTTTTTGAAACAATCAATGCTTCCCGCTGAAACCACTGCCTGTGGAAGGGAGTTCCACATTCTTGCTGCTCTTACAGTAAAGAACCCTCTACGCAGTTTAGGGTTAAACCTCTTTTCTTCTCATTTTAATGAGTGGCCCTGTGTCTTATTAAACTCTCTTTTGCAGAAAAGTTTTATCCCTATTGTGGGGTCACCAGTACAGTATTTGTAAATTGAAATCGTATCCCCTCTCAAGCGTCTCTTCTCCAGAGAGAATAAGTTCAGTGCTCATAACCTTTCTTCATAACCAATATCCTCCAGTCCCTTTATTAGCTTTGTTGTCCTTCTCTGTACTCGCTCCATTTCCAGTACATCCTTCCTGAGGACTGGACAGCATGGTGAGGTTGGACCAAAAACTCGTAGAGTGGGAGAAATATCGCTTTATCTCTTGAGTTTATCCCCTTTTTAATGCATGTCAATATTCTGTTTTCTTTGTTAGCAGCAGCTTGGCATTGCATGCCATTGCTGAGCCTATCATCTACAGAGATTGAACTGTTTACCCCATCCTCCAGGTCGTTTATGAACAAATTAAATAGGATTGGTCCCAGCACAGAACCCTGGGGGACCCCACTACCCACCCCTGACCATTCTGAATACTCCCCATTTATCACCACCCTTTAAACTCGCCCTTGTAGCTAGTTTTCAATCCATGTACTCATCATATGGTCCATGCCAACAAACCTTACTTTGTACAGTAAATGTTTATGGAGAACTGTATCAAATGCTTTTGCAAAATCTAGATGGCAACTCACCTCCTCATAGAAGGTTAATAGATTGGTTTGGCAAGAATGATTCTTCATGAATCCATGCTGATTACTGCTAATGATACAATTTTCATTACTAAAATCTTGTATATAGTCCCTTATCATCCCCTGCAAGAGCTTGCATACTATTGATGTTAGGCTAACTGGTCTGTAATTTCCAGGGATGTATTTGGGCCCTTTTTTAAATATTGGCGCTACATTAGCTTTTCTCCAATCAGCTGGTACCATTCCAGTCAGTAGACTGTCAGTAAAAATTAGGAACAATGGTCTGGCAATTACTTGACTTCCCTAAGGACCCTCGGGTGCAAACCATCTGGTCCCGGTGACTTATTATTGTTACGTTTTCCAAGTCTATTTCTAATTCTGTCCTCTGTTAGCCATGAGGGTGCTTCCTGAGATGTGTCATGGGGATAAACACTGCAGTTTTGGTTACTGAAGCCCCCCGATTCTCTTGTGAAGACTGAGGAGAAGAATTAATTTAATACCTTTGCCATCTCCCCAGCCTTAGTAACCAGATTCCCTTCATCATTCTTTATGGGGCCAATAAGGTCTGTCCTCCCTCTTTTACTGTTTATATACTTAAAGAATTTCTTGGGTTTTGTTTTGCTCTCCTCCACTATGTGTCTTTTGTGTTCTATCTTAGCTGCCTTAATTGCACACTTACATTTCTTGTTGCATTCTTTGTAAAGTCTGAATGCTGATGATGTTCCCTCAGCCTTGTATTTCTTGAAGGCTTTCTCATTTGCTTTTATATGCATTTTTACATTGGAGTTAAGCCACCCAGGACTTTTGTTTGCTCTTTTAAATTTATTTCCCAATGGGATGCTCTGGCTAATACCCTTATTTAATATGCTCTTAATGCAAACCCATCTCTCCTCTGTGTTCTTTGTTCCTAAGATTTTATCACAATTTATATCTTCTAGCAAGGTTCGTCGTTTAGGGAAGTTGGCTCTTTTGAAATTTTGTGTCTTTGTATTCCCCTGATGTTTCCTATTAGCTTTCAGAAGGAATTCATGCTTAGGGGGTGAGTGTGTTGATTAGTGCTAGATTGTTCATTGGCGGTGGGGGGGGGGGGGGGATTTTTGATAAGTGATGTTCACACTTCACACATAAGAAATAATATTTATATGCAATAGGTCAGGTGAATATGACTCTTTGCATATGAATTTTTTTTATTATTGTTTCCAAGCGCTCCTTCGCCCTTGTGTTGTTTAAAAACGTTTTTTATGGGGCTTGAAACTGAGCAGGGACCCCTACTTATTTCTATAGCTCCCCCATACAGCTCTGAGTGAGGGTCCGCTGAGAGACAGCCTGCCTGAAACAAGAAAACTACTACTGTGCTCTTTTTTTTTTTAGAAAACAAGTAGTTCTCTGGGAATTTTTTATTGCGTATGAGATACTGTATGTCTTTGCAAAACAAAGACTGTGTGTGCATGTGGATTTATGTTCTGTTAAAACATATAAAAAATATAAAATTGAATTAAAAAAAAAAAGAGTTTGACCAAAGATTTTTGTAATACCATATGGCCACATCGAAAAGTCAGGCAAAGAGAACAATAGAGCCTGGCCTTGGCCTAAAAAGTGTATAGGGTAACAATGATCCCTGCATATACTTGTGGCAAGTGTCACATCAACTCTGGTATCTGACAGCCAAATGAGTGCTTGGCACTAGAAGAGGGTGGAGCCTAATTTCAGCTTGGAGAGAGGTGTTAAGGCAATTTGTACAACCCAAATGTGGGGTCCTTGAGGCTCCAAAAGGAGAGAGAGATCAGTTTGAAAATACATGCTGCCGGCACTTTATAACTATTTTTACTTACAAGGCGCTTGTAAGGCCAGGTCACGTTGATTTTAAATATCATGTGATAATTGGCTAAATGACAGCCATATGGCCTAACTAAAATAATTTCTACAAAGAACATCACAAAAAGTTACTCCTAACTGCCAGTACTATATAAGCAGGATATAAACATTATACTTACGGTGTAAACGATCGAAAATCCCGCATGGTAGTGGAAGCGTATGTGTCATTCAAACTCAAGACTCCACCATCTCTGATGTAGTATGGTTCTCCAGACAAACCCTTATTTTCTGTAGTTGCCACAATTGACTGAAAATACATATTTTATCATACTTTTGAATACTGACAAGTGTATTCACATTAAACAGAGAAAATAAATAATTTTTCCCACTCGTTTAAGTCCCCTTTTGTTGTTTTATGATTACATACAGCATAAGCCTAAATACAACTGCCCATCTTTTTGGTGGTCCACCATTAATTGTCTATACAATTGTGCTGGATGATCTGATGCAATAAACTGACCAGTATTCATAATAGGATAGCCCAGCATTGATATTGATTGACTGTTCACAGCTCTGGATGGGCTTTAGATGCATCTGCCAACACTGTATAAAATGTGCAAGTGGAGTATAGAGGAGCTCGGGCATAGTACTCTATACTTCAAAAGCATGATTTCTATGATAAAAACTAGTTTGGAAGATGGATGCCCAAGTGCATCTCTAATGAAGAGCAGAGAGTATAGAAACCTCAAGAATGACTACAACTGCTCCCCTGACACAAACAAAAAAGCAAAATTAGCAGAACAATTTAAACCTAAGGAAAGTATAGTGCACATGGGTAGGGCAATACGCTGAACAGTACGGTGGGATTTCACATATATTTGAAAATGTATGCAACAAAAACGTTTTCAAATGTTGAAAGAGTTTGTTAAGGCTTTTCCTGTTGCCTATCTGGAGTGGTAAGGAATATTTGTATTGTTCTGTGTATGTGCTAAATGTATCTGAGCAGCTGCCACTTTTGCTTTTTTGGATTTGGCGCAGACACACCCTGGGGGTCTTTATCTGCCTTGAAAGGAGTCTAGGTTTCTGAAAGTATTGTTGTACCAAGGAGGATATGGCTACCTCCAAGGCTTGCCTTCCACTGACATAGCGTCCAGGTCAAAGGGGTGCCAATGGTGACTTTTCTATTCTCTAGGGGGCCTGTGCGGCCTCCCTGTCACATTTGGGTTTTTAAATTTGGACAGGAAGGGTAGCATAGGCTGCATATACAGGGAAAAAAAACCTCCATTTCCCTTCTGCAGCTGCTGAAAGCCTGCTTCTCCTCCTCTCCCTCCAGCATTCAGAAAGGAATCGTTTCCTGTATATGTCACTCCTGCCACCCCTCCTGTCCAGGTCACTGTTATTTCTGCTGCTCAGGCTCTCCTGTCCTTCCCCCACAGTGCTGCCAGCTTCCCCCTCTCTTCTCTCCCACCGTGCTGTGCGGCAGATGTTTTAGGATGAAGAACGTGGAAGGGGCTGGTCAGTACCAATTACTCACTGTGTTCATTCACAACTGTTCTTCAGTTTGTGAATGAACAGGGAGCTCTGTACAGAGCTATTCCTGTTCATTCATTCTCTTCAGCTGAGACTGTAGAGATGGAGACTGAGGGCCACCATCCACTGCTCTACTGACACTGTTCACTGACCTACTGACACCATTCACTGCTCTGCAGACCCCCATCCTCTGCTCTACTGACAAAGTCCACTGCCATACTGACACTGCCATACTGACACCAACCTCTGCCCTACATACACTGTCCACTGCCCATACACTGTCCACTGCCCTACTGACACTGTCCACATACTGTCCACTGCCCTACTGACATTTGCCCACTGCTCTACTGACTGACACTGTTCATTATTAAAGTGATTGAAAAAGCCAGAAGGTTTAATTCTATGCATTAAGATTAAAAGCCTTCTGTGTGCAGCAGCCCCACTTAGCCCCCCTAATACTTACCTGAGATCCATCTAGATTCGGTGATGTTGCAGGAGTGTCTCAGCTGCCTGGGACTTCCCTCTTCATTGGCTGAGACAGCAGCGCGGCGACGTTGGCTCCCATTGCTGTCAATCAAAGTCAGTTAGCCAATGAGGAGAGAAAGGGGGCATGACCAGGTCGTGGCTCAATGTCTGAATGGACACAGGGAGCTGTTGCTCAGCTCACGTGCCCCTATAGCAAGCTGCTTGCTGTGGGGGCACTCATCAGGAGGGAGGGGCCAGAAGCACCGAAGAGGGACCCGAAAAGAGGAGGATCCAGGCTGCTCTGTGCAAAAACATTTCACAGAGCAGGTAAATATGACATGTTTGTTATTTAATAAAAAATAAGACTTTAGTATTACTTTAAAGTAGGCTAAGTTTATATTTTTACAGTGACACTTTTTTAATTATATTTTTTCAGGTTTTCCTTACTATTTAGTTAGACCTTGCTAGTTAAAATCTTTAAAAAATAAAATAAGGGTGCTGAACCCCAGTGATCTTTGATCTCTTTCATGTTGCTCAGGTAGATCTCCATCTGTCAAAGGTTGTCTTTAAAAGATTTGGAGAGGTATATTAAATGTAGACAGTTTCTCCAAAATCTTTTGTATTACCCTCTCAATACTGTATGTAACTAAAGATCTGAAATAAAATTTTAGCCACTTGGAGTATCTTGGCACACGGTGGGAGTATCTTGGCATGTGGTGGAAGCAGAAGGTAGTAGTGGGGGGGGAGGCACAAGCTTCAAGCTATGCCTCTGATGCCTTTCCTTAATGTTTTCATTGGTATATATGTCCCGAGTTGGGATCTCCGATACCTTAAAAATAGGGACAAAATAATTACATTAATATAAGAAATGTGGCAGGGAGGCATAGGTGTGCACAGAGGGTGTACCAGGTGTGCCTGGGCACACCCTAATCCCCATGTGCAGTGCCAATTCCCCCCACTTCCCATTGCTACCCCCATGTTTACCCCGCAGTGCTGCTGGTTTCTCTCCTCTCCCCCCGGCTGCTGAGGGGGATGTTTCAGGATGGAGAGCAAGGGAAGGGGCAAGTAAATATGTAATTTACCTGCCCCTTCCTTTTCTAAATGAACACAGTGAACACACTCGCTCACTGTGTGCATTCCTAACTGAAGAATATTAAACTGTGTTTACTATGCCTCAGTTTATGAATGAACAAGAAGTCACTCAGCACAGAGCACTTCCAATTCATTCACTGCCCTGTGCAGCTGAGGATGCAGAGAAAGGCGTGTGTGTTTGAGCTTTGGGGTACACACCCTAATGCAATAGGCTGCACACACCTATGCAGGAAGAAATAGTAGAAAAAAGTAATTAGTGTGTGTTTGGATGCTCTTCTGAACCCACGTGAGCTGGCCAGTAACCCTTAATGGGCCAATCTTCTGTGGTGGGGGTATTCCCAATCCTGCAGTCCTACGTATAGGTGCATGCATATACAGTATGCAGCTGTGGAGCAGGGAATGTCTCGGCAGTGGAAGTTTGGCCCATTATAGATGACAGCTTCCAGATGGACTTGGCCATGTGAGTTCGGAAGAGCATCGAACATCCCTGAGCTCATCTCTACTGGTCACCGATAATCCTGATAATTCAGATTTCCTCTCTGTAATTGCTGGATGAAAGCAGCTCCACTCTGTTATGCCTTGTTCAGACTTCAGCTTGTATCAGAGCAATGTGTACAGCAAGCTTTTACGAGCGTTTGCGGCCTTTGCTGCAATTTTTCTTAAAGATTTTAAACCATTCAGCACTAGTTTGGAATGTTAAACTCATATCTTATTAGTAATGTTGATTGTCAATTTAAACAGCCTACTAGCAAGCTTCAGTCGCACCCCCTAGAGATCTTCCAGGTTTTAAAAACAAAAATGTATACCTATCTTTATCCTGAAGTCTTCTAGCTAGTCCAGTAATGTCATGGGTCTTTGCTTTTCTTTTACGGACTGATCTGTGCTGACATAATGATGTGTGAACCTGGAATACTGTGAGCCCAGCCTATGTAATGATGCAACTAAACAATACAAAAGTGACAGTCAGCACTCTCATTAAGATCTGTGTTTAACATTTCCAAACTGGAGATGAAAAGTGCTTTAAAGTTTGCAAGGAAGCTGCTTAAAGCGGTAATAGACCGCTAAAAAAAAACTCCCAAAAAAATAACCTGCAAGACAATGACATAATGCACTTGTATGCACCTTAGAACGAAGCTCCCGCAGCCCAACCCCATCAGCGCTGAGGGGGCTGACATGTTGCCTCGCTGTTTCTTGCGGGGTCGCTGGCTCAGGCGCTGTGAGTGGCCGGAGCCGCGATGTGTGTGGGAGTCCTCCGTTTCGGCAAGTTCCGGGACGATATGCCGGACCTTTGACAGATCTTCACTGCGTATGCGCCGCTGACATCAGCGGCTGCATGCAGGGTGAATGTCTCCTAAACCGTGTAGGTTTAGGAGATATGCATTTTACCTACAGGTAAGCCTTATTGTAGGCTTACCTGTAGGTAAAATAGTCCAAGCGGAGTATACAACCCCTTTAATGCTTGCTAAGAGCTTTGTAAAGCTTTGCTGCTCACACTGCTTTTATAAAAGCTGAAGCCTGTGCGAACAAGGCCTTGGAGTTGTCACCAGAAAAGGTTATGGAAATCTTTCAATAATGACACCTCTTCCAGTGACCCATGATAAATGCTTAAGGGTCCCCGCTCAGACTATCAAAGTCTGATGAGTTGGATGCTGCTGATCTGCAAAGGTACAGGCTGAGGAAAGTTCTGTTCAGACCCAAAGCACACTGAAGAAATAGGAAGAGATAGCCCGGCCGCTGCACACCTCACCCGGTCAAAGTAGTGTGCAGGTAAAAGCAGCCTCAGCTTGATTCATCCAGGCCACATCACCAACATGTTTCACCCTGCCCCCAGGGCTTAATCATGGAGAATGGGGTGGGGTGAAACATGTTGGCGATGTGGCCTGGTTGAATCAAGCTGAGGCTATTTTTACCTGCTACCACTCGGGCTGCCATGGTGTGCGGTGCCGGGCTGCCTCCTCCAGTGATGTCTAAAAGGCAATTTGCCCTCACTATAAACAGATTTCTATTCACTTTTAGTTAGGAGATTCAGATATGGTACTTTCTATACAACAATCAACAATACAAATATTAGCACCTTAATCAACAGATCTAAACACTCTGCCCATTGCATAGTCTGAACATTCATGATATGAACTCCTGGCTGTAGTCATGTAATGTAATCCTTATGTGTTGTGGGTATTAATTATGCAGGGCAGTGTAATAACAACCTGTGATGGTCCTTTGTTCAGATGATTCTCCAGTGGGAAGGGCTGTGGTCCTGAGTGGAACGTGCTGTAGGTTGGCTGAACTGGATGCCCCTTAAAGTGTGCTTTCATCTCACTGCAAGACTTTTCTGGAGTCCTCCATGCTCTTAACTTCAACTGCAAGATATATAAATAAAATGATGGGGAAGGTACTCTACTTAGTTTAGAAGAAAAGCTATAAAGCCCCTGCCACATGCATTAAAATCTTAATAATCAGTATAACTTGTCAGAATGGCTCCATAAAGTGGTCCTATCATTTGAGAAATATGGCGGTGGTCTTCCTCTGAAAATGCTAGTTACCTGCCTGTCTCTGGCTTATGTGCTTCAGAGTCACTGACCCAAAACAAGCATCCAGCAGATGAAAGTCCTAAAGAAACATTATAATAGTAATGAATACAATGCATTGGCCTGACATGTCGGTATGAGTCCCTTTACTGAAGTTTATGAGTCCCATCACAAGTTTTTGTTCATTTTTGTGTGCCGACATATGCTGCTTTAAGACATCCTGTTCTCATTCTGTTCTCTGTTCTCATCGTAATGCACTGAACACAACTACACAAAATAATTTTCAGCAAAACAATACACCCGCTCTGCTGCTTAGTGAACACAAGAGGTTGCTCACTCAGCACAGGCACTGATCAGGGAACACTTTGCATTTTCTCTATGAATGCAAGGCATTCTCTGATTGGACGAGGTGGTGCAGTGACATCACAACCTCCACCTTGTCCAATCAGAGAATGCTTTGCATTCATTGAGAAAATGAAAAGTGTTCTCTGAATGGCTCCTATGCCAAGTGAACAACCTCCTGTGTTCAATAAGCAGCAGGGCAGCTGCTTGGAACAGAACCAACAAGCTAGTGGAGATCACTGTATTAGCAGCACCCACTACAGTAATTTCCAGCTTCCATGGGAATCCTCCAGGTATGACACATGCATACTTACGTCCAGTTTGGAAAAATATGCATATCTAATCCTTTAGCTTTAAGGACAACAGTAGGAGCAGATCAAGGTAGTCCTGAACATGCTGAAAATCCTCATGTCACAAGGACACCCCTGGGCTGCTAAAAGCAATTTGTTACGTTAATTCAATATTTAGTGTAATTGGCCCCTTGACGTTCTCCTGAAATTCCCCACTAAAAACTCCTCAGCTACCAATAATAGTATGGTAGCTGATGAATTCTTATTGCATTATAACCATTTCTTCTTGGAATATAATTGTGGCCCATAGGACGGCTAATGTCCCCTTGTTGTCCAACAATTGTTGCACCAGCTGGCTGTAATCTGAAGACTGGGCATTCCAAATGACATTGCCAAGCTACCCTGCTAAAATACAAGGCCGGGCAAGGAGAGCATTAATCAGAGACGCAGCCAAGAGGCCCATGGTAACTCTGGAGGAGCTGCAGAGATCCACAGCACAGGCGGGAGAATCTGTCCACAGGACAACTATTAGTCGTGCACTCCACAAATCTGGCCTTTATGGAGGAGTAACAAGGAGAAAGCCATTGTTGAAAGAAAGCCATAAGTAATCCTGTTTGCAGTTTGCGAGAAACCATGTGGGGGACACAGCAAACATGTGGAAGAAGGTGTTCTGTTCAGATGAGACCAAAATTGAACTTTGTGGTCTAAAAGTAAAACACCATGTGTGACGGAAAACTAACACTGCACATCACCCAGAACACACCCTCCCCACCATGAAACATGGTGGTGGCAGCATCATGTTGTGGGGATGTTTTTCTTCAGCAGGGACAGGGAAGCTGGTCAGAGATTTGAACATGGATGGAGCCAAATACAGGGCAATCTTAGAAGAAAACCTGTTAGAGTCTGCAAAAGACTTGAGACTGGGGCGAAGGTTCACCTTCCAGCAGGACAATAACCCTAAACATACAGCCAGAGCTACAATGGAATGGTTTAGATCAAAGTATATTCATATGTTAGAATATGCTAGATTACGGGGGCGACCACGCTGTGCATTCACTTGAGACAAGTGTTTAGTGTCTTGAAAATATCGATTGGATTGATTGGGACTTTTTTTGTCCTGATGCGTCTCTTTGAAAATACAACTCCATGGTCGCCTCCCAAATTAGTTTCTATTGAGCCCTGAGCAGACCTGGTCTCCATCTACCCCCTGTGGCTGGACAAAGCCCTCCACACTCGACCTTGGCCTTTGGGCCCCCTTTTCCACACTGGTGGGGTTACCTCATCCATTTACCCTTTGTCCTGGCCAGGTGTAGAGCTGGGTTACGGACTGGTGGTCCCAGTAAAAAATCCCCTGAGGAAGCCACATTGGTGAAACATGTAGGGATAGGACATTTTCCTGCGACCACCAATTTTTTTTTTTTTTTTTAATTTTGTGAAACCAGCGACCCACCATTCCCAGTACATGCTTGGATAATTAATTTGAATTGAACCCATTTTCTGTTGTAGCGGGGTATTCCCCTTTAATACAGAGAGACAGGACTTTCCGGGTGAGAGGTGAGTCGGGAGGGAGTAGAGAAGAGACTTTACTGGAGGTGAAAGCAGAGGAGAGAGACTACGTTACCCAGAATCCCGTTTGGCACCCAGGGTGCAATGTTGTCACCGCAGTGACTCATGGGTGGAGCTTTATAAGGAGGAGGCGAGGCTAGGCTTGGCCTCTTTGGGACACGAGACTTCAGTGGAGAGATCCTCCTGTGCGGACCTGCTGCTGTGCAAGGCCTGAAGCCTGGGGCCTTGCGCAGTTACCAAAGAGCCTTCCACCCCATCTCAAACCTGGGTGACATCTGACTCGGTTTCTTCAACTGCTGCCGAGCCGGAGACCATACCGCTGCAGACGCTGTGTTTGGAGACACAGCAGGTGGAAGTTCCCGGACTGGGATCGCGTCCGGAGGGGTGAGCGAGCACTTGCTCAATCCACAAATACTTTATACCATAGTTAGGCCTACAGACTGCCGTGGCCCACCAGTTCCTATTTCAGTTCTTTTCCCCCACTGGAGATCCATAGCAGAACTGAGCCAAACGGATCTCTAGTGGAGTGTACTGTGTTGGCATTTTTACCCCCCCCCCGGATTACAAATGTGTTCCTGAAATGTGCACCACCGTTTAAAGACTTGCATGCAAAGAATTTTACCCCCCTAGAGACTGAGTTATATGGTCAGGCCTGGCCATCTAGGTAGTTTATTAAGTTGCTGCGCCATAGGGCGCATAGTGAAGTACTGTTACACTGTATATGTCTGTACTGATAAAATAAAAATATTTTTTATATACTTTTTTCTTATGTACTATCTGTCTCTAGCACCGCTATAATCCCATCCTCTTCTCCTTACTACCGTACTACCGTTAGAATGGCCGTTAGAATGGCCCAGTCAAAGTCCAGACCTAAATCCAAATTGTGGCAAGACTTGAAAATTGCTGTTCACAGACGCTCTCCATCCAATCTTGCAAAGAAGAATGTGCAAACATGTAACTCTCTAGATGTGCAAAGCCGTTAGAGACATACCCAAAAATAATTGAAGCTGTAATTGCAGAGAAAGGTGGTTCTAAAAAGTATTGACTCAGGGGGGCTGAATAAAAATGTACGCCACACTTTTCACATAATTGTAAAAAAAAAAAAATGGAAAATCATTTATCATTTTCCTTCCACTTCACAATTCTGTGCCACTTTGTGTTGGTCTATCACATATAATACCAATAAAATACATTTACGCTTTTGGATGTAACATAACAAAATATGGAAAATTTCAAGGGGTATGAATGCTTTTTCATGGCACTGTATACAGTATATCTAAAACAGCACAGTGGTTTAGTTGTTGGCACTTAGGCTGCATTCACACCTGAGCGTTTTGTAGCCCTAAGCCTGAAGCTACAAAACGCTAGAGGGGAAAAAATACATTATTCTCTATGGAGATGGTTCACATCTCCACTCAAAAACGCCTGAAGCCGAACGCCTGAAGCTCAAACAAGTTCCGGACCCTTTTTTGTCGCGCGAATCGGGCAGATTGGGCGTTTTAGGATTCATATAATGTAATGGAAATGCCCGATTCAAGCGTCTACCGTGACAACAAGCGCTTCGACGGGCACAAATTCGCGCATCAAAACGAAGGTAAAAACGACGGTAAAAACGCTTGAAGCGCTACGCTCAGGTGTGAATGCAGCCTTATGGCTTGCAGCACTGCAGTTCTTGGTTTGAAACCCTATCTGCATGGACTTTGATTGCTTTTCCTGTGCTTGCTTGGGTTTCCTGCAGGCACTCCAGTTTCCCCCGACACACTAAAAATGCTGGTAGGATAATTGGCATTTGTCTAAAATTGCCTTAGTGCAGGGCTCAAAATTTCAAGTCCTGAGCTACTAGCCAGGCCTTAAGAGTTGCTCACCACCAGTCGCCCCACCCAACCCCTACCCTGCCCCGCCCCTAAACACGCCCCCGTAAATTATCTCATAAAATGACACTGTTAAATGCTTCATGCAGAATTAAGTTACAAAAATAAATATTAACAACAACAAATTTAACAATATTAACCAAATGTATCCTTATTTTATTTATCAGGCTCCATGCACACTAAAGCTCATAAATGCACGTTTTTGGGAGTTTGGGCGTTTTTTGTTAACAGACATAAACTCCCCTCTATGTTATCCTATGTGTCCATGCACACATGGACCTTTTAGGACGTTTATCAGCAGTGAAGTTTATGAGCTGTTTTCTGAACGCCCTAAAATCACGTTCAGGAGTCGTTTTTCTGACCACAAAAAAACGCCAAATGCTCAAAAACGCTGATAAATGTCGATAAACGCTCAAAAAAGAGGCTCGCCAGCATTTAACGTTTTTGATTCATTGAAAAAAAAATTGTTTTAAAAAAAAAAACGCTAATAAACACTATTGCAAAAACATTAAAAAACGTTGAAAGACTCACTGCAAAGCTACTGGCATTTTTATAACGTTATTTTAACGTCCAGTGTGCATGGAGCCTCACAGTCAGAGCAATGAAATACGATTGCCATTTGCTGGTATTGGTTATTTTTATCTTTTTCCTTATTCAGTGTAATATTTACTGTACACTGAATAAGGAAAAAAAATGAAATAACCAATACCAGCGATCATATTTCATTGATCTGACTGCGATAAATAAAATAAGGATAAAATATATGATTAGCTACTGTAGGCACTGTACACATCATTCCTCGTTAAGTAAATATTTTAATGCTATAATAAATATATATATATATATATATATATATATATATATATTTTTTTTTTATTGATGTGTTTGGTATGTAATATGTTTTTGTTGTATGAATTCGGGAAATATGTTTTTTGTTTTCCATGTTTGTTTTGTTTTATAATGTATCTGTGATGAAGAAAAATACTAATAAACAGATTATGGGGAAACAAAATAATAATAAATGAAGCACTAAAAATTAAAACCAATGAATGACACTTTCACTGATTTAGGATGCAGAGAGACTTACAGCAGAGCACAGTACGGGACATGGGAGCAGGAGCTGTCAAAGTGAAGTTTTCCTATTAACAAGCTGGTGATTGACAGGGGGCAGAGGCTAGAAGGAGAATTGGCTCTCGTTCGACCCTGCCTGCCCCACTGAATGCGGCTCAACACTTGCCCTCAGCCTAATGCGAGAAGGCGAGTGGAAATTTTGGGGGCTGCCTTAGTGTGGTATTCTACATAGTGAGATCAAGATGTCTGCCCCAGCAGCAATAAAACGCTTTGAAGCTCCAGGAAGAAAAGTGCTATAGAAATAAAAATTGATGAATTAAATCAAAAGAAGAATATGTTTCCACAAGCCTTCAAAAGAATACCCCCTTTTTCAGCCATTGTAACAGATAGGTATTTAGTAACATGGCGGCTGTTCCTCACCTTGTCCCATAAATCCTTGTTGTAATTGACCTTCCAATGTGGAGGAGGGAGAGGGTGACTGGGTTGTGAAAACGGGCCCCCAGGATACTTCCTGTTATGTGCGCTGCCAGTGGTCGTCTCATATGTGTTTAGCAATTCATCAAATGCCGTCACTTCACTGCTTTGTTGTAGTGTGGCTGGCAGTGGCTCAAAGATGGTGGACTGAAACGATAGACAAAAGTACAACATATTTTATTATGAAGCATTGATAAAAAAGAAATCAAGGGATAGAAAGTCTCCTATTGTCCAACCTGTTCTAATGTCATCTCAACAGCATTTATTCCCCTTTAAGGCTACTTTCACACTGAGGCGCTGGATGCGCTGGCGGTATAGCGGCGCTATTTTTAGCGCCGCTATACCGTATTTTTTGCCGCGATTCGCCCGCTAGCGGCCGAAAATGGGTTAAAAACGCCCGCAATAACAAGTCTTTGCGGCGTTTTGTGGGCGTTTTGGAGGCGCTACCCCATTGATTTCAATGGGCAGGGGCGCTATAGGAGCGGTATTTTTACAGCTCCTATCGCGCCTCAAAGATGCGGCTTGCAGGAGTTTTTTGACCCTCCCGCAAGCGCAACGCTCCAGTGTGAAAGCCCTCGGGCTTTCACACTGGATACAATTGAGTGGCTTTTTTGGGGGGCATTGCAGGCGCTATTTTTAGCGCAATAGCGCCTGCAAATTGCCTCAGTGTGAAAGGGGCCTAAGCGTATCTAAACCAAAAAACAAAAATTTGATTTATTGCAGCTTACCAGTCCTTTTTCTTTATTTAGATTTTTCTACTTTATTTTCACTTGGTGATCCTGTAAGTAAGGGCTCATTTACACTTGCTTTGGCTTCAACACACATTAAAGCGCCTGTCGCTTCAACATGATTTTTTGATGTGCTTTGGTGGTGCTTCAATGATGCTTCAGTGGTGCTTCAATGATGCTTTGGTGGTGCTTCAAGCAAGCTTTGTCATAGACTTCTATGGAGGCTTTGAAGACGCTTTGAAGCATCACTAATGCGACATGGGGTATAATTTTTGAAGCAAAGCAAAGCAAAAGCAAGGTGTGTGATTCCATCAAAATGATAGGACCAGAAATGATCGAATAGCCATAACTTGTCTTTTGATCAATTTAGACTCAGTTCAGATCAGATTTGCTCAAACTGAGTCAATCAGCCAGGAAGAAAAATGATGTACCGTTTTGCATTGATCAGCAGTACTGTGATATGTTGTAAATACAATCGCATTTTGACCCGTCAGATTACGAGATTAAATAGATGTGCAAAGCTAGTGTAGACATATCCCAACAGACTAAAGGCTGTAATTAAAAGGCGGTTCAGCAAAATGCTGACATAAGTGGGTTATCCTTTTTCAAACTCAGTGATTCTGTTTTTGATTTTTTTTTACATGTTGGTGTTATATCTTTCACTTGGATGTTATAAATTGCACTAGTAAATACAACTGGATAAAACAAAAGCTGTGTCTGTCTTCATTTCAGGCTGCAAAGCAACAACATTTGATTATTTTAAAGGGAGGGGGGGGGGATTCTTTTCTATACCCACTGTATGTGCTTTATACAGTAATTTACGGTCGTACGTTATGATTCTATCTATCTATATTTCTATCGAAAAGTAGTTCCCTATGTATGGCATATCGATCAAATGGTTTGTCAACTATGGATTGATTTTTTCAATCAGAAGAGAGAAATCAGTTAATATGAATAATATAATACATTGATAATAATAACAAATCACACAAATACATACATTAGATATGTAGTTGAGAATAAAGTGTTATGTGATCTTTCTTTATAGATCAATGGTGGAGAAGGATCTGGGGGTTTTGGTAGATCATAAGCTCAATAATGGCATGCAATGCCAAGCTGCGGTTTCCAAAGCAAGCAAAATCCTTTCTTGTATTAACCACTTAACGACCGCTCACTGTATATATACGTCGGCAGAATGGCACCGACAGGCACAATCACGTAGAGTGTACGTGATTGCCTTTGTACAGTTGGGGGGTCCAATCGGACCCCCCTCCTATACAGTGAGCGGTGGCTAAGTGTCCGGGAGCGTTCCGGGATGAGGGGGCAGCCATTCGTTTCTGGCCACCCCCTCGCGATCGCTCCCGGCGAATGGAAATGCCCCCTCTGTCTGTGTCAGACAGAGGGAGCAGGAGGAAGTGATGTCATCTCTGGTGCGGCGCTCACATATACCGAGCGCCGTTCAAGAGAAGACATCAGGTCAGTGCACACAACACTACACTGACACCAGGACACAGGGACATAAATCGCCCCCCCAGACACCCCAGATCACCCCCCCAGCCCCCAGTCACAGTGTCACTGATTGCAGTGACCATTTATTTAGTGATCACTGCAATCAGTGACATTTGTGACTGTAAAAGTGTCACCAAAGTTTAGTCTTAGGTCCAGTGTAGCCCCCTAACCCCCCCTAATAAAGGTTTAACCCCCTGATCACCCCCCAGATAACCCTTTCACCGCCTATCACCACTGTCGCTTAGCGATCATTTTTCTGATCGCTGTCTTAGCGTCAGTGATGCCGATCGGCAGCCAGTAATTTTTTTTAGGTTCGCCGCAGGTTTTTATAGCGTCAGGTACCCCAATATATTATCTAATAAAGGTTTAACCCCCTTGATCGCCCCCCAGGTAACCCTTTCACCCCCTATCACCGCTATCACTAAACAAACGTTTTTCTAAACGCTGTCTTAGTGTCTGTGATGCAGATCGGTAGCCGGTAATTTTTTTTAGGTTCGCCGCAGGTTTTTATAGCGTCAGGTACCCCAATATATTATCTAATAAAGTTTTAACCCCCTTGATCGCCCCCCAGGTAACCCTTTCACCCCCTATCACCACTGTCGCTAAGCAATTGTTTTTCTAAACGCTGTCTTAGTGTCGGTGATGCAGATCGTAGCCAGTAATTTTTTTTATGTTCGCCGCATGTTTTTATAGCGTCAGGTACCCCAATATATTATCTAATAAAGGTTAACCCCCTTGATCGCCCCCCAGGTAACCCTTTCACCCCCTATCACCACTGTCACTAAGCGATCGTTTTTCTAAACGCTGTCTTAGTGTCTGTGATGCAGATCGGTAGCCGGTAATTTTTTTTAGGTTCGCCGCAGGTTTTTATAGCGTCAGGTACCCCAATATATTATCTAATAAAGGTTTAACCCCCTTGATCGCCCCCCAGGTAACCCTTTCACCCCCTATCACCACTGTCGCTAAGCAATTGTTTTTCTAAACGCTGTCTTAGTGTCGGTGATGCAGATCGTAGCCAGTATTTTTTTTTAGGTTCGCCGCATGTTTTTATAGTGTCAGGTACCCCAATATATTATCTAATAAAGGTTTAACCCCCTTGATCGCCCCCCCAGGTAACCCTTTCACCCCCATCACCACTGTCGCTAAGCAATCGTTTTTCTAAACGCTGTCTTAGTGTCGGTGATGCAGATCGGTAGCTGGTAATTTTTTTTAGGTTCGCCGCAGGTTTTTATAGCGTCAGGTACCCCCATATATTATCTAATAAAGGTTTTAACCCCCTGATTGCCCCTAGTTAACCCTTTCACCAGTGATCACCATATAAGTGTTACGGGTGACGCTGGTTAGTTAGTTTTCTTTTTATAGTGTCAGGGCACCCGCCGTGTATATAACCCAATAAAGGTTTAACCCCCTGATCGCCCGGCGGGTGATATCAATTAGGTTTTAGCGTCAGAGAGGGTCTGAGTCACACCCCAGGCAGCGTCAGGTTAGTGCCAGTAACGCTAACACCCACGCGTGAAGCATACACCCCCCTTAGTGGTATAGTATCTGAACAGATCAATATCTGATCTGATCAGATCTATACTAGCGTCCCCAGCAGTTTAGGGTTCCCAAAAACGCAGCGTTAGCGGGATCAGCCCAGATACCTGATGGCACCTGCGTTTTGCCCCTCCGTCCAGCCCAGGCCACCCAAGTGCAGTATCGATCGATCACTGTCACTTACAAAACAAAAACACACATAACTGCAGCGTTCGCAGAGACAGGCCTGATCCCTGCGACTCCAGTGCTGTAGGAGGTGATTTCACCACCACAGTTAAAAAAAAAAAAGCAAATATGCCGAAGCATTGGGGCAGCAGGGGCGGAGGAGCGATTTTGCTCCTAATGCCGCGTACATACGGTCGAAATTCCGAAAGGAGGCTTGCCCGTGGAAAAGTCTGACCATGTGTGTGCGGCATAACTTTTTTGCGGGAGGATGCCCCCATGCTTCGGCATATATAAATGGTGCGTGTATGCCCATCATTGGAAGTGGGTGGATGAAGGGCGGTATTCTAATGGTGGGCATACCCACCGATCAATCTCTTTTTTCGTTCAGCCAACTGGCTGCATGAAATAAAAAGATTACAATACATGTCCAACAAGGACCAGCAACGTACTGGTATGTTGCTGGACTTTGAATGTTTATACCAGAATGATGCCTGCGGGTTTAGGTATCATCTTGGTATCATTCTTTTCAGCCTGCGGCCAGCTTTCATGTAAAAGCAATCCTAGCGGCTAATTAGCCTCTGGACTGCTTTTACAAGCAGTGGGAGGGAATGCCCCCCCCCCGGATATAAAAAGCGCCATTGGGAAATTGGGAAAGCATTTTATCACACCGATCTTGGTGTGGTCAGATGCTTTGAGGGCAGAGGAAAAATCTAGGGTCTAGAAGACCCCAGTTTTTTCAAAAAAAGAGTACCTGTCACTACCTATTACTATCATAGGGGATATTTACATTCCCTGAGATAACAATAAAAATGATAAAAAAAAAAAATACTTGGAAGGAACAATTTAAAAATAAAATAAAAAAGCAAAATTAATAATAATAAAAAAAAAAAAAAAGCACCCCTGTCCTGCCCTGCTCTTGCCCAATGGCAAACGCAAGCGTCTGGCGTCATATGTAAACAGCAATTGCACCATGCATGTGAGGTATCACCGCAAAGGTCAGATCGAGGGCAATCATTTTAGCAGTAGACCTCCTCTGTAAATCTACTGGGGTAACCTGTAAAGGCTTTTAAAGGCTTTTAAAAATGTATGTAGTTTGTCGCCAATGCGCGTTTGTGCGAAATTTTAAAGCATGTCGTGTTTGGTATCTATGTACTCGGCCTAAGATCATCTTTTTTATTTCATCAAACATTTGGGCAATATAGTGTGTTTTAGTGCATTAAAATGAAAAAAAGTGTATTTTTTAACCCAAAAAATGCGTTTGAAAAATCGCTGCGCAAATACTGTGTAGAAAAAAAAATGCAACACCCACCATTTTAATCTGTAGGGCCTTTGCTTTAAAAATATATATAATGTTTGGGGGTTCAACATAATTTTCTTGCAAAAAAAAAAATGTTTTCATGTAAACAAAAAGTGTCAAAAAGGGCTTTGTCTTCAAGTGGTTAGAAGAGTGGATGTAAGCTTCCTAATGTTGTGTATAAAATGCCAGAACAGTTCAAAACCCCCCCAAATGACCCCATTTTGGAAAGTAGACACCCCAAGCTATATACTGAGAGGCATGTCGAGTCCATGGAATATTTTATATGTTGACACAAGTTGCGGAAAAAAGACAATTATTTTTTTTTTTTTTTTGCACAAAGTTGTCACTAAATGATATATTGCTCAAACATGCCATGGGCATATGTGGAATTACACCCCAAAATACATTCTGTTGCTTCTCCTGAGTACGGGGATACCACATGTGTGAGACTTTTTGGGAGCCTAGCCGCGTACGGGACCCCAAAAACCAAGCACCGCCTTCAGGCTTTCTAAGGGTGTAAATTTTTGATTTCACTTCTCACTGCCTATCACAGTTTCGGAGGCCATGGAATGCCCAGATAGCACAAACCCCCCCCCCCCAAATGACCCCATTTTGGAAAGTAGACACCCCAAGCTATTTGCTGAGAGGTATTGTGAGTATTTTGCAGATCTCGCTTTTTGTCACAAAGTTTTGAAAATTGAAAAAAAAAAATATATATATATATATTTTCTTTCTTCATTTTCAAAAACAAATGAGAGCTGTAAAATACTCGCCATTCCTCTCAGCAAATAGCTTGGGGTGTCTGTATTCCAAAATGGGGTCATTTGGGGGGGTTTTGTGCGATTTTGGCATTTTATGGCCTTCGAAACTGTGATAGGTAGTGAGGAGTGAAATCAAAAATTTGTGCCTAGAAATCCTGAAGGCGGTGCTTGGTTTTCGGGGTCCCGTACGCGGCTAGGCTCCTAAAAAGTCCCACACATGTGGTATCCCCGTACTCAGGAGAAGCAGAAAAATGTATTTTGGGGTGTAATTCCACATATAACCATGGCATGTGTGAGCAATATATCATTTAGTGACAACTTTTTGTAATTTATTTTTTTTTTTGTCATTATTCAATCACTTGGGACAAAAAAAATTATATTCAATGGGCTCAACAGGCCTCTCAGCAATTTCCTTGGGGTGTCTACTTTCTAAAATGGGGTCATTTGGGGGGGTTTTGTGCTATTTTGGCATTTTATGGCCTTCGAAACTGTGATAGGTAGTGAGGAGTGAAATCAAAAATTTGCGCCCTTAGAAATCCTGAAGGCGGTGCTTGGTTTCCGGGGTCCCGTACGCGGCTAGGCTCCTAAAAAGTCCCACACATGTGGTATCCCCGTACTCAGGAGAAGCAGCAAAATGTATTTTGGGGTGAAATTCCACATATAACCATGGCATGTGTGAGCAATATATCATTTAGTGACAACTTTTTGTAATTTTTTTTTTTTTTTGTCATTATTCAATCACTTGGGACAAAAAAATAAAAAATTCAATGGGCTCAACATGCCTCTCAGCAATTTCCTTGGGGTGTCTACTTTCCAAAATGGGGTCATTTGGGGGGGTTTTGTACTGCCCTGTCATTTTAGCACCTCAAGAAATGAGATAGGCAGTCATAAATTTAAAGCTGTGTAAATTTCAGAAAATGTACCCTAGTTTGTAAACTCTATAACTTTTGCGCAAACCAATAAATATACGCTTATTGAAATTTTTTTTACTAAAAACATGTGACTGAATACATTTTGGCCTAAATGTATGACTACAATTGAGTTTATTCGATTTTTCTTATAACAAAAAGTAGAAAATATCATTTTTTTTCAAAATTTTCGGTCTTTTTCCGTTTATATCGCAAAAAATAAAAATCGCAGAGGCAATCAAATACCATTAAAAGAAAGCTCTATTTGTGGGAAGAAAAGGACGCAAATTTCGTTTGGGTACAACATTGCATGTCCGCACAATCTACAGTTAAAGCAGCGCAGTGCAATATTCTGAATTCACCTCTGGTCCTCTAGCTACCAAATGGTCCGGGGCTTAAGTGGTTAAGAGAGGTATGGTCTCCAGAGAGAGAGATATCATTTTGCCCCTGTACAAATCATTAGTAAGACCTCATCTGGAATATGCAGTTCAGTTTTGGGCCCCAGTTCTCAAAAAGGATATTGGGGAACTGGAGAAAGTGCAGAGAAGGGCAACCAAACTGATAAGAGGCATGGAGGAACTCAGCTATGAGGAAAGATTAGAGGAACTGAATTTATTCTCTCTTGAGAAGAGGAGATTAAGGGGGGATATGATCAACATGTACAAATATATAAGGGGTCCATATAGTGAACTTAGTGTTGAGTTATTCACTTTAAGGTCATTACAAAGGACAAAGGAGGCACTCTTTACGTCTAGAGGAAAAAAGATTTCATCTCCAAATACGGAAAGGTTTCTTCACAGTAAGAGCTGTGAAAATATGAAATAGACTCCATCCAGAGGTGGTTCTGGCCAGTAGTTTGCTTTAAAAAAAAGGCCTGGATTCTTTCCTACATTCACACAATATAACTGGGTACTGACATTTATAGGTAAAGTTGATCCAGGGAATATCCGATTGCCTCTCGGGGGATCAGGAAGGAATTTTTTCCCCTGCTGTAGCAATTTGGATCATGCTTTGCTGGGGTTTTTTGCCTTCCTCTGGATCAACTGTGGGTGAAGGATTGTGTATATGGGATTGTATTTTTTTATTTTTTATTTTTCGATTGAACTAGATGGACTTTTTCCAACCTGACTAAATATGTAACTATGCAACTATGTAAGAGAATTATTTGAGATATGTATACATTTCCACTGTAGGGAATTGTAACCATCCTGGAAGCCTTTATAAGGCTCTGTTCACACCAATGCAGGCACGGTGGAGCGCACACACCTTTTTTTTTGCACATTTCTGTACAGCCCATAATGGGCTGTCCTACATTAGGGTGACCAGATGTCCCCGGTTTCCGAGGACACTGTCCCCAGGGGAAATCTGTCCCCGGTTTTGTCCCTGTCTAAAGCCCTGTACACACGATCGGTTTTGCCAATGAAAACAGTCCGATGGACTTTTTTAATCGGACAAACTGATCGTGTATGGGCCCCATCGGTCTTTTTTCCATCGGTGATTAAAAATAGAACATGTTTTAAATTTATCCGATGGAAAAAAAAATCTGATCGTCTGTGTGGAACTCAATCGGAGAAAAACCCCACGCATGCTCAGAATCAAGTCGACGCATGCTCAGAAGCATTGAACTTAATTTTTCTCGGCTCGTCTGAGTGTTTTACGTCACAGCGTTTGGGACGGTCAGATTTTTGACTGATGGTGTGTAGGCAAGACTGATGGAAGTCAGTTTCATCGGAAATCCGATGGTAAAAACCATCAGATTTTATTCCACCGGAAATCCGATCGTGTGTACAGGGCTTAAGAGTGAGGCCGGGTCGAGAGCGAGGCCGTGTCAGTGTTGCCCTGGCTCCACCCACCTTTTCCTTCTCCGGCTCCTGCGGTCTGCTACCTGGCGGCCTAATGCAGATACAGGAAAGGTCTCTGGCTGGGAAGAGAGAATGATCGTGGAGCCATGGGGATGATGGCAGCAGCATCTGCAGCGGCCACCTCTCTCTCCGGGGAGTTACAGTCTTAGCCTCGCCCTCAGTCTACATTCTTGCCATGGAGGACAGCCGATGCTGAACTTAGAGAGCTGGAGACGGTGCACTGCAGCAGGGACTGGTCTTAGAGCTGTCAGACTCTTTGCAGCACAGCAGCAGGTCAGTGTGTGATCGCCAGGCCAGCTGTTTAGTATGTCACACTGCTTTAATGTATACCAAGCAGGCTGAGTGTTCCTTAACAGTGCCCTTCCACCAGGTGCTATTCCCTAACCTATATCTAATTACCCTGATTTCTATATACACTGATTGCACATTGATATCTGTACACTGAGTGCCACTTGGTGTACAGATATGACAGATATCAGTGTCAGAGGTACTAGCATTCCGTTTACAGAGATCAGTGTTATATATATTGGGAATAGCACTTAGTGACTTCTATTCCCTATGTATAACACTGATATCCATACATGGATTGCCACTCCATGTACAGATGTCAGTGTTATATATAGGTGTAGCGGGGTATTCCCCTTTAAGACAGAGAGACAAGAAGTTCCAGGTGAGAGGTGAGTCGGGAGGAAGTAAAGAGACATTACTGGAAGTGAAAGCAGAGGAGAGAGAGACTACATCTCCCAGTACATCTTGCAGCACCCAGGGTACATTGCTCCGGAACAGAGACTGCTGGGGCAGACTTTATAAAGGGGAGGTGGAGTTTGTTCGGTCTCTTTGGACACCCCCTCTCCTAGCAAGAGGATCTCTGTGCTGAACTGCTGTGTGCACAAGGCCTGAAGCCTGGGCCTTGTGCTCCTTTCCAAAGAGCCCCTCTGCCAGCCTAGCAGAACCTTAGAGACATCTTCTCATCCTTGCTGCAGTACACCAGAAGGATTGAAGACTTGGATGTCGGTGGATTCCTGTTCCTAGACGAATCGATGGAGGAAACGGACTTGGACTTGTCCGGGTGGTGAGAGCTGTTTAAAGACAGATACTTTCATCTTTACTATTCGTTCGGATTACAAAGTTGTTCTTCAAGTGCACCACCGAAAGATTGCTAGCGAATATTGTTTCACTGAACTTCCATTTAGATCAGTCAGGCCTGACTGCATAGGTAGACATTGCTGGGTGTTAGTCTACCCATGAGGGGAAGTAGCTGTAAAAGGGCAGCGCTAGAGTTGCATAGCAATACTTTATTATTCTGATTACTCTGTTTATCTTTATTACTGTTTATTGCAGGGATCTGCAACTTGTTATACTGTTGTTTATTACTTGCCCATTAGCCTCAGTAAAATATCTGGGTCAAGTACATTGGTGTCAGTTTTACTTACTTTAATAGAAGTTTTAAAGTATATCACTGTGTGTGTTTGCCATAGGACTGCGTCACCTAGAGATGCGGTCACGCGGTCCTATCTCCCCTTACTAGCTGTGCCAGTAGGGGGTTGAGCAGATTGCCGGGGGTTGGCGGAGCTGTCTTCAGGGCCCAACTAAATCTGCGGCCTTCTTAGTTGGAGGTATCGCTACATAGGGAATAGCACTCAGTGTACAGATATCTCTCTCTCTCCATCCACCACCCTCTCTCTCTCAGCCCCTCTCTCTCTCTCAGCCCCCTATCTCTCTGCCAGTCGCCCCCTCTCTCTCAGCCCTCCCTCTCTCTCAGTCCCACTTCTCTTTCTCTCAGCCCCTCTACCTGTTTCAAGCAGAAACACTGCACATACTGACTCCTACCACCATGACCATTTCAAATGACTGAAGTGCTTATGGTGGTTAGAGTGTTCCTTTAATATCTCTCAGAAGAAGTAAACCACTGTATACTGATTCCATTTCATTTGATCATCCTATAGTTGTGTTAAATTAAGTTTGCAACCTCCCTGAAATTAATTTTTACAGGTTGGGATGTCTGGGTCACCCATCTCTATATTTGCCTGGGCTGTGAAATATCCAGTGCAGTGGCGCCCCCCCCCCCATCTTTCATTAAGTCCTGCTGGCCCTGGGGTCTGGTCTGTCTCGGACGGGGAGGGGCAAGCGCCGCCAAATTATACAGAGGGATCTCCTGCTTACCCAGCTGTCAGACGAAGTCCCGCCTCCTTAGCCGGCTCCTATCATAGGCAGCACACTGGTGACGTCTATAATTGGAGGTCGGACTTCGTCTGAGGACATCGGCCACATGGGGTAAACAGGAGATCCCGGCTCTACATAATCCGACACCTCTCCTCTAGGTAAGGCTGAGCTGATTGGCACTGAACAGGCTGAGCTGATGGGCACTGAGCAGGCTGCATTGATGGGCACTGAACAGGCTGCATTGATGGGCAGTGAGCAGGCTGAGCTGATGGGCACTGAGCAGGCTGAGCTGATGGGCACTGAGCAGGCTGAGCTGATTGCTACTGAACAGGCTGCATTGATGGGCACTGAACAGGCTGCATTGATGGGCACTGAACAGGCTGCATTGATGGGCACTGAGCAGGCTGAGATGATGGGCACTGAACAGGCTGAGATGATGGGCACTGAACAGGCTGAGCTGATGGGCACTGAACAGGCTGAGCTGATGGGCACTGAACAGGCTGAGCTGATTGCTACTGAACAGGCTGCATTGATGGGCACTGAACAGGCTGAGCTGATGGGCACTGAACAGGCTGCATTGATGGGCACTGGTGAGTATAATACACTCTTAAACTGTGCTTTAAAATGCATGGTTTTCCCTTTTATGAACCAGAAAATAATGATGTTATGCGGTTCTGATTTCCAGAAATAACGTATATATCATACAATCATTCCTTAAACACATACCAGATACACTGCATATATAGTTTGAGGAAAATATGCTTATAAAAATAGTCCCTGGATATCATTTTAAAAATCTGGTCACTTTACCCTACATGTGAAAAATATGTAAAAGAGGTGTCTAAAGTTTTTTTTTTTAAATGACCATACTTTGTCCCCATGCATTTTGGCACGCATAAATGCATTAAGATGCAAGGGGGTGCCATTAGGAATTAATTGCGCCCGCACGTCTGTAAAAGGGCTGCATATTTTTTGGTGCATTAAGGGAAAGAGAACAATTTAGAGCGATGTGCAAGCATGTAACGTAGCCGGCCCGGCATACATGCAATGATGATCAATGACATTTGTAAATATATACCTGCTCTATATACAGTACATATACCTGCTGTATACAAACATAGACCTGCTCTATATACATATATATGCTCTATATACATATACCTGCTCTAAATACATATACTTGCTCTATAAAGACATATAACTGCTCTATATACAATACATATACTTACTCTATATAAACATATAACTGCTCTATATACAATACATATATACCTGTGCTATGATTGTGTCTCTTTTTACATTACCTTAATATGTGGAGGGGGGAAGGGAACCTGAGCCTTATAATCATGCCCAATGCCAGTACTAGTCAGATGCCAGTCCTGTCTCCTCTCCAGCCCCATGGTGACAACATTAAAAGAAGATGATGTAGAAACTGAACTAAATATCCAGCACTGTGTGAGTGGATGTATTGGGAGAATGAGTTGCTATGGAATGTTGTGTTTTCCTGCTGTCATGGAGACAGGACACGCCTCCCTCAGTGTGAACAGTGATCTGTATGGATACACAAAGCACTATACTGCTCCTAGGTGATCTGGGGATTTGGAGATGTGTATACTGTATGTCATGTTCCAGTTTATATTGATAAGGCAAGCTGGATCTTGTGGTTCCACAGCTAGAGGAAAGTCACAGACCTAAAAATAGCCTCATCCCACACGCATAACACAGGAACAATGTACTGTATAATGAACATGACATTTTATTTTTGTTCCTCTGTGAGGATCTGTAATCCATAAAGAATTATTTTATATTATCAGGACTACACTTTTGTGCCATCACCCCTCCCCCATGACTGCTTTAGACAAATTGGCGTCTGCTGCCATGTTGCTAAGGACCCTGTTAACCCTTTTTGCTGCCACAGCAGTTTTTTCCTTTTTTAGCAAATATGTAAAAAAAAAAATTTTAGGCCTGAAGATTGTGTAAAAGCTTCAAACATTGAATATTTTCTGAAAGCAGTCACCCTAGAAAATAAAATGGTTGTATATCCAATTTATGTCACACGAAATTAGCACAACGGTTTATGAAACCCAAAATTTCAGTAAAAAATACTCTAAAGTCGATCTTAGGGCACACAAACACAATATATTACCAATTTTTATATAAATATAAAAGATGAGGTTGTACCTCATCTTAAAGAGGAAGCAAACTCTGTAGTTTTCCTCTTTTTTTTCTTCCCTGCAGAGAAAAGGCATAATGTGCTAGTATGCATTGCATACTAGCACATTATGTAACACTTACCTGCAAATGAAGGCCACGTCGTCCCTGCTGCAGGCCGCATCTATCTTCGCCCGTCTTCCTTCAGGGGCCGCGGACTTCGGCTGTCTGACTGGCGCATGTTGCATCCCTTCAGAGCACGTTTAGGAGATATTTACAGTACCTATAGGTAAGCCTTATTCTAGGCTTACCTATAGGTACAAATTATACAGGGAGGTTTTCACCCTCACATGTGTGGTTTGAACATCATTTACATATGTGGGTGCGACTTACGTATGCGTTCGCTTCTGCGAGCGAGCACATGGGGACAGGGGCGCTTTAAAAAAAAAAAATGTAATTGTCAATTTTACTTTTATTTTTCTAGTTTGATGCTTTCTTTTTAATTTTTAATTTTTTGATCACTTTTATTGCTATTACAAGGAATGTAAACATCCCTTTGTAATAGGAATATTGCATGGCAGGTCCTCTTTACAGTGGGATCTGTCCCCAGATCTCACCTATAGGCTGGGAAGCCTGAAATTAAAAATATAATAAAAATAAAAATAAAATAAAAAAATACTGGCTTCCCAGCTGATGTAGAGGCTGGGCGTGACGTCATAACATCGCACCTTGCCTCCGAACGATCATAGAGACTCTGGGGACCTTCTGGCCCACCGGAAATTTCTATGGTCAACATCTGCCGCCGGTCGGTTCCTTCTCCGGTTTGCCGATGGCAAACCGGAGAAGGAACGACGACGTCGTATGACGACGTCATATGACGTTGGGCGGGCGGGAAGTGGTTTAAGAGGAGCTCCAGGCTCCTTCAGAAAAAAATACTGTAGCTGCTAGATTTTAATATTAGGACACTTACCTGTCCATGAATCCAGCGGTGTCTTCACCCCAGCCGAGCAATCGGCTCTCAGGTGCTGCCGCTGCCCCCTTTGTGAGTGGTCCGGCGGCGGGGGAAAGGAGGAGAGGGGCCGAACTTTCGGGTGACTTACCCGTGGCAAAATCAGCCAGAAGTGGGAGCGGGTACCTGTCAAAACCAGGTACCCCCTTCCCCCCTGAAAGGTGCCAAATGTGGCAGCGGAGGGGGGAGGAGGCAAACGTCCGGAGCTTCCCCTTTTGGGTGGAGCTCCACTTTAAAGTGTTTGTTACCTCAACATTTCCTATTTCAGATATGTCTGTTGTATCATGTACTTGTATTAAGTATCCTGTTGTCTTTGTATTGCTTCCTTATGTGAAATACCTGGTGATCCTGTCAGTCCCTCTACTTTTCTATTTCAAACTGACCACACTAGACATAGAAGCACATCAGACCCTCTGCACATTATACAGCCCCCCTGCACATTACGCATCCCCTCTTTACATTACGCAGCCCCCTGCACTCTCTACAGTCCCCTCTGCATATGCCAAAGCCCCCCTGGATATTAAACAGCCCCCTGCACATTCCACATCCCCCCTGCAGATTACGCAGCCCCCTATACATCACGCAACCCCCCCTTTTCTTTGTAGCAGCTCTGTTGAACAGTAGAGGTTTGCATCTTCACTGGTCTTATGATTTGATTAGATTACAATTATCCTGTCAATGATTTGATTAAATTCTGCAATGCATCACAAATACTGCCCACGGTTTTCAACAAAAAATTTAAGCAGTCAGAAGAACTTAATTATTTTTATTTTATCTGCTCTTACATTAAAACACTCCCTGCAAAGTCTGAACACAGTTGACAACAATATTTATTTAGAACAGTAAATACTAAATGGCACAGCCCCCTTTACATTCCACAGCCTCCCCCCTGCACATTCCACAACCCCCTTGCACATTCCACAGCCTCCCTGCACATTCCACAGCCCCCTGCATTGTGCAGACCCCTTTACATTATACAGCCCCCCTGCACATTATGCAGCCCCTATACATTCCACAGCACCCCTATACATTCTACAGCCCCCCTAACATTGCCCAGCCCCCCTTAACATTGCACAGCCCCCTTTACATTGCACAGCCTCCCTTTACATTGCACTGCCACTTTCATTATGCAGCCCTCCTTTACATTGCACAACCCCCTTTACATTACACAGCCCCACCCCTCTTTACATTGCACAGCCCCTTTTACATTGCATAGCCGCTTTTACATTGCACAGCCCCTTTTACACAGCCTCCCTGCACTCCCAGGAGACCCCCAGTCTCCTGGAACAGCCCTGCCAGCGTACTCTAAAGTTTAAAAAAAATCACTGCCAGTGCCTTTTTATAGATCCTTCCTACACTGTGTCAGTGTAATTGTAAACTGATGCCTGTAAATACCTTATTAGCTCCGTTCTTTCCGGCCGGTCACGTGACCGCTCTCTCCTGATCTTTCATGACTGGTTACATGGCCGCTCTCCTCTTCCAATCTAAAGCTACACTTGGAGGAGGAGAGCGGTCTGAAAGAACGGAGCTAATAAGGTATTTACAGGCATCGGTTTACAATGACACTGACACAGTGTAGGATAGGAAGGACCTATGAAAAGGGGCTGGCAGTGATTTTTTTTTAACTTTAGAGTACGCTGGCAGGGCTGTCCCAGGTGAGGCGGGACGGCTGGGATGACGACATTTGTTAAATCGCGATTCAGCCGTTCTCTGCATTGATGCAGAATCCTTCACGGCTAAATTGCGATTCATCGATTCAATGATTATTTTCAACACCCCTACTGAACAGTCCCTTTAGCAATGGGACATTAAGTGGACAGCACTGGGGCACATATAGCGATGTTCCAGGCCAGGCAAACCTTGTACTTTGCACAGTAAGGGTGATAAAAAACAGTCACTGAAATGATTGCCCCCTCTGGTTCAGTACTCATTGTGGCTCCAGCATAGACTGCAACTCTTATTTCAGTAGGCAGGCTTTTCATACTCTCAAGGCAATTCTTTAGTGGCACCCCTCTTGGTCCCTGAAAGGGTCTGTGGCTGAGCAGATGGCTGGGATGCTGAAGAGCAGGGTGGGCATTCAGCAATACAACAAGGAAGGCAGGCAGCCCTCAGTGGCTGGGAACTTCTCATTCTGGGCAAGAACCCTGGGCTCTGGGCTCCAATCTATTTATACACCCTCCAGCCACTATGTGGACCAGCCTCTCCAGGGATTGGCTGGGGCTCCTACCATGAGACTCGCTGGATCACAGATCGGAGTAAGGGGTCGATCCTGACCCCTTACCACATGATCAGCTGTCAGCCAATGACAGCTGATCATGTGATGTAAACAGAGCCCGTAATCGGCAATTTTTTCTCCTCACGTTGAGGAGAAAAAAAAGCAAATTACCGGTGGCTGTTAGAAGAACATCAGTCCCGATCAGGGAGAGCAGCCGCCTGCTCATTTGTGCCACCTGTGCCACCTGCCAGTGCCACCTAGCAGTGCACAACAGTGCCGCCTACCAGTGTCCACCAGCGCCCAACATCAGTGCCCACAATGACACACATCAGTGCCCACAGTGCCACCCATCAGTGCCACCAATAAGTGTCACCTACCAGTGCCGCCCATAAGTGTCACCTACCAGTGCCCATAAGTGTCACCTACCAGTGCCCATAAGTGCCACCTACCAGTGACCATAAGTGCCATCAGTGTTACCTATCAGTGCCATCCATCAGTGCCACCTAATCTGTGCCCATCAGTACCGCCTCATCTGTGCCCATCAGTACCGCCTCATCTGTGCCCATCAGTACCGCCTTATCTGTGCCCATCAGTACCGCCTTATCTGTCCCCATCAGTGCCGTCTTATCTGTGCCTATCAGTGCCCTACCAGTGCCGCCTCATCAGCGCATATCAATGAAGGAGAAAAATTACCTGTTTCCAAAATGTTATAACAAACTATGAAACATGATTTTTATTTTTTTTAAATGTTCTATGTTTTTTTTGTTTGTTTAGCAAAAATAAAAACCCAAGCGGTGATTAAATACCACCAAAAGAAAGCTCTATTTGTGTGAAAAAAATAATAAAAATTTCACTTGGGTACAATGTAGTATTACCGCCCAATTGTCATTCAAAGTGCGTCAGCGCTGAAAGCTGAAAATTGGTCTGGGCAGGACGGGGGTTTAAGTGCCCAGTAAGGAAGTGGTTATTTATTAGTTTTTGTTCATTTTTATATTTATTATTTGGACCCAGCACATTCATTTTGTATTTATTCAGCAATTTTAACTATTCACAATTCCCCCCCCCCCCTTTTTTCCCCACATATTGATGTTTCTACTTTATCAGCATCTTAATTCAAATTTGTTCTTTAAAAATGTTTTGGCTCATTTAGGTTTAAAATTAATGTGGATAGTTAGGCATTCATATATTTTTTTGGGTGCGGAGAATCTTGTTTTTTCTTATGTTGAAACTTAGGTTCTCTTGCAGGGTATATGGGGTATGTATTGAGAACAGCAGTTTGATCATATACTGTACACTATTTGTTGCAAGTTTGAGCTGTGCTTGATGTCCTTGTTCATCAGCTGGAAGGAAATTATTTCAGCAGGCTCAAAACCTTAGACATTCCAAATAACATGAAAACTGTTCTGTCCATGAGTAAGTTGCAATTGTCACTGACTTCTATAGTTTTCTCTGAATTGGTGTCAGATTTTTATAGTTTTATAAACCTGGGCTTCAGTTAATCGTTAAAGTGACACTAAACTCTGATTTAAAAATGTTTTATTTATGTATTCTTAACTTCGCTAAAATCTCCAAATTCTTTTTCCTGGTGCCAACATGGCAACAATAGGATTTTTATAACAGCTTACCTGTAAAATCCTTTTCTTTGAGTACATCACGGGACACAGAGCACCATAGTCATTACTATGTGGGTTACACGCCACCTTCAGGTGATTGGACACTGGTATAATCAAAGACAGGAAGTCCCCCTCTATATAACCCCTCCCATAAAGGGAGTACTTACGTTTTTGTAGCAAAGCAATATATAAGAAGCCCAGTATGGTGGCCTTATTTTATGGGAGGTGCGCAATACTACCCTTTACTGGGCCGACTCTTCCCAGCTCACCTCATGTTCGTGAGTCTGTGCATTTCGATCGTAGGTGCATTGCGGCTTCTCCTTCGTGGTCTTTCGTCGGCGATTCCCGCTCACTGTCGCAGGTAGTATTCTAAACTTTTTGTATCATGTGCAATCTTGCGATTCATTATGCTTCCTGTCCTGTGACCCTTTCGATACCCTCCCTCCCATTCCCCATTTCAGGACATTTCTCAAATTAATTTCTCTCCTCAAACAACTATTACTTATCTTGGGTATGCCCCCTTTTTTGGTATACCGACCAGCAGACCAGGGCACACTTCAGGTCCATTTCATCATGTAAGTCTTATGGTGCGTTCATGTGGTTCACATCCATCCCGGCCGAAGGGCTTTGACCATAAATATAAATATCCCAATAAGAGGGGAGGGACCTCTTTGTCCTGTGATGTACTCCAAGAAAAGGATTTTACAGGTAAGCGGTTATAAAAATCCTATTTTCTTTATACTACATCATGGGACACAGAGCACCATAGTCATTACTATGTGGGATGTCCCAAAGCAATGCCATCTGAGGGGAGGGAGACACAAAATTAAGCAGACCGCCATCAGAAGTGAGGACCAATACTGCTGCCTGCAGTACACTGCGCCCAAAGGCGGCATCCTCTTGCTGACCTACATCCACCTGGAAGAATTTCGTGAATGTATGTACTGATGACCAAGTTGCGGCCTTGCAAACCTGAGTCATAGAGGCTTGGTGATGCACTGCTCATGAAGCACTTACTACTCTGGTAGAGTGCGCTCTAGGTTGAAAAGCGGAACCTTTCCTTTCAAATCATAAGCCTGAATAATAACCTGACAAATCCATCTAGAAATAGTTGATTTTGAAGCTGCCTGCCCCCTCCTGGGGCCTTCTGACAGCACAAAGAGTCAGTCTTCTGTATCTGAGCAGTTGCTTTCAGATAGACCTAAACCACTCTCACTACATCAAGAGAGTGTAATAATCTTTCTTCAGCAGAACGGGGTTCTGGAAAAAACGAAGGTAGGGAAACATCTTGGTTCATATGAAAACTAGATACCACCTTAGGCAGAAAAGATGGGTGAGGACGCAACACCACCTTATCCCCATGAATAACTAAGTATGTCTCTTTACAAGAGAAAGCTGCCAACTCTGAAACTCTTCTTGCGGAGGTTACCGCAACCAAGAACACCAACTTCCCTGTCACAAGGAACAAGGGCACATGGCGCATCGGCTCAAAAGATTGTCATTGTAAAGCCAACAAAACTAGATTCAAATCTCATGGGCACAAGGGCGACTTAACTGGCGGATAAGTTACGTTACCCCTTGTATAAAGGCCCGGACCAAAGAATATGAAGCAAGCGGCCTTTGGAAAAATATTGACAAGGCCGAGATCTGACCCTTGATAGGACTCAAGGCTAGCTTCATTTCCACTCTTAATTGTAGGAAGGCAAGAACTCTACCTATGACATACTTCTGAGGATGCCATCTTTTGATTTCACACCAGAAAATGTAGGCCTTCCAGACCCTATAGTAAATGGTCCTAGAGGCCGGCTTCCTTGCATTAATCAGGGTAGTTACAACTGAACCTGAAATCCCCCGACTCTTTAAAATGTGGGTTTCAATAGCCAAACCGTCAAATTTAGCAATTGTAAGGTAGGATGCGATAGCAGGTCTGACCGAGACGGAAGAGTCCAAGGATCCTCTACTGCCATCCTTACGATCTCTGCATACCAGGATCTTCTGGGCCATGCTGGGGCCGCTAGGATTACCGGCTTTCGTTCTTCTTTGATCCTGGATAGAAGTCGTGGTAGCAGCTGAACTGGAGGGAACGCATAAATCATTGAGAACTGATCCCAAGAAGTCATTAAAGCATCCGTCCCGTAAGTGAGTGGATCCCTTGTTCTTGACACAAAGCTGTCCAAATTCTTGTTAAACCTGGACGCCAACAGATCTATGTCTGCGGTACCCCATTTCTGGCATATGAATGTAGAGATCATTCTCCCGGGAGCATTTGTTGGCGGCTCAAGAAATCTGCCTGCCAATTCTCCACTCCCGGAATGAAGACTGCAGATATGCAAGGTACATGCTCTTCTGCCCAAGCCAGAATATGGTTAACCTCCAGGCGACTCCTGGTGCCGCCTTGGTGATTGATATAGGCCCCTGCTGTGGCATTGTTGGATTGAATCCTGACAGGACAATTCCCTAACCTGTCCGTCCAGGCCCTTAGTGCCAGACGTGCTGCCCGAATCTCTAGAATGTTGATGGGCAAGGTTTTCTCGGACACTGACCACTTACCCTGGATAGTGTTCCCTTCCAGGACTGCTCCCCAGCCCAAGAGGCTGGCATCCGTCGTTACTATCTTCTAGGTAACTGGAATGAAGGTCTTCCCCTTCTGCAAATTTTTGTCTATCAACCACCAATTGAGACTCTGGCGCACACTTGGAACCAGATATATTGGACAATCCAAGACTTGGTTCTTCCTGTTCCAAGCAGACAGGATACTGCCTTGTAACAACCTTGAATTGAATTGGGCATAGGGAACTGCTTGGAATGAAGCTACCATCTTCCCTAACAACCTCATGCAAAGGCGGATGGAAGGACCCTATCCTGTCCTGACTGCATGAACCACTTCTCTTATAGCGCTGACCTTTGTCTGAGGCAAAAACACCCTTTTTTGGGCTGTGTCTATAACCAGACCCAAGTACTCCAGCCTTTTTACTGGTCGTAAGGACGATTTCTCTAAGTTGAGAATCCAACCCAGATGTTCTAGATACTTGACCGCGCTGAGCACATTCTGGTCTAGCCGTGCTACGGACTGATTTATCAGAAGCAGGTCGTCTAGGTATGCCATACCGCTATACCCTGAGCCCTTAGTCTTGCCAGAAGTGGAGCCAGAACCTTTGTAAACACTCGAGGCGTGGTAGCCAACCCGAAGGGCAAAGCCACAAACTGAAAGTGGCGCTGTTCTACTGCGAACCGCAGGAACCTCTGATGAGCGGGAAAAATTGGCACATGTAGGTATGCATCCTTGATGTCTATTGATTCTAGCAGTTCTCCTCCCTGCAGGGTGGACACTACTGACCGAATTGATTCCATGTGAAAAAAGCGGATGTTTAGGAACTGATTCAGACCTTTGCGATCTAAAATGGGTCTGACGTCTCCATTCGGTTTTGGCACCGTGAAGAGATTTGAATAAAACCCCATGCCCTGCTCTTCTGGGGGGGGTCTCTATGATCACCCCCTGAGACATCAATAAGGCTAGCGCCTGAAATAAAGACCTTCTTTTAACTGGGTCCTTGGGAACGTTTGATCTTAGAAGGCGAGACGGTGGGAACTCCCGAAACTCTAGCTTATATTCTAGACATACTGTGGAGATGACCCCTCTGTCCTGGATCTCTTCCCGCCAAGCAGAACGTTTAAATGAAAGACAGTTCTCCTTCTTTTAACCGGAAGAAGAGTACTCTTACCACCTGAGATTTTTTGGATGTACTTATCCAAATCATCCCCGAACAACCGTTCCCCATGAAAGGGAAAACCAGCCAATAGCTTTTTACATGGCAACTCAGCTGACCAATGCTTAAGCCACAGAACTCTCCGCATATGTACTAACAGGAAAGCAAGGCGTGACGCCTGATGAATAGAATCTTTAATAGCGTCAACCGCAAAACATAAGGCTCTTGGTAGCTCAGCTATATCCGGGACCTCCTCCCCTTTGACAACCTGCTTAACTTTGTCTTTTAGGGATTGACAAATTCCTATTGCTGCTACTGCCGGCTGTGCTACTGCACTGCTACTGCACCAGCCACAGCAAATGAGGCTTTAAGCAAAGACGTGAAAGAATCATACTGCTGTCTCCGGGGACATCTGCGTGTGATACCATCCATGGCCATCCCTATTTGGCCATCATCTTGCTTATATCTCTGGCTGGATCAAAGGATGTACCTGATTTCCCTATATGTTTGGCTGCATTATTTCGCTAGCCTTGATTTCACTCACTGATGTCCCCACGCAGTCTATCTCTGTATACAGACTGCTAGGTTGTATTTCTGCTGGTATGCTGGGTCATGAGGTCCTCGTCTCTAGCTACCTTCTGATCTAAGAAGCACCCGAAATCTTACCCTGATACTCTCTGAGATGTGAATTGTTCCCATGTTCATCATAACGGTTCTGTGCATGTTTGCATATTTTTGATTAAGGGATAATACACTTTATACCCTTTCATTCTCAAGATAGTAAGGCGTGTTTTCTCTTGCTATCTCTGTTCGTCCTGAAGAAGCCTCACGGCGAAACGCGTAGACGCACACAGGGACCACATTTGTACAAACCATCTTGTATACAGTGTTTTAAAAAAAAATTCAACTACTGTAGTTATTGTCTTTTGTCTTTTATAATACATTTTTATTTTTTTGCTTATCCAATGTGTCACTGCCTTTAAAGTCCGATCCTTGGGTATCTCTATTTTGAGTTATTCTTTCACGTTTTTCAAAATACCACTACGGATGTGGCATTGTGAGTGCTTCCCTTCCCCTCATTTATATACATGCTTTAAGCAAAGATTCCAGCCTTTTATCAGCTGGATCCTTAAACACCCGGACATTGTCCACTGGACAAGTGAGACTCTTATTCAGAGAAGAGATAGCAGCGTCCACTGCTGGCACACTCCATTTCTTAGTGAACTTTTCCCCCATAGGATAAAGAAGAGAAAATCTCTTGGGAGGAAGAAAATGCCTGTCTAGATGATCCCAGTAAGCATATATGAGCTGTTCCTCACTGTTCTTGTTACTCTTTTTCGGGAATACATAGTCCTAAGCATAAAGCAGAGGTATTAACACCATGCATCTACTGCTGAGCTTCAGTCGAGCAATGAATTAAATATGCTGCTATCACTGCTCAGCCTGATGCTGAGTAGATGTGCCTTTAGAATTCCTGTACCCAACACCCATACAGCGCTTACGTGCCCCAGATATGTCTCTGTGTCTCTCTGTCAGCCACCAGATTCACTACAGCATGAGACTTTTAAAAGCTAGTCAGCCTGCGCCTACGCCATGAATAACATGCACGCTGGATACACGTGCACGCTGGCGGTGCTAAGCCCCGCCCTGTGACGTCCTCTCTTTTCCTTTTACAAAAAGAGGGTAACTCCCGCGCGACGATCCTATCTGTTGTGAATCCCGGGGGGGGGGGGGGGGGGGGGAGTTTGCAGCAGGGGGATGCCCAGTAGGGTTGCCACCTGTACGAGAATGACCCGGACAGTCCGGTTTTTGACTCCTCTGCCCAGGTTTCTGTTCATCTGACACCCGGACACAACATCAGTCAGTCCCTGCCAACCTGTCAGATTTGTCCTCCTAGGATCGGAGCTTTTTCCCAGCTTGTCTCCCTGAGTGCAGTACTGTCATGGGCCAGAGGGGGGGCCGGGAGGTAGGCTGCACCTACTCTGATCCTGGTGCCTGGATGCCGACACCCACGGGACGATCTGGCTGCAGAGAGGCAACGCTTGTAATGTGGGGGATGTGCTGGCCAGGAACTTCACTTTAGTACAGCAATGGTAAGGCATGTGCACTTGGTGAAGCTTTTAAGGGAGGGGGGAGAAGATTTATTGAAGGCAGTAGTGGGGATGTAAACATGGCTCAGAGCTGAGGAGAGGGGGATGAGGGGTCAGGTTCATGTGGATGAGAATGCAATGGAAAGGAGTAGTGGGAGAGAACTGATCCCTGCACTCTATATACTGTACCCTGATGATCCCTGCACTCTATATACTGTACCCTGATGATCCCTGCACTCTATATACTGTACCCTGATGATCCCTGCACTCTATATACTGTACCCTGATGATCCCTGCACTCTATATACCGTACCCTGATGATCCCTGCACTCTATATACTGTACCCTGATGATCCCTGCACTCTATATACTGTACCCTGATGATCCCTGCACTCTATATACTGTACCCTGATGATCCCTGCACTCTATATACCGTACCCTGATGATCCCTGCACTCTATATACCGTACCCTGATGATCCCTGCACTCTATATACCGTACCCTGATGATCCCTGCACTCTATATACCGTACCCTGATGATCCCTGCACTCTATATACCGTACCCTGATGATCCCTGCACTTTATATACTGTACCCTGATGATCCCTGCACTCTATATACTGTACCCTGAGGATCCCTGCACTCTATATACTGTACCCTGATGATCCCTGCACTCTATATACCGTAAAAAAGGGAAAAAACTGCGCTATCTATGACCAATACAATAAAAGCAGCAACTGTGATATGTGATCGCATAAAAGTGACAAAAGGTATAAAATAAACAGATGCGCTAAACAAAATTATATTATATGCAACCAGCAGTGGTACTGGCAATAAAATGTCCATAAAAATACACATGTGATAATGAGTCCATAAATGAATAAAATGATGACAGTGTAGCAAAGTGTCCTATGAAGGATTGAAGACCAAGGAGGGAGGTAGACTGTGGGGGGATAGGCAGTAGGAAAACCAAATCCACTGGTAAAAACACCCGTGTCCACCACCAGTATATAGGCTGCTTACCAGAGGTAAGAATCAAATGAACTCATCTGCAATTCCAGAAGGTGAAAAACCAGATCATCTCGGAGTCTGACCAGAGACTGAATCTCAACAGGTATTCCCCAGAAAGAAAAAAGGAAGCTCGATGGTGCATTACCAAATGACAATTTATTAAAAGGAAAGGATAAAGGATCCCTGCACTCTATATACCATACCCTGATGATCCCTGCACTCTATATACCGTACCCTGATGATCCCTGCACTCTATATACTGTACCCTGATGATCCCTGCACTCTGTATGTAACGCACTCCTGAACCCTGCACTCGTTTTGTAGCGCACTCATGACCTCTGCACACTTTAAGACCCTCCCACTGCACTTTAGCCAACCACGCTATTTAATGTGGAATGTTTGGGAAGAAGAGGGGGCGGGGGGTGCGTGCTTGAGCTCCTGCACATATTCTGTGAGAAAAAAAAGCCCTGCCTGGGATGCAGCCAGCCAGTTCAGGAACTCAGCAGGGGTATCGTAGAACCCAGTGATGATTCCTGTCACGCCTGCCTGTGTTGTGTGCTCTCTGCCATCTCCCCTGTGGCACCCGCCCTCCTCCTCTGCCAGTGTCATTAGTACAGTGACAGTGTACAGTATTATCACTGTATTAGTGCCAATAGTGATGTTAGTCTCAGTGTACCTCCCACGAGGGTCTGTTAGCACCAGATTGGCCATCACAATCACCGCTAAGGTGTTCGGGTTTGGCTTGAAGAAAAGGTGGCAACCCTAATGCCCAGTGCCATGCATACGGCAGGGGGAGTCCCCCTAAACCCCCTCAGGTGGTTTGACAGCAGCAGAGTGAGGAGCAAACGCTGTCCACAAGCGCTGCTGACACACAGCACTATCCAGGTAAGCATGGAAATGTTGACACCAGGTATGTTTATACTTACACCCTCTAGTGGTAAAAGATAGGCAAGACGTCATCCACTCAAAAAGAAGTCCATAAGAGTTTCTTAGGATCTTCTTTAACTTACAATTCCTGCGGCAGGATACTGCTGGAAATCACAGACAGACCCAATCTTCACCCATCACAGCGGGTTGTGTCATGACAGACCTTCAAGGACCGAGTACCCTTTGCATATATGGTCCACTCCCTTGGATCTGTACAGCACCCTGCCAGAGCAACCTGTGATATAGAAATGTGACCAAGGCGCTGGATCCCAGGGTCCAGCTTTCAAAGAGAAGCATTACAGGCAGAAACCTCGTTCTTCCCTTTCGAGGTTCGGGTACCATCCGTTTAGCCTTTCTTTGTTTCTGGCTCTTTGAATGGATCCGATTGCATAGCCCCCCTGATCCTACACAGGATCACCTACGGAGCTCTTCTAAGCACTTCATTAACCGTGACCAACACCTTAGACACTGGCAAAAAAACTGAGGTACTCCCTGTATGGGAGGGGTTATATAGAGGGAGACTTCCTGTCTTTGATTATGCCAATGTCCAATCAAATGAAGGTGGCGTATAACCCACATAGTAATGGCTATGGTGCTCTGTGTCCGTGATGTACGATAAAGAAATACATGTGGTATTAGCCTTGCCTACATCTGCCCACAGTACCAGTACAAAGCTATAACAAGTTAACACCCACACAACAGCCCATTCCCTCATTTGTCTTGCATGTTTGTGATTAGGGATGAGCCCGATGTTTGTGTCGAGTGTTCGCTGAATAGCGAACAATTTAGGGTGTTCGCGGTAAATTCGAAAGCCTCGGAACACGCTTTAAAAGTCTGTGGGAGAAATCAAAAGTGCTAATTTTAAAGGTTAATATGCAAGTTATTGTCATAAAACGTGTTTGGGGACCTGGGTCTTGCCCCAGGGGACATGTATCAATGCAAAAAAAAGTTTTAAAAACAGCAGTTTTTCGGGAGCAGTGATTTTAATAATGCTTAAAGTGAAACAATAAAAGTGAAATATTCCTTTAAATTTCGTACCTGGGGGGGGTGTCTATAGTATGCCTGTAAAGTGGCACATTTTTCCCGTGTTTAGAACAGTCCCTGCACAAAATGACATTTCTAAAGGAAAAAAAGTCATTTAAAACTACTCGCGGCTATAATGAATTGTCGGGTCCCGGCAATACACATAAAAGTCATTGAAAAAAACGTCATGGGTTCCCCCCCGCCCCCAGTCCATTACCAGGCCCTTTGGGTCTGGTATAAATATTAAGGGAAACCCCGAACCAAAATTAAAAAAAAAAAAGTTGCGTGGGGGTCTCCCCCAAATTCCATACCAGGCCCTTCAGGTCTGGTATGGATATTAAGGGGAACCCTGCGCCAATTAAAAATAAAATAAAAATTGCATGGGGGCCCCCCTAAAAATCCATACCAGACATGCCTTCAACATGGGGAGGATGTCCCCATGTTGATGGGCACAAGGGCCTCATCCCCACAACCCTTGCCCGGTGGTTGTGGGGGTCTGCGGGCGGGGGGCTTATCGGAATCTGGAAGCCCCCTTTAACAAAGGGGACCCCCAGATCCCGGCCGCCCCTATGTGAATTGGTAACGGGTACATTGTACCCCTAACATTTCACCAAAAAAGTGTCAAAAATTTTAAAAAAAAACACACAGACACAGCTTGGGACAAGACCTTTAGTAAGAAAAAAAAATTCCAGCAATGTAATCCTTCCTCGTCCCAGGATACGGAGAAACACACCGCCATGACACGATCTGCCTCCATGGGAAGCGTCTGCAGAATGACGATAGACCTGCCGTGACAGCTCTTAAATAGCTGAGGGCGGGTGACGTGTGCGGGTGACCCCGCCCCCCTCTGACGCAACGGGGAAACGCAGCGGGGTTACTCAGTGACATGTACGGGTGACCCCGCCCCCCTCTGATGCTACGGGGGTTTCTCGTGGCTTCAGAGGGGGGGGTCAACCGTGCACATCACCGGTGGCCCCGCCCTCCGCTATTTAAGAGCTGTCACAGCGGGTCTAGCGTCATTCGGCGGGACGAGGAAGGATTACATTGCTGGAATTTGTTTTTCTTTTTAAAAAAAGGACTTGTCCCAAGCTGTGTCTGTGTGTTTTTTACCATTTTTTTACACCTTTTTTGTGAAATGGTAGGGCTACAATGAACCCCATTACCAATTCACATGGGGGGCGGGATCTGGGGTCCCCTTTGTTAAAGGGGACTTTCAGATTCCGATAAGCCACTTTACAGACATACTATAGACACCCCCTAGGTACGAAATTTAAAGGAATATTTCACTTTTATTGTTTCAATTTAAGCATTATTAAAATCACTGCTCCCGAAAAAACGGCCGTTTTAAAAAGGTTTTTTTTGCATTGATACATGTCCCCTGGGACAGGACCCGGGTCCCCAAACACTTTTTATCACAATACCATGCATATTAACCTTTAAAATTAGCACTTTTGATTTTTCACGTTTGTGTCCCATAGACTTTAACGGTGAACAAATTTTTTGCCTGTCCGCATGTTCTGCTGCAAACCGAACCGGGGGGTGTTTGGCTCATCCTTATTTGGGATGGAAGCCATTTAGTGATGAGCCGAACACCCCCGGGTTCGGTTCGCACCAGAACCCGCGAACGGACCGAAAGTTCGAACGAACATTAGAACCCTATTAAATACAATGGATGCGAACGTTCGAATTCTAAAGTGCTAATTATAACAACTATTATGCATGTTATTGTCCTAAAAAAGGTTTGGGAACCCGGGTTCTGCACCAGGGGACATGTATCAATGCAAAAAGAAGTTTTAAAAACGGTCGTTTTTCGGGAGCAGTCATTTTAATGATGCATAAAGTGAAAAAAAAAAAGTCAAATATTCCTTTAAATATCGTACCTGGGGGGTGTCTAAAGTATGCCTGTGAAGTGCCACGTGTTTCCCGTGTTTAGAACTGTCCCTGCACAAAATGACACTTCTAAAGGAAAAAAAAGCCATTTAAAACTGCTTGCGGCTTTAATGTAATGTCTGGTCCCGGTAATATGGATGAAATTCTTTAAGAAAAATGGCATAGCTACCCCATGACCCCCCCCCCCCCCCTACCCCAGCCCATTACCAGCCCCTTTGGGTCTTGTATGGATATTAAGGGGAACCCCGCACATAAAATAAAAAAGGCCCTATATACTCTGAACAGCCGTATACAGGCGGTGCATACAAGACAGGGACTGTAGGTTTGTTCTTATGTAGAATCTGTTTGTAATTTTGAACAGGTACATTGTTGAAGTGTAGCTCCAGCCCAAAAATCTATTTTTAAACTTTTTGGGAAACATAGGTAAGGGTTATCACCCCTGTAACATTTGTTTTGCTGTCTGTGCCCCTGTTCAGAACATTTCACCTCACTTTCCGTCCCAATGACAACTGTTTTTGAAATGTGGTGTTTTTCTTGAAACAAGGATTGCTGATAAAGCATCAGTACAGATGAGACCCCTTTCTCCCATATTTATTCTTACAGGAGAGAATTTTCCTTTCTAGGGGTAGATTTCCTCTCACTTCCTGTTGTCTTCTTTCGTTTGCAAGTAGGAGTCGTTTGTAAGTTGGATGTTTGAAAGTAGGGACCTGCCGTATATACTCTGCAGAAATAGGCCCCTTAGTTGTTGGTGTTGGCACAACACTGTAAGCACTCAGTTACTCTTGGTTGGTGCTGGAACGCCCTGCTGTCAACTATTATATCAGGAATTTTAATTACATATAATTGTTGAACAGTGGTAGTAAAAATTGGGGCTTTGATGGTGGTGCTGGTGCCACAACACTGTAAGCCCTGACAGTTACTCTTGGTGGGTGCAGCAATGGGCCCTGCTGTGAATTATTAGATCAAGAATTGTAATTACATGCCCCTTTTGAACAGGGGCTGAAAAATTGGGCCTTTCGTGGTGGTGGTGGTGGTGGCGTTGCCACAAGACTGTAAGCCCTCAGAGTTACTCTTGGTGGGTGCAGCAATGGACCCTGCTGTGAATTATTAGATCAAGAATTGTAATTGCATGCCCCTGTTGAACAGGGGCTGAAAAATTGGGCCTTAGGCACTGGTGGCACAACACTACAACCCCTCACAGATACTGTACTTGGAGCACAGCAATGAGCCCTGTTGCAAAGTATTGCTTCAAAAATTGTAATGACACGCCCCTGTTAAACAGGGGCTGAAAAATTGGGCCTTAGGCACTGGTGCCACAACACTCCAACCCCTCACAGATACTGTACTTGGAGCACAGCAATGAGCCCTATGGCAAATTATTGCTAAAAAAATTGTAATTACACGCCCCTGTAAAACAGGGGCTGAAAAATTGGGCCTTAGCCACTGGTGGCGGCACCCATAAACAAAAATGATCTTCCAAGCTATCATCATCAATCGTATCATTGAGGACTCGGAGGAGGAGGATAGCCAGTCAACATAACAGCACAGGCACTCAGCATCAGCATCAGTCTTGAAGGGATGTGACATGTTAAAATCAATTAGTCTGTTATATCAGCATCAGGTGTGTGGTAGCTGGTGGTGATCCAAGACTGGTTCATCTTGATGAAAGTCAGTCGATCAACCGAGTCGGTGGACAGGCGCACCCTGTGATCCGTGACAAATCCTCCAGCAGCACTGAATGTGCGTTCCGAAAGAACGCTGGATGCAGGACAGGCCAGTAGCTCAATTGCATACTGTGCAAGCTCTGGCCAGTGATCCATCCTCAAGACCCAGTAAGCCAGAGGATTTTCGGTGGGGAAGGTGTCCAAGTCTGACCTTGCCCCTAGATATTCCTGCACCATGTTTATCAGACGCTGGCGATGGTTGCTGGAACCGATCATACTTTGGGGCTGCGGACTAAAGAATTGTCTGAACGCATCGGTCAGACGGCCACCTTCCCCACCGCTCCTTCTTTGACTGGCCGAAGCCTCAGCAACTCGTTGTCCAGGACCAGGAGTTTGTAACCTCCCAGTCTCTGGGAACGCGTTGCACAGACCTTTCTGCAAGGCCTCCCGGAGTTGTCTCATCCTCTGCTCCCTCTGCGACGGTAACATAAGGTCCGCAACCTTACCCTTGTACCGTGGATCAAGGAGAGTGGCCAGCCAGTAATGGTCCCTCTCCTTGATCCGAAGAATACGAGGATCCTTCCGCAGACTTTGCAGGATCAGGGAGGCCATGCAGCGTAGGTTTGCTGAGGCATTCGCTCCGGAGTCCTCTGGGTCACTAAGGACGACATGATCCGCAGCCACCTCCTCCCAGCCACGTACAAGTCCACTGGTTTCTTGGGACTGTAAATCATCCCTAAAAGACTGCTGCTGATGATGCTGAGTGCCAGCCTCCACCTCCATGCTGACACAATCCTCCTCCTCCTCCTCCTCCTCCTCTTCCTGTGCGATGGGTGGGACAGAAGGAACACTGTCTGGGTAAAGGGGGCCTTGAGAGGCAAGGAAGTCCTCCTCTTCCTGCCTCTGTTCTGCCTCAAGTGCCCTGTCCATTATTCCACGCAGCGTGTGCTCCAACAGGTGGACAAGAGGTACAGTGTCACTGATGCATGCACTGTCACTGCTCACCATCCTCGTGGCCTCCTCAAATGGTGCCAGGACAGTGCATGCATCCCTGATCATGCCCCACTGGCGTGGAGAAAAAAAACCAAGCTCCCCTGACCCTGTCCTGGTGCCGTAGTCGCACAGGTACTCATTGATGGCCCTCTGCTGCGTGTGCAGCCGCTGCAGCATGGCCAACGTTGAGTTCCACCTGGTGGGCATGTCACATATAAGGCGGTTCTTGGGCAGGTTCAACTCCTTTTGCAGCTCAGCCAGGCGAGCACTGGCATTATAAGATCTGCGGAAATGCACACAGACTTTCCTGGCCTGCCTCAGGACATCCTGTAAGCCCGGGTACCTGCCCAAGAACCGCTGCACCACCAGGTTAAGGACGTGAGCCACACAGGGCACATGGGTCAGTTGTCCCTGTCGGAGGGCGGAGAGGAGGTTGGTGCCATTGTCGCAAACCACCATTCCTGGCTTAAGCTGGCGTGGCGTCAACCACCTCTCGGCCTGGCCCTGCAGAGCAGACAGGACCTCTGCCCCAGTGTGGCTTCTGTCCCCCAAACACACCAGCGCAAGCACGGCATGGCATCTTTTTGCCTGCGTACTTGCGTAGCCCCGTGAACGGCTACGGAGCACCGCTGGTTCATAGGACAAACCACAGGAAGAGGCCATGGAGGAAGAAGAAGAGGAGGGGGTGGAGGAGAGAGGTGTGTCACAACCAGTAGTAGCATTTTGGAGGCGTGGCGGTGGGACAACCTCCAACACTACTGCACCTTGTCCTGCATCCTTCCCAGCTGCCAAAAGAGTGACCCAATGGGCCGTGAAAGAAAGGTAACGTCCCTGTCCATGCCTGCTGGACCATGAGTCAGCGGTAATATGCACCTTACCGCTGACCGCCCTGTCCAGCGAGGCCAAGACATTGCCTTCCACATGCCGGTAGAGAGCCGGAATAGCCTTCCGTGAGAAAAAGTGGCGTTTGGGAACCTGCCACTGAGGAACCGCACATTGCACAAACTCACGGAAGGGGGCCGAGTCTACCAACTGAAAAGGCAGCAGTTGAAGCGCTAGCAATTTAGCCAAGCTAGCATTCAACCGCTGGGCATGTGGATGGCTGGGAGTGAACTTCTTTCGACGGTCCAGCAGCTGGGGCAGGGAAATTTGCCTGCTAGAATCGGACGTCGGTGTACTGCTAGCAGAGTGGGCGCAAGTACTTGGCTGTGACACACCTAATTCTACACCTTCATTCCTCTCAGAGCATGTTTCAGAGAGGACTGAAGTTATAGTGGGGTTGGAGATCCCAGCTGATGCGGTGCAAGGAGAGGTCCGCTTTGTTCTTTGGTGTGGGTCTTTGAGGTAGGCTTGCCAACGAGCTGCATGGCAGGTCAACATATGTCTGGTCAGGCATGTGGTACCCAAGCGGCTGATGTTTTGGCCACGCGATATACGCTTGAGACATATGTTGCAAACAGCAGCTGTGCGATCTGATGCACTAGCCTCAAAAAAGGCCCACACCAAAGAACTTTTTGAATGACGGGCAGAGGCAGCGCCCTGCACAGGCGGAGCTCTGCGGTGTGATTCCGTCGGTGTACTGCCCTTACGCTGGCCACCAAAGGGCATCCTGCCTCGTTGGAGATGTGCCTCCTCCTCATCCTCCTCCTCCTCCTCTCTCCTATTAGGCACCCACGTGGAGTCAGTGACCTCATCATCACCTCCCTCCTCATCACTGGAGGCAATCTGGCAGTATGCTGCAGCTGCTGGAACATGACTGCCAGATTGGTGTCCTTCTTGAGCATCCCCTCTGTCTGCTCTCACGCTACTGCCTTCCTCTAGCTGAGTTTCATCATCAGACCCTTCGAAACGCTGGGCATCCTCCTGGAGCATGTACCCAACACTGTGCTGAAACAGTTCGGGGGACTCCTCAGGAGGAGGACATGGTGGGTCTAGGGAAGGAGTGACTGATGATGAGTCTGACATTGATACCAGGGAAGAGGACGCTTTGGCAGCTGCATTTCCAGTACCCTGAGCCTGGGTGAGAGAGGATGAGGAGGAGGAGGAGGGCTTGGTCATCCACTCTACCAAGTCTTCGGCATGATGTGGCTCAACATGTCCAGCTGCCGAAAAGAAGGACAAGCGTGTCCCATGGCCATGTGCTGATGACAATGCACCGCGTCCACGACCAGCACTGTTGCCCCCAGACACAGAGCCTGCTTGCCCTCTTTTATTGCCTCCTGACTGTCTGCCTCTCCTTGTTTGCCTTCCAGACATTCTAATAGATGGCCTGCAGGGAGATGGGAAAAAAGCAATAAGGGCTACCTTCAGGTGTCCTTCTCTGTCCCTTGAAACAAGGACTTTCACAGTGAAAGAAACTGACACTCTCCCTACCTACAGTTTTCTGTCCCTAGAATAAATGTTTTTTTTAAGCACAATATAGCACAAGGAGAATTCACTCACTGTCCTTCCAGGTCCCTGGAAACAAGGACTTGCAGAGTGAAAGAAAAAAAACACTCTCCCTACCTACAGTTTTCTGTCCGTAGAAAAAATGTTTTTTTTAATCACAATATAGCACAAGGACAATTCACTCACTGTCCTTACAGGTCCCTGGAAACAAGGACTTGCAGAGTGAAATAAACTGACACTCTCCCTACCTACAGTTTTCTGTCCCTAGAATAAATGTTTTTTTTAAGCACAATATAGCACAAGGAGAATTCACTCACTGTCCTTCCAGGTCCCTGGAAACAAGGACTTGCAGAGTGAAAGAAAAAAAACACTCTCCCTACCTACAGTTTTCTGTCCCTAGAAAAAATGTTTTTTTTAATCACAATATAGCACAAGGACAATTCACTCACTGTTCTTACAGGTCCCTGGAAACAAGGACTTGCAGAGTGAAATAAACTGACACTCTCCCTACCTACAGTTTTCTGTCCCTAGAATAAATGGTTTTTTTAATCACAATATAGCACAAGGACAATTCACTCACTGTCCTTACAGGTCCCTGGAAACAAGGACTTGCAGAGTGAAATAAACTGACACTCTCCCTACCTACAGTTTTCTGTCCCTAGAATAAATGTTTTTTTTAAGCACAATATAGCACAAGGACAATTCACTCACTGTCCTTACAGGTCCCTGGAAACAAGGACTTGCAGAGTGAAAGAAAAAAAACACTCTCCCTACCTACAGTTTTCTGTCCCTAGAAAAAATGTTTTTTTTAATCACAATATAGCACAAGGACAATTCACTCACTGTCCTTACAGGTCCCTGGAAACAAGGACTTGCAGAGTGAAATAAACTGACACTCTCCCTACCTACAGTTTTCTGTCCCTAGAATAAATGTTTTTTTTAAGCACAATATAGCACAAGGACAATTCACTCACTGTCCTTACAGGTCCCTGGAAACAAGGACTTGCAGAGTGAAATAAACTGACACTCTCCCTACCTACAGTTTTCTGTCCCTAGAATAAATGTTTTTTTTAATCACAATATAGCACAAGGACAATTCACTCACTGTCCTTACAGGTCCCTGGAAACAAGGACTTGCAGAGTGAAATAAACTGACACTCTCCCTACCTACAGTTTTCTGTCCCTAGAATAAATGTTTTTTTTAAGCACAATATAGCACAAGGAGAATTCACTCACTGTCCTTCCAGGTCCCTGGAAACAAGGACTTGCAGAGTGAAAGAAAAAAAACACTCTCCCTACCTACAGTTTTCTGTCCCTAGAAAAAATGTTTTTTTTAATCACAATATAGCACAAGGACAATTCACTCACTGTCCTTACAGGTCCCTGGAAACAAGGACTTGCAGAGTGAAATAAACTGACACTCTCCCTACCTACAGTTTTCTGTCCCTAGAATAAATGTTTTTTTAAAGCACAATATAGCACAAGGAGAATTCACTCACTGTCCTTCCAGGTCCCTGGAAACAAGGACTTGCAGAGTGAAAGAAAAAAAACACTCTCCCTACCTACAGTTTTCTGTGCCTAGAAAAAATGTTTTTTTTAATCACAATATAGCACAAGGACAATTCACTCACTGTCCTTACAGGTCCCTGGAAACAAGGACTTGCAGAGTGAAATAAACTGACACTCTCCCTACCTACAGTTTTCTGTCCCTAGAATAAATGTTTTTTTTAAGCACAATATAGCACAAGGACAATTCACTCACTGTCCTTACAGGTCCCTGGAAACAAGGACTTGCAGAGTGAAATAAACTGACACTCTCCCTACCTACAGTTTTCTGTCCCTAGAATAAATGTTTTTTTTAATCACAATATAGCACAAGGACAATTCACTCACTGTCCTTACAGGTCCCTGGAAACAAGGACTTGCAGAGTGAAATAAACTGACACTCTCCCTACCTACAGTTTTCTGTCCCTAGAATAAATGTTTTTTTTAAGCACAATATAGCACAAGGAGAATTCACTCACTGTCCTTCCAGGTCCCTGGAAACAAGGACTTGCAGAGTGAAAGAAAAAAAACACTCTCCCTACCTACAGTTTTCTGTCCCTAGAAAAAATGTTTTTTTTAATCACAATATAGCACAAGGACAATTCACTCACTGTCCTTACAGGTCCCTGGAAACAAGGACTTGCAGAGTGAAATAAACTGACACTCTCCCTACCTACAGTTTTCTGTCCCTAGAATAAATGTTTTTTTAAAGCACAATATAGCACAAGGAGAATTCACTCACTGTCCTTCCAGGTCCCTGGAAACAAGGACTTGCAGAGTGAAAGAAAAAAAACACTCTCCCTACCTACAGTTTTCTGTGCCTAGAAAAAATGTTTTTTTTAATCACAATATAGCACAAGGACAATTCACTCACTGTCCTTACAGGTCCCTGGAAACAAGGACTTGCAGAGTGAAATAAACTGACACTCTCCCTACCTACAGTTTTCTGTCCCTAGAATAAATGTTTTTTTTAAGCACAATATAGCACAAGGACAATTCACTCACTGTCCTTACAGGTCCCTGGAAACAAGGACTTGCAGAGTGAAATAAACTGACACTCTCCCTACCTACAGTTTTCTGTCCCTAGAATAAATGTTTTTTTTAATCACAATATAGCACAAGGACAATTCACTCACTGTCCTTACAGGTCCCTGGAAACAAGGACTTGCAGAGTGAAATAAACTGACACTCTCCCTACCTACAGTTTTCTGTCCCTAGAATAAATGTTTTTTTAAGCACAATATAGCACAAGGAGAATTCACTCACTGTCCTTCCAGGTCCCTGGAAACAAGGACTTGCAGAGTGAAAGAAAAAAAACACTCTCCCTACCTACAGTTTTCTGTCCCTAGAAAAAATGTTTTTTTTAATCACAATATAGCACAAGGACAATTCACTCACTGTCCTTACAGGTCCCTGGAAACAAGGACTTGCAGAGTGAAATAAACTGACACTCTCCCTACCTACAGTTTTCTGTCCCTAGAATAAATGTTTTTTTTAAGCACAATATAGCACAAGGAGAATTCACTCACTGTCCTTCCAGGTCCCTGGAAACAAGGACTTGCAGAGTGAAAGAAAAAAAACACTCTCCCTACCTACAGTTTTCTGTCCCTAGAAAAAATGTTTTTTTTAATCACAATATAGCACAAGGACAATTCACTCACTGTCCTTACAGGTCCCTGGAAACAAGGACTTGCAGAGTGAAATAAACTGACACTCTCCCTACCTACAGTTTTCTGTCCCTAGAATAAATGTTTTTTTTAAGCACAATATAGCACAAGGACAATTCACTCACTGTCCTTACAGGTCCCTGGAAACAAGGACTTGCAGAGTGAAAGAAAAAAAACACTCTCCCTACCTACAGTTTTCTGTCCCTAGAAAAAATGTTTTTTTTAATCACAATATAGCACAAGGACAATTCACTCACTGTCCTTACAGGTCCCTGGAAACAAGGACTTGCAGAGTGAAATAAACTGACACTCTCCCTACCTACAGTTTTCTGTCCCTAGAATAAATGTTTTTTTTAAGCACAATATAGCACAAGGAGAATTCACTCACTGTCCTTCCAGGTCCCTGGAAACAAGGACTTGCAGAGTGAAAGAAAAAAAACACTCTCCCTACCTACAGTTTTCTGTCCCTAGAAAAAATGTTTTTTTTAATCACAATATAGCACAAGGACAATTCACTCACTGTCCTTACAGGTCCCTGGAAACAAGGACTTGCAGAGTGAAATAAACTGACACTCTCCCTACCTACAGTTTTCTGTCCCTAGAATAAATGTTTTTTTTAAGCACAATATAGCACAAGGACAATTCACTCACTGTCCTTACAGGTCCCTGGAAACAAGGACTTGCAGAGTGAAATAAACTGACACTCTCCCTACCTACAGTTTTCTGTCCCTAGAATAAATGTTTTTTTTAAGCACAATATAGCACAAGGACAATTCACTCACTGTCCTTCCAGGTCCCTGGAAACAAGGACTTGCAGAGTGAAAGAAAAAAAACACTCTCCCTACCTACAGTTTTCTGTCCCTAGAAAAAATGTTTTTTTTAATCACAATATAGCACAAGGACAATTCACTCACTGTCCTTACAGGTCCCTGGAAACAAGGACTTGCAGAGTGAAATAAACTGACACTCTCCCTACCTACAGTTTTCTGTCCCTAGAATAAATGTTTTTTTTAAGCACAATATAGCACAAGGACAATTCACTCACTGTCCTTACAGGTCCCTGGAAACAAGGACTTGCAGAGTGAAATAAACTGACACTCTCCCTACCTACAGTTTTCTGTCCCTAGAATAAATGTTTTTTTTTAAGCACAATATAGCACAAGGACAATTCACTCACTGTCCTTACAGGTCCCTGGAAACAAGGACTTGCAGAGTGAAAGAAACTGACACTCTCCCTACCTACAGTTTTCTGTCCCTAGAATAAATGTTTTTTTAAGCACAATATAGCACAAGGACAATTCACTCACTGTCCTTCCAGGTCCCTGGAAACAAGGACTTGCAGAGTGAAAGAAACTGACACTGTCCCTACCTACAGTTTTCTGTCCCTAGAATAAATGTTTTTTTTAAGCACACTATAGCACAAGCACAAAACACACTGACACTCTCCCTACCTATCCTTCTCTTTCCCTAAACTAAAGGAATCCAGGTTAAGCAAGAAAGAAATAACAGTCACTGTCCCTGCCTATGCTGCTCTATCCCTGCTCCGGAACACACTACACTAGGCCGCCGTGCTGGCGGCCTTTTATAGTGTGGGGCGTGTACTAAACACCCTCAGCAATAATTGGCCACAGGCATCCTCCCTGTGGCCAATCATTGCTCTCCTCGCTGCCGGCGCTGTGATTGGCCAAGCATGCGGGGTCACAGTGCATGCTTGGCCAATCACAGCGCCTGGATGACACTGCGATGGCGTAGTGCATTGTGGGCCGTTCGCGTCACTCGAATTTGGCGCGAACGGCCCAAATCGTTCGATCTTCGTCGAACGATCGAACAGCCGATGTTCGAGTCGAACGTATGTTCGACTCGAACACGAAGCTCATCCCTAAAGCCATTCCAGTGTTCCTCATTGTGCTAGATTGACCCAGATGTGGTATGGAACTCACAGCCAGTTTGAAAAGAGAAACCATTACCTGTTACCTGTCAATATACAGCTAACTTTAAAAAATAGATACTATTTTGGGCTAGTTTTTTTTTTGATTGTTAAAAGAATCAGGAGATATCCATTACTATTTACTACCAAACGAAAGCCCTATTTCACCTGAAAAAACACAAGGTATAATTAACCCTGGATACACTAAGTAGCTTCAATGACATGTGCAGTTTTACTAGCACATGCCAAAGCTGCAGAACTGGTTTCAGGCATTACATTTGTTGAGATTCCCTACATATGAAGTAAATTGAGGAAAATGAAAAAAAAAAACATGTTGTAGAATTCCCCTGCACCTCCACATCGAAATGTTTTAGGAAGGGGCACCACTGAGGCCAGAGAGTTCATCTTGGACACTCCATCCTCAGTGCAGTTCAGCATTTTTGAGCTCCCTACCCCGCCTCTGCACCCATCATACAGACAGAATACCAAGATATTTTGTAGTGGGGTTTCCTTAATGGGAAACTCAAAGATTCGTTTCCCGTCTGGCCCACCTTGCTCTTTTAATGACAGCACTGTAGCCATAGGGTTGGGTGGTTGGGTGAAGCCTGATGAGGAGCTCTTACACTAGTTCCTCATCAGGTCCGCCTTCCGTGGAACTTGTCATTGACCAAATATGGACATTGCCATATTTGGTTAATAATATCGGCCACTATTCCTGGCCCTTATGTTTGCATTCTGCTTTGGCTTGGGAATCTCTAATTTGACAGCTGATTTGGGCCATGGATAGAGCTCTGTGCGGTAAGATGTAACAATCATGACAGCTTCCTGGCATAGACATGGCCCACACTGAGCATTGGTGTACCTCTATATGCCAGCTCAGAGTTGGTCTTAATTATTGCTAATTTCCTAATCTGTGAAATGGCAGTATTTCTTGAAGGACTTGTCGCTGCCATAATGAGAGGTTCCTAAATTGGCGGTAGTAAGAACTACCTGAATTTTTCACGTGTTGGTAATGTTACCACAACTGTTGCAAAGGCTTACTTGAATTGGGCACAGGTAATTTTTAAGGGATATAACTCCAGAAAATTGTCATTAAAGGTTTTTGGCCTCTGCAACATAACAGTGACCAACAGTGAGTACCCAATGATCTCTTTACCTTTCTGTCACTGACCACCAACAAGAGGTGGATTGTCATTGCTGAACACATAGGGCTCTTTCATACCAATGCATGTCTGTAACTAGGGATGAGTTAATCTACCAGGGTTCAATACGTGGGTGGTTCTTCCTGTTTGAGATCCATGAAACATGAAATTTAGTATCAGATCCTATTAAAGTCTATGGATATTAAATTCTTCCCATAAGCTATTATCAAAAAGGGCATTGGTAGCTGGACACTGACATGGGGGCCTTTTAACAAAACAAAACAAATAAATACCCAGGAGAAAAATGAGAGGGAATGTATCACTAATCTCTACCTCATAGCGGCTAAAAAGGTGGCAATGCACTAGCAACTGGGTAGCACAGTGGCTAAGTGGTTAGCATTTCTGCCTAGCAGAACTAGGGTTGCCTGTGATTAGATCTATCATTTATTTTTGTCCTTAGCAATTTGATAAATTGCCAAATGTCTATGTAATATATTCCTTATGTGTATGCTATATTGCAGAGACTTTGTCTTATCTATTTTTTTACTGAATATTTACAACATAGGTGCATGTCTCTGTCAGTAATGATATTGTTATTTTATGCCCATTTCAATACTGATAGAAAAAACTCTTTTGAATTAACAAAGGGTGCCAAAATGCTGCACAGCAGCACAGGTCCCGAATTATGATCCACTTGTATGCAGGTGCAGATAGACAGAGGCGGCTCTAGGATTTGTGAGGCCTTAGGCAAAACTTAGACATGAGGCCCCACTCATGCCCATAATGGGAAAAATAATTCAAGCAAGAAAAATGGCTGCAGAAAATGCACGTATCTAGCACACAGGTGATCAGCACCACTTCCAGAGCACCCTCCTCATCCATCAGACATATTCAGCCAATGCAAGAGAGGGGGGGGGGTTGAGAAAGAGAGAGGGGTGATAGAGAGATCCGATGGTGCCGACATTAGTATTGATCACAGGCAAATTAGGCTGCCGCGAGGCCCCTGTGAGTGCAAGGCCTTAGGCGACCGCCTAATTTGCCTAATTAGAGAGCCGCCTCTGCAGATAGAGGCAGATAGATCTGGGCTGCAGAGGTGGGGAAGGGTTAATACTGGGTTTGACGGTTTCCTGGGATTTTTGGGGTTCTGCCCTCTAGCCTGTTCTGCATATATATTAGGGGAAAGGCTTGGCTCAGGGAGCGAGTAGGACTGCATGGGTAAAGGGAAGAGGGTCCAACAAGGAAGGTATAACGAGGACCAACCGATAATCACTACCGCCCTATGGAAAACTACCTGCTAATGGACTTCTACCTGCAATGGCAGCATAGGAATAGTTAGTTAGGGACTTAAATGTTCATAAACTGTAGGGTTCAAGTAAAAGTTTGTTAACAGTTCCTGAGCTTGGTCTGAAGTTTTTCAAGGGAGTGCATAGAGGTACATGGCATATCAGAAGAACAAGAACAGTCCTCACAGTACCATGGTGCATGTGTTAATTGTTTGAGTTGCACAGCTAAAGATATGAATTGTCCAATTACTGGGTGAAGATGTTAATACAGCATTACAAAGTAACAGATTGCTGGTGTGAAGATGTAAATCAGCATTTTATATAGGAGACAGGTTGCTGGGGTAAAACATTTTAACATGGCATTATTTGTGGGCAGGTAGCTAAGATAAAGATGTTAAAACAACATTATATGTTTGAGTCATTTGAACATGGATGAATGATTACATGTCTTCAATATTACAATACAATTCTAGGTGAATGTGACACACTAATACCAGCTATTTAATATAATAATACAGTTCCGCCACTAGATGTCTCTCTTTCACTGTCTACTTTTATATCTTTTTTGTTTGGATTGGTGTATTCATCTTCATTTAGGGCTCATTCATACCATAAGGCCTCATGTACACAGATGTATGAATTAAATGCTCCAAATTTCCAGAAGTTAGTAGAAAAATATTCATTCAACCTCACATTTATAGGCATATTGCTTTTAAAAGAGCTTTAACCTAAACTCATTCTATTGGCTACAATACTCATGTATTCTAGTCACTAGATTAAATGTATGCGCATAAGAGCCCTTTCACACCGGGGTCGCCCGTGCGTTAGCAGTAAAGCGATGCTCATTTTAGCAGCGCTTTACTGCTGTTTAAGCGGCGCTTTTCGGCTGCTAGCGGGGCGCTTTTAACCCCCGCTAGCGGCCGAAGAAGGGGTTAAAACACCCGTATTGCGGCGCTTCCGAAAGTGCTTTTCAGGAGCTTCAGAAGCGCTGCCCATTCATTGCATTCAAACCGCCCCTAAGATGCTGCTCGCAGGACTTTTTCTAACGTCACACAAGCTCACCGCCCCAGGGTGAAAGCACTCGGCTTTCACATTCGGGCGGCATGGAAGGAAGTTTTTGGGCGCATTAGAGGCGCTATTTCTAGCGCTAAAACGCCTGAAAACTGCCTCAGTGTGAAAGGGGTCTAAGTGCAAGTTTATGTGCATTTAGGGGTGTTCATGCATACATTACACTCATAAGCTCCTAGCACAGCTTTAGGGCATATTTTGTGCCTTTAAATGCTCCTAAGGCAAGGATCTAAGTTCTCAATGTGTATGGCCACATAGGCCGACACTGAACTGAGTTTAAGGGTATAAAAAAAATATGCTGGATGCCTGTATGAGCAGTTTTTTTTTTTTTGCTCCCGAGTCCTAGGGTGTGTCGGCGCTTGTGCACTTTTACCATCTATTGGTCATTACATCACTGCTGTGTCCCTGCAGTTCTGTAGAGACGGTCCTTGCTTTGCTGCACTTGGGAGAAAGAATGCCCCTCTATCCATGTCATTTGGAGCATCAAAGCCCCTGTGCTGGGGTCTACGGAAAGACTGCCATAGGTACCAGGTGACATGCAAGTACAGTTGTACCAAAGATCACTCAGTGCCGAATGCTGTCATTCTTTAGACCAGGTCAAATTAATGGGAAAGCACTGTAACATGGTTGTGTTCTGCGGCTGAAATATTTATCTCACTGGATTTATGCTGACCACCTCACCATGCCGTTAAGCCATCTCTGCTTAGTAAGCCAACTAGTAGAACCAGGTACTGATATGGTGTTGTGCATATCACAGGCCAGTATGAGATAGTACAACTAGTTTGAATTATGAATATTTTTTTCTTCTAGTCAGCCCAGTAGGAGGTTCTTGGCCACTGGTGCATTCTGGGAGAGGGTATATATTTGGGTGGGGCCATGTGCTCGCTCTCTTGCCTCCAGCCCTCCTGGCCTGGGGATGTGCTGCTGAAGTGAGCTATGCAAGCAGGCCCAGAAGCCTGTCTGGGGCCTACTAATCTTGAGGTGATCCTTAGGCTGTCTTGCCTGGCCTGGAAGAAGCCAAATTGAGAAAATCCAGGGTAGGACCCTTGCTGGAGAGAGCCAGGATGAAGACTGGTCTCCCAGGAGGACCTGGTGACTTGTTTTGGAGGACACACCTACATCTAAAACATGTTTACAGTGTTGCCGGGTCAGCATAAAGGTTCCGGTACTGTGAATCTATATTTTTTCTGGATCCAAGGAGTCTGTAAGTGATCTGCTGCTGGTATTTGAGACCACTAATCCTCTTTCCCACTATCTTCCAAGTTCTTTCCAAGTTCTACATTAAAGCTTTGAAAAGATCAAAAGTGACTGGCGCCCAATTCTTGTTCAAAACTCCCCATTATAGCCATGGACTCAGCCCTGGGGTAAATGTTAGCTTGCTCCCTGCCTCTGGAGGTTGTACCCTGCCTTTAGAAGACCCAGGGGGGTGCTACATGATGATACTAGGATTTTTTTTTTTTTTTTTTTATATAACTGTACAGTGGGTGAGTCTGTGGCTAATACTCACATAGTAAAGCATCTATTCTACTTATTCTTTCCTTAAAGAATTTCATCTTTCAGAAGAAATCAGCTAAATACATTCCATGTACATCCAAACAAAATGTGTGCAAAGTTTTTACAGCAGGGGTAGGTAACCTTAAAGAGGTGGAGATCTACCTTAACAACATGGGAGGAATTAAGAAATTGATTGGGTTGAAATTATGCCAGTTAGGTGCTTCCCCAGAATGGAAGGGTAAGGGTTAATGCCTTTCCTGGTTCTTTAGTTTTGGCAGGATATCTTTGGGTCTGACCTAAATCTGTCCTGGGATATAAAAGAGGGACAGTGGTTAGGAGCAGAGAGCCCATAAAGTGATACTAAAGTCTTGTTTTTTTTTCATTTAAAAATAACAAACACGTTATATATATATGCTCTGGGCAGTGGTTTTGCACAGAGCAGCCCATATCCTCCTCTTCTCGGGTCCCTCACCGTCACTTCTGGCCTCTCCCTCCTGCCAAGTGCCTCTACAGCAAGCAGCTTTCTATGGGGGCACCTGAGCCAAGCCGCTGCTCTGTGTGTCCATTTGGACACAGAGCCGTGGCTCGGCCCCTCCCCCTCTTTCTCCTAATTGGCTCACTGACTTTGATTAACAGCGGCAGGAGCCAATGGTGCCCCGCAGCTGTCTCAGCCAATGAGGAGGGAGAGTCCCAGACATCCGAGACTTCTCATGCAACATCGATGGATTGAGATGGGGCTCAGGTAAATATAAGGGGGGCTGAGGGGGGCTGCTGAACACAGAAGGTTTTTTATATCTTAAAAACCTGAGTTTAGAACCACTTTAAGAGAGCCCCGAGCACAGAGGCCCATAGCCCGTAAGAGAGCCCTGAGCACAGAGGCCCATAGCCCGTAAGAGAGCCCTGAGCACAGAGGCCCATAGCCCGTAAGAGAGCCCTGAGCACAGAGGCCCATAGCCCGTAAGAGAGCCCCGAGCACAGAGGCCCATAGCCCGTAAGAGAGCCCTGAGCACAGAGGCCCATAGCCTGTAAGAGAGCCCTGAGCACAGAGGCCCATAGCCCGTAAGAGAGCCCTGAGCACAGAGGCCCATAGCCCGTAAGAGAGCCCTGAGTACAGAGGCCCATAGCCCGTAAGAGAGCCCCGAGCACAGAGGCCCATAGCCCGTAAGAGAGCCCAGAGCACAGAGGCCCATAGCCCATAAGAGAGCCCTGAGCACAGAGGCCCATAGCCCGTAAGAGAGCCCTGAGCACAGAGGCCCATAGCCTGTAAGAGAGCCCTGAGCACAGAGGCCCATAGCCCGTAAGAGAGCCCTGAGCACAGAGGCCCATAGCCCATAAAAGAGCCCTGAGCACAGAGGCCCATAGCCCGTAAGAGAGCCCCGAGCACAGAGGCCCATAGCCCGTAAGAGAGCCCTGAGCACAGAGGCCCATAGCCCGTAAGAGAGCCCTGAGCACAGAGGCCCATAGCCCGTAAGAGAGCCCTGAGCACAGAGGCCCATAGCCTGTAAGAGAGCCCTGAGCACAGAGGCCCATAGCCCGTAAGAGAGCCCTGAGCACAGAGGCCCATAGCCCGTAAGAGAGCCCTGAGCACAGAGGCAAAAAGCCCGTAAGAGAGCCCTGAGCACAGAGGCCCATAGCCCGTAAGAGAGCCCTGAGCACAGAGGCCCATAGCCCGTAAGAGAGCCCTGAGCACAGAGGCAAAAAGCCCGTAAGAGAGCCCTGAGCACAGAGGCCCATAGCCCGTAAGAGAGCCCTGAGCACAGAGGCCCATAGCCCGTAAGAGAGCCCTGAGCACAGAGGCAAAAAGCCCGTAAGAGAGCCCTGAGCACAGAGGCCCATAGCCCGTAAGAGAGCCCTGAGCACAGAGGCCCATAGCCCATAAAAGAGTAGACATGTGCAAAAGGAAAAATTTTGTTTCGTTTCGTTTTAATTCGTTAATTAATTAATTTCGTTTAGTTAGATTCGTTAAATTTGTTAAATTCGTTTTCGGATTTCGTTTTGTTTTTGACCGAATTCGAAAATCGGTCGCATTCGAAAATATTTCAACCGAATTCGAAAATATTTCTACCGGATTCTAAATGATTTCAACATGATTCGAAATTATTTCAACCGCATTTGAAACTATTTCAACCGGATTCGAAAATATTTTGCGACCCGACTTTGGGTCCACGTATCTCAGGGTCACTTAGTAATAGAAACCCCAAATTTGGAGATGTTATAGTGCTAGATATACTGTGTTTGCATACCAAATTTGGGGTTTCTAGCTACAAGTGGCCCCGAGATATGTGGCCCAAAATTCGGGTCGCAAAATGTCATTCTCTGCTGCAGAAAAGTGTTTGACATTTTGCGACCCGATTTTGGGTCCACGTTTCTCGGGGTCACTTAGTGATAGAAACCCCAAAATTGGTATGCAAACACAGGAGAACTAGCACTACAACATCCCCAAATTTGGGGTTTCTATCGCCAACTAACCCCGAGATACGTGGACCCAAAGTCGGGTCGCAAAATATTTTTGAATCCGGTTGAAATAGTTTCAAATGCGGTTGAAATAGTTTTAAATGCGGTTGAAATAATTTTGAATCATGTTGATACTATTTAAAGCAGATTCGAAAATATTTTGCGACCCGACTTTGAAAAAAAAATGAAATTGATTCTAACAGTCTGCAGGAGATCTGCAAAAAAAAAAGAAGTGAAATGGCTGTTAATAGTCTACAGGAGATCTGCTAAAAAAATAAAATAAATGCTAATAGTCTGCAGGAGATCTTATGTAAAAAATAGTAATCTGCAAAAAAAATTAAACATGAAATAGATAGTATCTATATTCTATTCTATTCTATTGTTTTTCTAGTGTATTCTCTATTTCTATTCTAATCTATTCTATCCAAAGTTAAAATTAATTAATTACATTTTTTTTAATTCCTACTGTTCGAAATTAAAATGTATTCTATTCAAAATTCGAATTTCATAAGATGGTTGCATATTCTTTCTATTTTATTCTATTAAATTATATATTTTTTCTATTCTGTTCTAATCTTTTCTATTTGAATTATAAATTTTGAAAGATGGTTAGTTACTTACATCTGTCACATAAAAAAAAGATGTGAAATGGCTGTCATGGATGTCGATCGCAAGGCAAGTACATATGCTGTATGTCATTGTCCGAGTGCCACGTGACCGGCCACGAGTGCCACGTGACCAAGTTGTGGATTGTCCACTTGCCACGTCACCTGCCACAAGTTATGGGGTTCCTAGCACCAAGTGACCCCCAGATATGGGCGATCTGTCAAGTGCTTTTCTGCAGCAGAGAATTAAATTTTGTGACCCGACTTTGAGGCCACGTATCTCGGGGCCACTTATAGCTAGAAATCCCAAAATATTTGGTATGTAAACACATTACAACTGGCACTACAATAACCCCAAATTTGGGGTTTCTATCACCAAGTAACCCCGTTGTAATGCTAGTTCTACTGTGTTTGCATACCAAATTTGGGGTTTCTAGCTATAAGTGGCCCCGAGATACGTGGCCCCAAAGTCGGGTCACAAAATGTCATTCTCTGCTGCAGAAAAGTACTTGACATATCGCCCATATCTGGGGGTCACTTGGTGCTAGGAACCCCATAACTTGTGGCAGGTGACGTGGCAAGTGGACAATCCACAACTTGGTCACGTGGCAGGTCACGTGACACTCGTGGCCGTTCACGTGGCACTCGTGGCAGGTCACGTGGCACTCGTGGCAGGTCACGTGGCACTCGTGGCAGGTCACGTGACACTCGTGGCCGTTCACGTGGCACTCGTGGCCGGTCACGTGGCACTCGTGGCAGGTGTTGTGGCAAGTGGACAATGACATACAGCATATGTACTTGCCTTGCGATCGACATCCGTGACAGCCATTTCACATCTTTCTTTTTTATGTGACAGATGTATATAAGTAAGTAAATAACCTTCTTCCAAAATTTATAATTCAAATAGAAAAGATTAGAACAGAATAGAAAAAAAATATAATTTAGAAGAATAAAATAGAAAGAATATACAACCATCTTCTGAAATTCGAATTTCGAATAGAATAAATTTGAATTTCGAATAGTATGAATTCAAATTTTTTAATTAATTAATTAATTTTAACTTTGGATAGAAAAGATTATAATAAAATAGAAAATAGACTAGAAAAACAATAACCCCAAATTTGGGGTTTCTATCACCAAGTAACCCCGAGATACATGGACCCAAATTCGGGTCACAAAATATTTTCGAATAGGGTTGAAATAGTTTCAAATGCAGTTGAAATAATTTCGAATCATGTTGATACTATTTCAACCGGATTCGAAAATATTTTGCGACCCGACTTTGGGTCCATGTATTTTGGGGTTACTTGGTGATAGAAACCCAAAATTTAGAGATGTTGTAGTGCTAGTTCTACTGTGTTTGCATACCAAATTTGAGGTTTCTAGCTACAAGTGGCCCCGAGATATGTGGCCCCAAAATCGGGTCGCAAAATGTCATTCTCTGCTCCAGTAAAGTGCTTGACATTTTGCGACCCGACTTTGGGTCCACGTATCTCGGGGTCACTTAGTTATAGAAACCCCATATTTGGTATGCAAACACAGAAGAACTAGCACTACAACATCTCTAAATTTGGGGTTTCTATCACCAAGTAACCCCGAGATACATGGACCCAAAGTCGGGTCAAAAATATTTTTAGATTCGAAAAAATTCAGATTCGGTTAAATTCGTTAGTATTGTAATTCGGTAATTTGGATGCATCCGAATGTCCGAATAATGAAAAATTCGTCCGAATTTCGATTCGGAACGAAACGAAATGCACATGTCTATAAAAGAGCCCTGAGCACAGAGGCCCATAGCCCATAAGAGAGCCCTGAGCACAGAGGCCCATAGCCCGTAAGAGGACCCCAAGCCCATAAGAGGAAGAAGATGGGAGAACCACACCCGGGAAGAGTAGAAGAATATCGCTTGCTATGGCTGTGATGTAAAAGGTCATCGGGACCTGGGGTTCGTCCCTGAATAAACATCAGCCCCATCAGGCATATTTTAATGAGAATCAAAACAGGGACATTTAGTGCAATAATGCACTGTTCTAACATTGGTAGTGAAATTTACTAATCGACCTACAAAGAGTTAAGTGTAAATACAGCAATTTTTAAAACCCCAGATGTCCATTTCGGTGACAGTATGGCCACACACGGTGACTGCAACAATAAAACAAACCCTAAAACGGCAGTTAGCAGCCTCTTAGTAAATGCAATGTTAAAAAGGTTTAGTTACAGCAACAGAAAGTATGCAGACACTCGACTGTTCCAAGACAGAAAAAAACTCCAGGTCTGTCTTTCTTGTTAATCTTTGCTCCATAATTCATTGGAAATATTTCTTGGAATGTCTGCAGCAAGTTCTGAACAACAACACGCCTTCTACACCGTATAAAATCTTGTTTACATATTTACCCTCCACTTACTACCTCTGGCTTCATTTTTCTAAGCTATTAAACACCTAATGACGAAACAATCTGCTAAAGGAACAAGAAGGTGTTACATGCCTGGGGGCTGTTGTGTTTTATTGCCACCAGAGTATATGTTGGTACTTGAAAATATCGTTTTCAGCAACTAGTAAACTGCATTCTAATAGGTTTTTCCCTTTAAGATTGGTGGGTGCTATATTTTTTTATGCTTCTTGTAAAATATCAATTTGCATTTTTCATGAAGTTACATAAAAAGATAAAAGTTGTCAAATCAGTACCTTCCCCAGAATAAATGTCGGGTTATGGATATAGGGTAGGCACTTAAGCCCTGTACACACGATCGGTTTTACCGATGAAAACAGTCCGATGGACTTTTTTCATCTTACAAACCGATCGTGTATGGGCCCCATAGTTTTTTTTTCCATCGGTGTAAAAAAATAGAACATGTTTTAAATTTATCCGATGGAAAAAAAATGATAGCAAATTACTATCGTCTGTGGGATACTCCATCGGATAAAAAACCCACGCATGCTCAGAATCAAGTCGACGCATGCTCAGAAGCATTGAACTTAATTTTTCTCGGCTTGTCGGAGTGTTTTACGTCACAGCGTTTGGAACGGTCGGTTTTTTGACTGATGGTGTGTAGGCAAGACTGATGGAAGTCAGCTTCATCAGAAATCCGATGGAAAAATCCATTGGTTAAAAATCCATAGGAAATCCGATCGTGTGTACAGGGCTTAAGATCCTTGCTTCATTTTGTTTAAACGAGACGTTGAGTTATTTTTTTTTCCACCTGTAGTGATCCTTATCCATAACCCAATACTCCACTGTATACATTAATTCTCTGCAGCCCAGCCAGCATTTTTGGAATGCTACATTTCTATCCTGATCTGGGTAACAGTTCTTATTGGCTGTAGTGGTAGCACTTATTAAAATGCAGCTTCCAGACAGTGCCACTGCCAACAGCACTACAGCTCAAAAGTTTGACCTGAAGATGGTACCCCTCATCAATATCAACACCTCTCTCCCCTCTCCTATAAAGGTTTATTGACAGCATAATACCTCCTATGTCATAGTTACTGGGCAAATCTCCTCCCAGTGTCATGTAATTGCATCATGTTACTAGTTTGAGCCTCTACTGCAAACTTCCTTCCAAGGCTACATCTACTGAAATTGGAAGCAGGCCACTGGGATCATGGAGAAATTAGATTTCTGCTGGAAGAGCCTAAGGGAATTATACATCTTGAGAAGGGGGATACTTTGGGCCAAGGGGATAGGCCAAAACAGATAGCTATTATTTTTTCGGAAAGCTCAGTTATTTTTTTAAAGTGTATCTAACCCCCCCCCCCCCAAAAAAAAAATGATATTGGATCTTATCAGCCCTTAGATGTGATGGCTGCTTTAGTTTTATTTTTTCCCCTTATTTTAAAATCCTGTGTAGCGGTCCTTCCCCATGCTTCTCCCCTCTATTCACGGCTGGTTCTACTTGTCTAGGGGTACCTGGGAGAAGGGGGAAAGATGCACACCACCAGCTCGGCTCTCTGATGTAGGATGCAGAGATATGAGCTAAACCATTTACCCTCGGGTCTGCGTTTTAGGCCGGAACCTCAGCTTCTCCTATGGAGGATGATTGCCACTGTCGCTGACAGGGACACTTGGCTTCCAGTAACACGAGTTCCACACCAAGAAAAGTCCAACACTGTTTTATTGACTTGAACTGGTTGACTTTGAAAGGACGGACAAGGTGTAGGGAAGAGTAGGTCCAGGCACAACTGATGAATTAAAGTTTCTCCTGTTCCGTTTAGTGCAAACAGGCTTGGTGCACAGTCGCTGCCACCGACTGTGAGTTTGGTCACTGCCACTGACCTGGGTGAACGTTGAGGCCCCTGCCACAGGCCTTGGATGAGGCCTACCACTGACCTGAGAAAGATGGGTCTCTGCCACAGACCATGAGAACATGAAGTACCTTCTTTAGAACAAACGGCCACTGTCAGAGGAAGACATCCATCTGGACGGTCACCAGAGGCCTCCACCGGCACCAGCAAATGCTGCGCTGGCTCTACGGGGAGGTCACGTCTCCAGTCCCTTACGCCCAGGATTCAGGCACCCAATACCGGGGGCACCTTAGGAATGCTTCGCCCTTGTGGGTACTGGGCCCCAGGCCTCCTGGTGTAGTACCTCACCCCAGGCTGAAGGTGCCTGGGATGGAACTTGACTCCACGTGCCCAGGCCAAGGGGGCCTGGGCACAGACGAACCGCAGCAGCCCCCAGGCCGAAGGTGCCTGGGGAATGGACCTAGTGCGCAAGATGTCCGCCCCCCTTTATATCCTCTCCCAGCAGGCACAGCGGGTTCCCTGCCCCGCCGTACTACTGCCACGAGAGGACAAAAAGGGCACGGCTCACAAATGGTAGTTCAACCCCGGTCCCAGGTGACAGCGCCACCCAGGGACCGCAGGGAACATGACACCATTCATACCTCCCACACTCAAAAATGTCCATAAATCCCTAAAAATCAATGTATCTGGGCCATCTACGGCCCAGATACACCCCACTAAATTTAGCACCCACTACACTTGCTATTAAAGGGGTTGTAAATGTTTGTTTTTTATTTTCTAATAAGGTTCCTTTAAGCTAGTGCATTGTTGGTTCACTTACCTTTTCCTTCGATTTCCCTTCTAAATGTTTTTTTTTCTTTGTCTGAATTTCTTACTTCCTGTAAGCTTGCCCCCATCATCCGAGCCGCCCTGGCTGGGGGTTAGTAAGCGTGCTTGCCCCCTCCCTTGGGACTACATCCCTGCGGGAGACGCTGTGAATGTCTCCCCGCATGGATGTAGTCCCTCGGGAGGGGCGAGCACGCTGACTATCCCCCAGCCAGAACGGCTCGGATGATGGGGGCAAGTTTACTGAGGAGGAACAGGAAGTGAGAAATTCAGACAAAGAAAAAAAAATTTGAAGGGAAATCGAAGGAAAAGGTAAGTGAACCAACAATGCACTAGCTTAAAGGAACCAAATTAGAAAATAAAAACCTTTACAACCCCTTTTACTCACTTCCTGTCCTAGGGTTAGTCACCCTAGGGCAGGTAATGTGTTATGACCACATAACACTGTGTTAGGACTACATACCTTCCACTCTGTCAGGACCTGGATCCAAACCTGCAGCTTCTGCTGTATCTGGTAGTATCTCTTCTTGCTGAGATGCTGGACAGCTCCCTTCCTGACTCCTTAGACAACCTTGCCTTGTGTCTTGTTTCTCATGAACCCTTTGCTCGGCCCATGAAATTCCCACTTAAAGCGGAGTTCCACCCATTTAAAAAAGTCAGCAGCTACAAAAAGTGTAGCTGCTGACATTTATTAATCGGACACTCACCTGTCCACGGTCCAGCGATGCGGGCGAACAAAGCCTCGCTCCTCTCCCCCTCCTCTCTGCGGCACCGGCATTGTCACTGTGGGCGCCCAGGCTGTGGCTTCACAGCCAGGTACGCACTGCGCATGCGTGAGCCGCGCTGCTCACTGTGACTGGCCGGGAAATCATCTGGAACCTGTGACGTGTCCCAGATGATTGCCGAAAGGGAGGAAGTGGGAGCTGGATCCCTCTAAAAAGAGGGTATCCGCTCCCCCCCAAAAAAAATTACATGCCAAATGTGGCATGTCAGGGGGTCACCTGCACTTAAAGCGAAAGTTCAATTTTTGGGTGGAACTCCGCTTGAAGCCATGCATTTGCACTTTCTGTGTGCCAGATTATTGTGCTATTTCCAGTCAATATCTTTCTCTAGTCATTCCTGCTGCTGTCTGTATCTTTGCTACTGCTCATTACCAACCTTTGACTTGTTCCTCGACTACGATTCTGCTTGATCCCAACCTGCAACCACTTGTTACTGGCTTTTGGCTTGTTTACTGAATACACTTCTGCTTAATCCTTACCTGCTATATCTGCTACTGGACCCCTGCTTGCTCACCTCCAGGAAGAGCCATCCTAAAGTCTGCAACCTGGTACTAACACATAGGAAAACCCATCTCCAACATCAGCAGCCCTGGTGATTACAAGTTAGTGCTTAAACCCCACACCTCAGGTAAGCTTGTGTCATCACATAGGCGTGCGCACAGGGTGTGCCAGGTGTGCCCAGGCACACCCTAATCACCCTGTGCAGAACAGATTCCCCCTACTGACCTGGCTCCCCCTCTTTCCCCCTACAGCACTGCCGGCTTCTCTCCTCTCCTCCTGGTTATTGCTGTGGATGTTTTAGGATGAGTGGGGGAAGGGGCCGGTAAATATGTCATTTACCGACCCCTTCCCTTTTTTGAATGAACATCGTGAGTGATCGGTGGAGTGTGTTTGAGCTTTGGGGTGCACACCCTAATGTCAAAGGCTGCGCACACCTATGGTCATCCACCAGGGTGATCTACTTGTATACCTTTCCTGCTAGTCGGTGAGAGCCTCTCTACTGCTATAGCTACTGGTCAGGCCTGACTCCTGACAAAATAATCTGACCCAAACATGGAGGCTGCTATAGCAAATGCTTCGGCTCCTTTCAGAGCTTCATCAGCGAAAATGTATTTAAAGAGGTTCATTTGTTATCATGGTTTTATCATTCAAATACAAGTTGTCATACAAGTGGACTATACAGTATGTGGACTCGCAATAAACTAATGAGGAAGGGTACGTGGTGGGCAAATTATCAGTGATTCATAAGAGTACATGTTTTGTGATTCACTTGATTGTTATATATTATTTATGGCCATGCATGGCTCAAACCATAGGTGTGCACAGCCTATTGCATTAGGGTGTGCACCCCAAAGCTCAAACACACCAAAGCATAGTAAACTGTGTGTACTGTGCTTCAGTTTGTAAATAAACACAGTGAGTGAGTGTGTTCACTGTGTTCCTTTATAAAAAGAAGGGGCCGGTAAATGACATATTGACTAGGCCTTTCCCCCACTCTCCATCCTGAACATACCCCTGGGAGAGCCAAGGGGAGAGGAGAGAAGGGGGAAGCCTTGGCAGTAGGGGGAGTTGGCATCGCACAGAGTGGTTAGGGTGTGCCAAGGCACACCCGGCACACCCCCTGTGCACGCCTATCGCTCAAACTTTTGCTGATTCCTACCGAATTAGAAAAATCTAGCCATGTATGGCTAGCCTAAGTTTGAATTAGGTTTTTGTTGCAGACTAATGGTGTTGAATGCAAAGAACTTGTTTTACTCGCTGTATAGGTAGCTACCCATCCTATTCTGTAATCTCAATTTAGTTACACATTGAGCAGTTGCATAGGTGGTGTTTGTAAATCTGTTTACAGTGCCCATTTGCCTTAGACAGGGGCGGCACGACTTTGGGGGCGACTCGGCAAGGCGATCTCAAGACGACTTCAGAGGTGACTTGCAAAATGACTTCTGTATTGAAGTCAATGCAAGTCGCCCTGAGTCGCCCCCAAAGTAGTACAGGAACCTTTTTCTAAGTCGGAGCGACTTGAGTCGCTCCTAATAGAATGGTTCCATTGAACAGAGCGGAGCGCGACTTGTCAGGCGGCTGAGTCGCCTGACGAGTCGCCCCTGTGTGAACCGGCTTTAACAGAGTTAGTTTGTTATTGTACTTTAACAAATAAGAATATAAAACTTACTTAGGAGTTGGAACATCCAGGAAATTCTGTGAAACAGCCCCAAGAATCCAATCAGAAGAAATAACAAAAATTCATGTATAGACAGATATACTTTACACCCAATAATCCTGTTACCTTATCATTAAAACTATACTGGTTTTGCCTCTAACTAGTATAAATACCTGAATTCTCTCTCTATTTTAGTTCCCTGTAATCCTATGTACAGTAGCATTCAGACAGGGAGACAGGGGGCTAACACCCTGAACCAATTACTTTATACAGAGCTGTCAATGTAAACCTTTGAATATGATTACAGCAGGGACTCAGAAATTACCTTTTCAGGGTTCTGATGCATCCACATTGTCCAATTAATAGGCTGTGGGTGTGTCCGGAATCAAGCTGTACTTACCTGCAGAGGAGGTCTTGAGACACCTTCTTACAATTAGTATGGGCCACAATTTATAAAAGCACAATATTCCATTAACATGTATAGGACGTACGTTCACTCATCTGGGTCTGTTACTAGTGCATATACTGTATACCACCTTGGTGTCTGCAATCGTGATAGATCTAGGGGAGAGCAGGGTGATGCACTCCAAAGCCAAAAACTAATATAGGTTCATATCACAACCAATCAATAAGACCCCAAGTCTCTCCTCTACAATGTAAAGCATTATAAGATCAAAAAGAAAAAACATTGATCTAATGCTTTAATAAAAAAAAATGACCATGTTTACATTGGGCCGGAACTGTAAGTGACGTCATGGCGACGCTCCGGTCCTCAAAGACTATAGAGATGAGTGGAGGCCATCTTTACTCCACTCATCTCAGTTACCAGTCACCACAACTGCCGCATACTACTGATCATCCAAGTAAGCTCGAGAACCACTGGAAAGCATCAGGAGGGGAGGGGGGGGGGGAGGCCCACCACTTGTTAAAGTGATCCAGTGGCTAACCAGCCACTCAGATTACTTTTAGTAGTTAGAGAATTGCCAGGTGGAAAAACAATACGGGGGTCATGGCATATTCCACTTCCGAACGAGGATGTCATTTGTCTATGTTCTGGTTGGGAAGTGGTTAAACCTGGGCTTCAGGTCGTCTCCAAAGCCACAAGTGGTGCTAAATCCTACAATGGCAATGAGTGTGTACACTGTGTAGCACATTACAATTACAGCAGGCCTGAGGCCTCCCCTCAGACCACCGTCTGTCCAGAGCACTGTGTGTGCATTACAGGCCTCCTCTGACCACTGGCAGTGGCATCCAGGGCACAATGCATTACCATTACAGGTCATCCCTCAGACCTGAGACCACCATCCAGCACTATGCAGCGTTACAAAAGCCTCCTCTGACCACTGGCATCCAGGGCACTGTGCATTAAAGGCCATCCCTCAGACCTGCCTGAGACCACCGTCCAGAACACTCTGCAGCATTACAGGCCTACTCAGACCACTGTCCAGAGCACTGTGCAGCATTACAGGCCTCCTCAGAGCACTGTGCAGCATTTCAGGCCTCCTCACACCACCGTCCAGAGCACTGTGCAGCATTACAGGCCTCCTCAGAGCACTGTGCAGCATTTCAGGCCTCCTCACACCACCGTCCAGAGCACTGTGCAGCATTTCAGGCCTCCTCACACCACCGTCCAGAGCACTGTGCAGCATTACAGGCCTCCTCAGAGCACTGTGCAGCATTTCAGGCCTCCTCACACCACCGTCCAGAGCACTGTGCAGCATTTCAGGCCTCCTCACACCACCGTCCAGAGCACTGTGCAGCATTACAGGCCTCCCCAGAGCACTGTGCAGCATTACAGGCCTCCTCAGAGCACTGTGCAGCATTACAGGCCTCCTCAGACCACCGCCCAGAGCACTCTGCAGCTTTACAGGCCTCCATAGACCACCGTCCAGAGCATTATGCAACATTACAGGCCTCCTCACTGTCCTCAGACCTTCCAGAGCTGTGATGTTAAGGACAACAAGACCCTTTGCAAATCATGTGGAGCGATACTCGTTGGTAAAAATACAATAAACTCGAAGCGTCATTTGAGGACATTCCGGACAACTCATCCCGAAATTCATACAAGGTAAGCACAGTACACTTAACTCCACTTTTGTTTAGAACAGTCTTATCTATGTACATTGCAGGGATTTTTTTTAACAAACTTACAGTCAGATTGCATACCTTTTGTAGTAATAGCTGTTTGTTTGTCTGTCATGTTGTGCACTTAGTCACTGAATCTTAATGGGAGTGATTTCATAATATCTCTCAGCTGCTGCTTTTCCAGAAATTATTTCACATGGCACAGGGCGTCTAAAGGCCTAAGGAAGGGCCATACATGTAGTATATTATAGAGAGAGAACTAATGCCGCGTACACACGGTCACACAAAAGTTCTCTGATTTTTCAATATTCTTCTTTTCTTACACATCATCTTCAGTCAGACAGATCCTCATCTTGTAAGTGGGGCAATATGGATTTTCTTATGGCATACTCCTGTTAAGCAGTTCCTGAATATTCTCTTCTGCCACATCAACAAGAGTATTCACAGACAGCAGAATTGACAAAAAAAATAAGCACTGGTGAGAACATTTCATCAGTTACTTGAATTTAATGCCACGTTCACACGACCGTTATTCATGTCATGGAAAAAAACAACGTTTTTCTCGACGCGATTTCTCGTGTTTCCTCTCAAGCCTGCCTTGCATACACACGTTCATGAAAAAAAACGCTTGAGCAAAGCGCGGTGACGTACAACGGCACTATAAAGGGGAAGTTCCATTCGAATGGCGCCACCCTTTGGGACGCTTTTGCTGATCCTCGTGTTAATAGAGTTTGGTGAGAGACGATTCACGCTTTTCAGTCTTCGTGCTTTTCAGTCCATTACAGCGTGACGAATGTGCTATCTCCATTACGAAAGCTAGTTTTACCAGAACGAGCGTTCCCGTCTCATAACTTGCTTCTGAGCATGCGTGTTTTTTTCCCATCATTAAAGCGTACACACGGACGTTTTTCACAACGAGAAAAACGATGACGTGAAAAACGACGAGAAAAAGTAGAGCATGTTCTAAATTTTTAATGCCCATTTTTCTCGTCGAGAAAATTGCTCTGGAGCCCACACACGATCGTTTTTAATGACCATTTTTAAAAATGGCATTTTCTCGTCATGAAAAACGGTCGTGTGTACGCGGCATCATAATGAATGAAGCAAAACACTGGTTCACATTCTCTTTCTTTTTCTGTGCAATTGTGGCATGGTCTTGGTAGCTATTGTTCTGTTTAAAGTCCTCAAGGTGGCTGAGTAGTAGAGAGTAGATCAAAGAGGGCAGGGACATGAACATGGTGTCACTCTGGAGGGTTTTAGTATGTTCTGCTCTGCAAAAGGCAGCAGTATGTCATGCAATGATGTGAGCTTTTTCCATTTTCCTAGGGAGAAAGCTGTGTCCCGTTCCATGTTGTTTGCCATTTGGCAGACAGACTCTTAAGCCTCGTACACACGGCCGAGAATCTCGTCGCAAAAAAAACGTTGTTTTTCTCGACGGGTTTCTTGTCAAGCTTGACGAGATTCTTGTCAAGCTTTCCTTGCATACACACTGTCAATCCAAGATCTTGTCGTTGTAAAGCGCGGTGACGTACAACATGTACAACGGCAGTATAAAGGGGAAGTTCCATTCTCATGGTGCCACCCCTTGGGCTGCTTTTGCTAATCTCGTGTTACTGCGTGTTAGTAAAAGTTTAGTGAGAGACGATTCGCGCTTTTCAGTCTTCGTGCTTTCACTCCGTTAGAGCGTGACGAATGTGCTATCTCCATTACGAACGCTAGTTTTACAAGAAGGTGCACTCCCGTCTCATACTTGATTCTGACCATGCGCGGTTTTTGAAGACTCGGAAAAGCATACACACGAATGGTTTTCAGTCTGACGAGAATCACAACGAGAAAAATGAGACTTCCGATGAGAAAAAAGAAAGCAGGTCTTCTTTTTTTCTCGTCGAGATTCTGGGCAGTTTTCTTGACGAAAAACCTGAAAGCCTCGTACACACGACCGGTTTTCTCGGCAAGAAAGCTCTCCCAACAGTTTTCTTGTAGTTTCTTGCCGAGAAAACCGGTCGTGTGTACGAGGCTTCACAGTTTGAGGACTCTTTCGATCATGTTGAATGTACTAGTAGTAAGTAGTATCACTTGGCCAGCGTGTGGGGCAGTCATTTAAAAGAGTGATGCCTCATACACACGACCGGTTTTCCTGTCGGTGAAAACTGTCATGATGGCTTTTGGCCGGATAAACCGGCCGTGTGTATGCTCCATTGCAGTTTTCCCGACAGGAAAACTGCGGAAAAAAAAAAAAAAAGAGAACCAGCTCTCTTTTTTCCCATCAGGAATAAATCCTGCCGAGAAAACCGGTCGTCTGTATGCTTTCCCGAGGGGAAAAAAAACGCCCATGCTCGTAAACAATTCGATGCATGCGCGGAAGCATAGAACGTCATTTTGTCGGCTCGTCGTAGTCTTTGACGTCACCGCGTTCTTGGCAGTCAAAAGTTCAGCGGTCTTTTGTGTGACCGTGTGTATGCAAGGCAGGCTTGAGAGGAATCCCGTCGGAAAAAGCGTTGTTTTTTTTCCTGCCGGGAAAACCGGTCGTGTGTACGAGGCATAAGGCCACAATGCTTCAATATCTTCAGTGTTGCAATGGAATGGAAGACTTGAAGATGTTCTTTATTGATCTTACTTTATCAAAGATTCTTTTAACACTTGATACCAGACAAGACCACACACGCTGTCCGGTCCACCATCCTATGGGAATAGTTTTACACGAGATACAAATGAAGTGGAAAAATAACAAAGATACACCAGTAGAGCAGAAAGCCCGACGATCATTTCATATCCATTTGATCATTGACTGTAGTGTCATCATGTAAAATAAAAATAAAAATGGCTCACAGCAGATCATTAATTTTGGACTCACAGTCACTTTCTGTCATGGGGGAGTCTTCCTCCCTAGAGCTGGGTGGTTCTTCTGCTGCTGCTGTGGTTTGTTTAACCACTTGCTTACTGGGCACTTAAACCCCCCTACTGCCCAGACCAATTTTCAGCTTTCAGCGCTGATGCACTTTAAATGACAATTGCGCGGTCATACAACGCTTTACCCAAATGAAATTGTTATAATTTTTTCCCCACAAATAGAGCTTTCTTTTGGTGGTATTTGATCACTTCTGCGGTTTTTATTTTTTGTTAAAAAAAAAAAAAAAAATACAGATTAAAAACAAATATATATATATATTTTTTTAGATTTTGTTATAAAATTTTGTAAACAGATAATTTTTCTCCTTCATTGATGTACGCTGATGAGGCTGCACTGATGGGCACCAATGGGCTGCACTGATGGTCACCAATAAGGCGGCACTGGTGGGCACTGATAGGCGGCACTGGTGGGCACTGATAGGCGGCACTGAGAGGTGGCACTGAAGGGCATTGTTAGGTGGCACTGGTGGGCACTGAGAAGTGGCACTAATAGGTGGCATTGATAGGTGGCACTGATAGGTGGCAGTGATGGGCACTGATAGGTGGCAGTGATGGGCACTGATGGGTGGCAGTGACGGGCACTGATGGGTGGCAATAATGGGCACTGGTAGGTTACACTGATAGGCGGAATTGCTAGGTGGCACTGATGAGGCACTGATTGGCATCACTGGTGGGCATTGAGAAGTGGCACTTGTGGGCATTGATAGGTGGCACTGTGGGCATTGATAGGTGGCACTGTGGGCACTGGCAGGTAGCAATTGGCAGCTGGAACTGGCAGGCACTGGCAGCTGGCACTGATGAGGCACATCTGCCTCCTTCCTCTTCGGGACCGATGTCCCTTGTGCACGAGCCGGTGATCGGCTTTTTTCCCTCCTCACGCTGTCAGCGTGAGGAGAAAAAAAAATTATTACCAATTCTTTGTTTACATAACGTGATCAGCTGTCATTGGCTGACAGCTGATCACGTGGTAAGGGTTCGGGACCGGCCCCTTACTCGGATCGGTGATCACCCGAGTCTCAGTGACTCGGGTGATCACAGCGCGCGCGGGGAGCGTGCGAAGGGGAGGACGTCTATTGACGGCCTCCCGGATTTTCAGGCCCGCGCTGTAGCCATCATTTGGCTATAGCGCGGGCCTCAAGTAGTTAAATGCTGCCACCATATTACTCTTATTGTCAAACGTTGTAAAGCTTAGGATCTTCCTGTTTGGTATGTCCCACTCATGCAAGCATTTGTCCACAAAGTAATTTAATTGACTGTGCAATCTGTGGGTGGGCTTTGGGCTACTTGTTCTCAACAACAGAAAAGTACCATGCACTTAGAAGCAAGTAATGAAGCAGTGACTCAAAAAAAGCAGTATTTTTGTAACGAAACTTGGTTTAACAGAGTAAAGACATTATATAATGGCTAAATCTGTGTCTGTGAGGTTTGTTCAAACCATAAATAATAACATGATATTAGGTGTTTTTTTTTTACTCCAGGAGTGTATAATGCGTTTTGAAAATCTAGAGCCTAAAGCCTCGTACACACGATCGGATTTTCCGACAGGAATTGTGTGAGAACAGGCTGTTGGCGGAAAATCCGACCATTTGTATGCTCCGTCGGACAATTGTTGTCGGATTTTTTGCGGACAAAAGTTGGATAGCATGCTTTAAAAATTTCCGCCAACAATTGTGTGTTGTCGGATTTTCCGAGTGTGTAAACAAGTCCGTCGGACAAAAGTCCAAAGTACAAACACGCATGCTCGGAAGCAATGCTCACCATAACACAACATCAGCATAAGTTGGCCAAAGGGTGGCGCTAGAGAGCTGAAAACCCCTGTCGTTTCGTGTTTGTAGGCCGACAATTGTGTGCCGTTTGTGTGCCGTTTGTATGCAAGACAAGTTCCTGGCTAACACCCTTCGGACAAAAGTCCTACGCTTTGTCCGATGAAAATCCAATCGTGTGTACGAGGCTTAAAAGTGGATGTAAACCCTCCATACACCCAGTGAAGTGAACAGCCTCAGATGATACACAGGGATGAACCAAATCTCCCTACATAGGTTTTACATGTATATCTACTGTCTTCACATTTATATACTGTTTAGAAAGTTGAGATTGTGTTAGGAGATTTTCTCTTCCTGGTTAACCCAGAGTGTGATGTCTGGGCATACAGCCAAGATAGCTAACACTGCTGATTGGAGGAAAGGCACACACCCCCTCTCCACATAGGCAGAGACTCTCAGAGCTGTTTTGTAATAGGACCTGCTCTCTGCTAATCTATTTTAGCAACCTCCCAAGACAGAAGATTCAGGCTGCTTTTGTCTAAAAAGTCCGAGAATTTGTCAGGAGTTATCAGGCTGATAACAGAGGAACGGTTCAGGAGAGAGCTACAGGACTTAGCTCATTGAAGAGAGATAACAAAATACTGCAGATAGATGTGCCCAGCTCAAATTTCATGAATCAGGTTTACATCCACTTTAAGACTAAAACTAAATCGAAATTTGCTGCCAAAATAACACTGCTAAATACATGCCTAGGTGGAATACCCAGGAAATGGTCCAAATGCTGAATAATCAGCCACATACCCATTGGACAGGACCTACTAATCTGACACTTGGTGGGAGTACTGGGCTAGTGCCGGTTCACACTGTGGCACCACGACTTCCAGCGCGACTTTTTAAGGCAACTTGGAGACGACTTGAGCGCGACTTCAGCGCTACTTGGAGCGACTTACAACGCGACTTCAAGTCGCCTCCAGGACAGGCGACTTTGCCAGTGGCCAATCACATAATTATCTGCTCTGTGGGAGGGAGGGGTTTGCCTTAGAAAACAATTTTCACTTCCTGGAAAGTTGCTTCAGTTAAGATGGGGGATCCGACTTGGAGGCGACTTCCATTGAAATCAATGGGTACAAGTCGCCTAGAAGTCGCCTTGAAGTAGTACAGGAACCTTTTCTGAAGTCGCTCCGACTTCATACGCGTTCATTAAGACGGCTCTCATTCACATAGCTGTGATTTCTGATGTCAAGCGAATTGGGGCGACTTGCGGTCTGACAAGTCGCCCCCCAAGTCGCAGTAGTGTGAACCGGCACTTACACTTATTGTAGTTAAAGCAATATTAAAAGGATTTTTTAAAATAATAAACTCATGGATGAAGTGTGTGCTCTTTAGCCCTTCTGTTAATGATTGTCATCTTCTTATTTTTCTTGTTGGAGTCTTTGTCTGAAAACCTTTAATGCTGAGGTTTTCCTACCTGACGACAATGTGCATTGTCTCTGTTGGTCTTTTGAAGGAAATATATCTCTGTAATGGCAGTGACTTGAGCACCCGTTTGCACCATTGTTCTATTGATGTACTTTATACTATGATATCTTGTTACTTCAATAAAAATTTAAATTGAAAAATAAAATAATAAACTCATTAAAATACTCACCTACCACACATACTACTAATATTATTGCCCCACACCTCCTCTTCTGGGGTCACCCGCTGGCACTCTTGGCTCCTATTCTCTGTCTGCACCCATAGCAAGTGCTTGCTATGGGGGAAGACTTGGGCTCGTTCCAGAACCAGGCTCTGTGCATACATAGACACACACAGTGAGGCTTGGCCCCGCCCCCACCTCCTCACAGAATTTGATTGACAGCAGCAGGAGCTGATGGTTCCCACTGCTGCCTCTGTGCCTGAGAGGAGAGAGAGCGCAGCAATGCTTCTCTCGGGCACAGTACTGGATCGAAAGAGTAGCCAGGTAAGTATTTGAGGCGGGGCTAGGTGGGAGCTGATACTAGAATTCTTTTTTACCTTAATGCATAAAATACATTAAGGTAAAAAAATACGTAAGCTCTTAAAACCACTTTAATAAGCGTAAAGTGTGCAGGCTGAGTGGCATGTTGTAGTGCCAGAACATAATGCTAGATGGTGATATAGAGCAATTCCAGCAAACATTTCTTACAAATTCTAACTATAGCAACCTGCAACCCAATTATAGGTGGATAGTGTTGATGCTGCAATCTACAGCCATCTTGCCAACTCCTGGCTGCACAAACCTGTCTGGATCTTAAAGGGAATGTATAGTGAAAATTTGATCACGACTAAAACTATTTTAAAATACATATTTATTTGATCAGTTATTACTTTTTTATTTATTTATATTCAGCTGGCAATTGGAACTCTCAGCACCTTTCATGATGATTTCTAGTTTCTCCTTACATTCTGTTTCTTACAGAGCTCAATAGTTCAAGCTGAGATTTACACACGTGAAAAGGTCAGAGCAGTGACCGTCCTCCATCTCTGTGCCTCCTTTTGTTTACAGTCTGGTCAATATTCCTATTGCACACACTCCTGGCAAATATGGCTCATAAAATGGTGGGTGCTGCAGCGATTACTAGTTGGGTCCTGGAAACATCAAGCAAGCGTATATATTCGCCAGCACACCATGGATCGACAACTTCTGTCCTAAGGTTTCTTTTAACCACTTAAGGACCAAGCCTGTTTTTCAGACTCAGTGTTTACAAGTTTAAAACAGTTTTTTTTACTAGAAAATTACTTAGAAAAAAACAATATATAATGTTTGGGGGTTCTAACGCCCTAGAGAATAAAATGGCGGTCATTGCAATACTTTTTGTCACACGTATTTGCGCAGCGGTCTTACAAACGCACTTTTTGGGGAAAAAATTCACTTTTTTTTATTAAAAAATAAGACAACAGTAAAGTTAGCACAATTTTTTTTTAGATTGTGAAAGATAATGTTACGCCGAGTAAATTGATACCAACATGTCACGCTTCAAAATTGCGCCCGCAATTTTTTGAGTTACAGAGGGGGTCTAGGGCTAGAATTGTTGCTCTCACTCTAACGATTGCGGCGATACCTCACTTGTGTGGTTTGAACACCGTTTTCATATGCGGGCACTACTCATGTATGCGTTCGCTTCTGCGCGCGAGCTTGTCGGGATGGGGCGCTTCAAAAACATTTTTGGGGGGTTTTATTATTTATTTTACTTGATTTTATTTATTTTTACACTGTTTTAAAAAAAAAAAAAATGGGTCACTTTTATTTTTATTACAAGGAATGTAAACATCCCTTGTAATAGAAAAAAGCATGACAGGTCCTCTTAAATATGAGATATGGGGTCAAAAAGACTTCAGATCTCATATTTAGACAAAAATGCAATAAAATAAAAAAAATTGTCATTTGAAAAAATGACAACAAAAAAATGTCCCTTTGAGACGTATGGGCAGAGCTGACGTTTTGATGTCGCTTCCGCCCTGCTATGGTATGGAGACGGGTGGGGGCCATCTTCCCCTCACTCGTATCCATACCACAAAGGGACAAGGACCTGATCGCCTCCGCCGCTACCGACGGCTCCAGTAAGCGGCGGAGGGCGCAGGAGAGCGGCGGGAGGGGAAGGCCCTAACGGTGATTTTGCAGTGAATCCGCCGCAGAGACCACCATTATCGTTTACAGGACCGCCCACTGAAAAGATGGATATCTCAGTTGTGGCAGCAGCTGCTGCCGTTACCGAGATATCCATCTTTAAAGTGCCGACATATATGTACATGAGCTGGTCGGCATGAAAGAGATCACATCACAAAGATAAGTGCAACGTTTCGGAGCCACGTAGGGCCCCTTCGTCAGGCATGTGATGATCCTGCCTGACGAAGGAGCCCTGCGTGGCTCCGAAACGTTGCACTTATCTGAGATGTGATCTCTTTTATTAAAAGAAACCTTAGGACAGAAGTTGTCGATCCATGGTGTGCTGGCGAATATATACACTTCCTTTTGTTTACAGACTATGCAGAATAGGTGGGGGGCAGCATTGTAAGCGTACTGTACTTATAATTCGCTTTTATTACCACTTTAAATGTTCTTTGTAAAACAATGATTGTAAACCTATAGTAAAATCAGGAAATTGTTTCAAAATAAATAAAATAAATTAATTTGACCCAAAATAATTTCAATGTAACTTTATGTTTTACTAACAATTTGTAAAAATTCTTTCTTCATGTGTTCACTACAATGGAACATCAAGTAGTCTTGTGCTCCGAAGATTTTGTTGATTACCTGTTTCTTCCTATAGCCCCATACACACGGTCGGACTTCCTTTGGACTTTTCCGTGTTTTTTTGTCCAAACGGAGTTGGTCGGGAACACCCATAGCATACACACCACAGGACTTTTCTGCAAACTTTCCCAAAACATTTTGCAACATCACGTGGTTTTTCTGCTCTTTACCGCCACCCTTTGGTCAACTTCTGCTATTGTTGGTTGATTTTAACATTAGTTGTTTTGTCCATCGGACAAAAGTCCGATGGTTTTCTGTACACACGGTCGGACTTTGCTGTCCGATGGAGCGTACACACGGTCGGATTGTTGGTCCAACTTGCTCAAAATGAAGTTTGTTGGCCAAAAGTCCGACCGTGTGTATGGGGCTTAAGAAATTAAATTTATTTGTCCAAATCCCCTACCAAATTGAAGCCTTGTCTGTAATAAAAAAATATATGGTGGGGGCTCAGAGACTGATACACATGTATCAGAGTATATCAATAGGAAACATGTTTTATTTGGTATTTTATTTATTTAAAAAAAAACAAGAAAACTCAATTTGCCATCGGAAGTACACAAAAAGAACACAAATTGTGTTAGAAATGTTTTCAAAGTCCAATAAAGTACAAACATTTGTGAATAATGTCACTTTACAGTAAATAAATAAAGCCCATATGATTTTTTTTACTTTTTTACAGTTTTATCAGCAAATAGATAATAAAAAAGGCCCTTATATAAACAGCCCATATTGGTTACTGTAAAAGGTACAACAATGGTTAAAAAAAAATCTAAATAATATGAGAAAAATGCTGCTGCGCTATCTAACAGTTCAGAAAACTTTGGAAGTTTTAGATAGCACAGTAAATTTTTCTCATATTGTTATTTTATTATTATTGTGTATGCAGCTTTGTCCTCTAATGGGCTGGTGCGAAATTTTATTTTTATACACAAAACAAATGTACAGATGAAAGTAAAGGGCACTGCAACTATCTGATGACTAAAGCCTCGTACACAGGATCAATTTTCCGCGGACAAAACTTAGGAAATTTGTCCGAAGGGCGTTGGCCATGAACTTGTCTTGCATACAAAATGGCAAAGAACTGTCGGCCAACACACACGAAACGACGTGTTTTTTCAGCTCTTTAGCGCCAACCTTTGGGCAACTTCTGCTAATGTTGTGTTATGGTTGGCATTGCTTCTGAGCATGTGTGTTTGTACTTTGGAGTTTTGTCCGACGGACTTGTGAACACACAATTGTTGGTGGAAAATTTTAAAGCACGCTATCCAATTTTTGTCCGCGGAAAATTCAACAACAATTGTCCGATGGAGCATACAAACGGTCGGATTTTCCTCCAACAGCCTGTCATAACTCAATTTATGTTGGAAAATCTGATCGTGTGTGCGAGGCTTTAGGCTAGGTTCACACTATGCTCATCTCCCTATGGCTGCATTTGCGCAGACATTTGAATGGGCTGCTGTATCTGCAGGAAACAGAAAAAGTTTCCTGCGCCTTTTCTAAAATTACAGCCATAGGAAAACCTCCTAGTGCTATGCATTTCCCAGCATGGAAAAATGTGCTACAGTTTCCAATGCGTGGGGGTGCCATTAGGAATTCATGGCACTGTTGGGCATCTGCTAACAGCAGCAGATTTTTGGTGCAGGAAATTGTGCAATTTACACGCAGTCTCTCACCTGCATAAATATGAACCTAGCCTAACTTGAAGTTTCAGTTTTGAGTGAATACTGGCAGGATGAATCCTCCGTCAGATTATCATTTCCCACAGAAGAGAGAGTAAAGCCCTGTACACACGACCGATTTTACAGATGAAAACAGTCCGATGGACTTTTCTCATCGGACAAACCGATCGTGTATGGGCCCCATCGGTCTTTTTTCCATCGGTGAGAAAAAATAGAACATGTTTTAAATTTATCCGATGGAAAAAAAAAAACGATAACAAATTCCGATCGTTTGTATGGAACTCCATCGGAGAAAAAACCCACGCATGCTCAGAATCAAGTCCACGCATGCTCAGAAGCATTGAACTTAATTTTTCTCAGCTCGTCGGAGTGTTTTACATCATGGCGTTTGGAACGGTCGGATTTTTCACTGATGGTGTATAGGCAAGACTGATGGAAGTCAGCTTCATCGGAAATCCGATCGTGTGTACAGGGCTTAACTGTTTCAGATTGCGTGGTCCTTTAAGACACAGCTAAAACTTTTTTTAATACACAACAGCAACAATGGACATAGCACCAAACCATTATGTGCAACAAAAATTCCAAGGATCTTTTTTTAACAGATATATGGAAGAATGCTTCTTTGCACAACATTTTAGGAAGATTTATATTAAAAATGCATTATTTTAGAATAAGGCAATTCACATACAAATGATAGTTTGCAAGGTTCAAAAACCCATAATAACTGCACTTTGGTACATAGTGATCCAAAATTAATTCTAAAAGGCTGCTTTGGAATACAACATTCTGCACTAAAAAGCAATGTCTCCCACTCTGATAATAAATTATGACATTAAAGTTAAAAAAATGCAGGGGAAAAAGTTAGAAAATATAATTTACCTTATTCCCGCTGTTTAGGTAAGGGTGATATCTCCATCCGTCCAATGAGATCCCAGGGAATGCTGAGCATCTCGGACTTTGGAAGAAGGCACTCCTGCACTGTGCCGGAGCTTCTTTCATGAGATTTCCTGACGTTTTTGCACAGCAGACATTAGTTATTTTCCCCAAAACTTTAAAGCGGTAGTAAACTCCAGCAAATCAATGTCTTTTTAGGCTTTGGTATGTCATGGTTTTATATAATGCTTTTAATGTAACGAAAAATAAACTTTATATATTTTAATATATCTGAGTGTTAGTATGGTGCCTTTAAAGTCCCAAATTTTTGGTCCTTTATTTTATTCTACATGTCTGTTAGGGATGTGGCACAGTTTACCTATTTGTGTCCACGGTAGCCACCCCGTGCTGACATAAAAACTTTACCTTGAAACATAATGTGCTAGTAGTTTTTTTTTACTAAAGTTTACTACTGCTTTAATGCAGGAAAATCTTACTGCAGAGGGAGCCCTGATGTAATAAACAGACCTTGCTTGTTAGTACAGGGTCTGGTTTGGTAAAGCACTAGCATTGTATTGTGATTTCCTTTCTGACCAATATTAATAAGTAAAATAAATCAATGAAATGTATTATTATATGTATGAAAGTATTAAAAATAGATGTCTGAAGAGACCCCCCGAAGTCGGACGAGACCCCCGGAGCTGCCTAATAAATTACTTTAAAAACCTGTGTAATGTGTTTTATTTTTGACACTTTTTTTTCCAGGTGAATGGGTAGGGGTACGATGTACCCCATACTCATTCTCATAGGGTGGGGGCCAGGATCTGGGGGCTCCCTTATTAAAGGGGTCTCCCAGATTCCGATAAGCCCCCCGCTCGCAGCCCCCGACAACCAACGGCCAGGGTTGTCGAGAAGAGGCCTTTGTACTCATCAACATGGGGAAAAGGTGCTTTGGGGTGGGGGCGCAAGGCCCCCCTGCCCCAAAGCACCCACCCCCCATGTTGAGGGCATGCGGCCTGGTACAGTTCAGGAGGGGGGTGCTCGCTCGTCCCCACCCCCTTTCCTGACCGGTCGGGCTGCGTGCTCGGATAAGGGTCTGGTATGGATTTTGGGAAGACCCCCACAACGTTTTTTTGGCGTAGGGGATTCCCCTTAAAATCCATACCAGTCAGAAGGGCCTGGTGTGCTCTTAGAGGGGGAACCAATGCCGTTTTTTATTTTTTTTTATTTGGCATGGAGTTCCCGCTCAAGATCATCAGAGCACAAGTCGCATGCCAAAGTCGGATCAGGCAAGATGGCGATCTGACTTTGATCCGACTTCAGTGATATTTAATGGGCTGAAGTAGGATCAGTCAGACCAAAGTAGTACAGGGAGCATTTTCAAAGTCGGACCGACTTGCGTCGGACCAGTTAAGATGGCTCCCATAGGGAAACATTGATTTTCCCACGTCATGCGACATGAGCTCCCAATGTCGGAGCGTTTGTCGCACCAGTGTGAACCCGGCCACAAAACACTGATTATACAGGCGTTCAACATTTTTTTTTTTCTGCCTGCAAAAGCATCTCTATGTTAGCCTGTGTGATCATGCACACCTGTGGGGTGATTTACTAAAGCTGGTGCACTCAGAATCTGGTGCATCTGTGCATGGTAGCCAGTCAGCTTCTAAATTTAGCTTGTTCAATTAAGCTTTGGCAATAAAACCTGGAAGCTAAATGGTTTCTATGCAGAGTTGCACCAGATTTTGCACTCACCAGCTTTAGTAAATAAGGCCGGGTTCACACTGGGGTGACAAACACTCCGACATTGGGAGCTCATGTCGCATGACGTGTGAAAATCAATGTTTCCCTATGGGAGCCGTCTTAACTGGTCCGACACATGTCGGTCCGACTTTGAAAATGCTCTCTGTACTACTTTGGTCCGACTTTGATCCGGCTTCAGCCCATTGACTATCATTGAAGTCGGATCAAAGTCGGACCGCAGTCTTGCATGATCCGACTTTGGCATGCGACTTGTGCTCTGCTGCTCTTGAGGGGGAACTCCACGCCAAATTTTAAATAAAAAACCGGCATGGGTTCCCCCTTCATGAGCATACCAGGCCCTTGGGTCTGGTATGGATTTTAAGGGGAACCCCCTAAGCCGAAAAAACAGCGTGGGGGTCCCCCCAAAATCCAAACCAGACCCTTATCCGAGCACGTAACCTGGCAGGCCACAGCGGAAGAGGGGGGGTCGAGAGAGCGGCCCCTCTCCCTCCTGAACCGTACTAGGCAGCATGCCCTCAACATGGGGGGTTTGGTGCTTTGGGGCAGGGGGGCAACCTGCGGCCCCCCCACCCCAAAGCACCCTGCCCCCATGTTGATGAGGACAGGGCCTCTTCCCGACAACCCTGGCCGTTCGTTGTCGGGGTCTGCGGACGGGGGCTTATCGAAATCCGGGAGCCCCCCTTTAATAAGGGGGCCCCAGATCCCAGCCCCCCACCCTATGTGAATGAGTATGGGGTACATCGTACCCCTATCCATTCACCTGGGGGAAAAAAATTTCAATAAAAACACACACACAGCTTTTTCAAGTAATTTATTACACAGCTCCGGGGGTCTTCTTCCGACTTTGGGGGTCTCCGGGCTCTCCGGTTCTTTCTTCCTTCTGCCGGACCTCCGCTATCTTCTTCCAGCTCTTTTGCTAGCGGGGCCCGGTCTTCTCCGTCGCCTTCTTCTTCTCCCGCCCTCCGGTTCTTCTCTCACTCTCCGGTTCTTTCTTCCTTCTGCCGGGCCTCCGCTATCTTCTTCCAGCTCTTTTACTAGCGGGGCCCGGTCTTCTCCAACACCTTCTTCCCTCTTCTCCTCCTCGATGTTGACACGTCGCTTCCTCCCACTGTAATGCTGGGTGTGTGGTGCGCTCCGATTTATATAGGTCTCTTATGACGTCACAGTCACATGCTCCGGGTGGCCAAATGATCCCATGACGCAACAGTCACATGCTCCGGGGCCACCCGGAGCTTGTGACTGTGATGTCATGAGAGGCCTATATAAATCGGAGCGCACCGTACAGCCAGCATTACAGCGGGAGGAAGCAGCGTGTCAACATCGAGGAGGAGAAGAGGGAAGAAGGCGACAGAGAAGACCGGGCCCCGCTAGCAAAAGAGCTGGAAGAAGATAGCGGAGGCCCGGCAGAAGGAAGAAAGAACCGGAGAGCGAGAGAAGAACCGGAGAGCGAGAGAAGAAGAAGGTGACGGAGAAGACCGGGCCCCGCTAGCAAAAGAGCTGGAAGAAGATAGCGGAGGCCCAGCAGAAGGAAGAAAGAACCGGAGAACGAGAAAAGAACCTGAGAGTGAGAGAAGAAGAAGGCGACGGAGAAGACCGGGCCCCGCTAGCAAAAGAGCTGGAAGAAGATAGCGGAGGCCCGGCAGAAGGAAGAAAGAACCGGAGAGCGCGGAGACCCCGAAGTCGGAAGAAGACCCCCGGAGCTGTGTAATAAATTACTTTAAAAAGCTGTGTGTGTGTTTTTATTGACATTTTTTTCCACCAGGTGAATGGGTAGGGGTACCCCATACTCATTCAACTAGGGTGGGGGACCGGGATCTGGGGGCCCCCTTATTAAAGGGGGCTCCCGGATTCTGATAAGCCCCCCGCCCACAGACCCCGACAACCAACAGCCAGGGTTGTCGGGAAGAGGCCCTGTCCTCATCAACATGGGGGCAGGGTGCTTTGGGGTGGGGGGGCCGCAGGTCGCCCCCCCTGCCCCAAAGCACCAAACCCCCCATGTTGAGGGCATGCGGCCTGGTACAGTTCAGGAGGGAGGGGGGACCGCTCTCTCGTCCCCCCTCTTCCCCTGCGGCCTGCCAGGTTGCGTGCTCGGATAAGGGTCTGGTTTGGATTTTGGGGAGACCCCCACGCCGTTTTTTCGGCTTTGGGGGTTCCCCTTAAAATCCATACCAGACCCAAGGGCCTGGTATGCTCCTGGAGGGGGAACCCATGCCGGTTTTTTATTTAAAATTTGGCGTGGAGTTCCCGCTCAGGATTCATACCAAACACAGTGCCTGGTATTGGCGGGGATCCAAGTCGGATCCCCGTTCATTGAAAGTCGGACATATGTCGGCTTCATGTCGCAGGGCAAAGTCGGATCCAAAGTAGGACAGCTGTCGTGTCGCACAAGTGTGAACCCAGCCTAACTGCCATAGGCCTTTACAGGTGTATTTGAAGAGGAGCCTTTACAGGCAAAAAAAAAAACCCCACAACGTTCTGAGAGGAGCTTTTGAGCAGAAAAAACTTGCACATCTAAACACGCATGTATGTCTGTAAATGTATTCCAGTGGCCAGAATAAATTAATATTCTGGCCATTAGAATGCATTTACGCTCAAACGCGTATAAATACACACATAAACGTGCATCCATATTGAAAAATTAAAGGCTTTTTTTTTTCTTCCAAATTCTGGCAGAAAAAATACTTAAAATTATTTTCATAAGCCCATGAGACCAATAAGTGAACCAATATCAGTAAAGAATGGAAGTCACTTGCAGACAGCACCATGCACCTTTCCTCTCTTGAAAGGGGATCTTTTCAGTTCTCAACATCTTGCAATGTGGCAAGGCACAAGGATCCATCATGATCTGGTAAAAAAAAACTTTATATCTGTAGTTCACCTGTAAAGTGCCGGAAAAAATAACCTTGTAACTGGAATGCATGCCTATGACGGCTGTCATCGGAATACTGATTTTAGAAGCCAGGCACCCGAGGCAACTAAAAAAACTGGGGTGAAGCTTTATAAACCTGTTCTTTTTTTTAATCAACAGATGCACTTCTACCCTGGCTTCTAAAGAAGCCCGCTTGCCTCATATATTGAAAGGAATGGCTCCTAAATTCTACATCAATTTTGTCTACTACTTGCCTAAAGTTTTCTGTTAATTTTCTCCAGAAGGAAACATTAAAGTCATATTAAAGCGGAGCTCCACCCTAAAGTGGAACTTCCGCTCATCGGATTCCTCCCCCCCTCCGGTGTCACAATTGGCACCTTTCAGGGGGGAGGGGGTGCAGATACCTGTCTAAGACAGGTATTTTCACCCACTTCCGGGCATAGATTCTGCGGCGACCTGCGGGTAGTACTACAGTTCCCCCCCCCCCCGTTGTGTTCTATGAAACACACGGCTCCCAGAACACAGCGGGGAACAGTGAGGACGGTGTCTTGTCACATTCGGCTCCCCATTACAGATTGCTCCGGAAGTGACGTTCCGTCACCGCCATCTTGCTACACCCCACACTCCTGCCCAGTAATGATAGAGTGAGAAGGGGGCAAGCGGACATCTTGTTACACCCATCAGAGTTTTAGATTTCACAGTTATTTTCAACACAAAACGGAGCTTATATGCTTAAATACAGTATTTGTAAATCCGACGGACTGTTTACATGTTAACCACTTAAGCCCCGGACCATTTGGTAGCTAGAGGACCAGAGGTGAATTCAGAATTTTGCACTGCGCTGCTTTAACTGTAAATTGTGCGGACATGCAATGTTGTACCCAAACAAAATTTGCGTCCTTTTCTTCCCACAAATAGAGCTTTCTTTTAATGGTATTTGATTGCCTCTGCGATTTTTATTTTTTGCGATATAAACGGAAAAAGACCGAAAATTTTTAAAAAAAATGATATTTTCTACTTTTTGTTATAAGAAAAATCGAATAAACTCAATTTTAGTCATACATTTAGGCCAAAATGTATTCAGCCACATGTCTTTAGTAAAAAAAACGTCAATAAGTGTATATTTATCGGTTTGCGCAAAAGTTATAGCGTTTACAAACTAGGGTACATTTTCTGGAATTTACACAGCTTTAAATTTATGACTGCCTATCTCATTTCTTGAGGTGCTAAAATGGCAGGGCAGTACAAAACCCCCCCAAATGACCCCATTTTGGAAAGTAGACACCCCAAGGAAATTGCTGAGAGGCATGTTGAGCCCATTGAATATTTTTTTTTTTTGTCCCAAGTGATTGAATAATGACAAAAAAAAAAAAAATTACAAAAAGTTGTCACTAAATGATATATTGCTCACACATGCCATGGTTATATGTGGAATTGCACCCCAAAATACATTCTGCTGCTTCTCCTGAGTACGGGAATACCACATGTGTGGGACTTTTTAGGAGCCTAGCCACGTACGGGACCCCGGAAACCAAGCACCGCCTTCAGGATTTCTAGGCACAAATTTTTGATTTCACTCCTCACTACCTATCACAGTTTTGAAGGCCATAAAATGCCAAAATAGCACAAAACCCCCCCCAAATGACCCCATTTTAGAAAGTAGACACCCCAAGGAAATTGCTGAGAGGCCTGTTGAGCCCATTGAATATTTTTTTTTTTGTCCCAAGTGATTGAATAATGACAAAAAAAAATAAAATAAAAAAATTACAAAAAGTTGTCACTAAATGATATATTGCTCACACATGCCATGGTTATATGTGGAATTGCACCCCAAAATACATTTTGCTGCTTCTCCTGAGTACGGGGATACCACATGTGTGGGACTTTTTAGGAGCCTAGCCGCGTACGGGACCCCGAAAACCAATCACCGCCTTCAGGATTTCTAGGCACAAATTTTTGATTTCACTCCTCACTACCTATCACAGTTTCGAAGGCCATAAAATGCCAAAATAGCACAAAACCCCCCCAAATGACCCCATTTTGGAAAGTAGACACCCCAAGCTGTTTGCTGAGAGGCATGGTGAGTATTTTACAGCTCTCATTTGTTTTTGAAAATGAAGAAAGAATTTTTTTTTTTTTTCTTTTTTTTTTCAATTTTCAAAACTTTGTGACAAAAAGCGAGATCTGAAAAATACTCACAATACCTCTCAGCAAATAGCTTGGGGTGTCTACTTTCCAAAATGGGGTCATTTGGGGGGGTTTTGTGCCATCTGGGCATTCCATGGCCTCCGAAACTGTGATAGGCAGTGAGAAGTGAAATCAAAAATTTACACCCTTAGAAAGCCTGAAGGCGGTGATTGGTTTTTGGGGTCCCGTACGCGGCTAGGCTCCCAAAAAGTCTCACACATGTGGTATCCCCGTACTCAGGAGAAGCAACAGAATGTATTTTGGGGTGTAATTCCACATATGCCCATGGCATGTTTGAGCAATATATCATTTAGTGACAACTTTGTGCAAAAAAAAAAAAATTGTCTTTTTTCCGCAACTTGTGTCAACATATAAAATATTCCATGGACTCGACATGCCTCTCAGTATATAGCTTGGGGTGTCTACTTTCCAAAATGGGGTCATTTGGGGGGGTTTTGAACTGTTCTGTTCCCCCCCCCGCCCCCCGCTGTCTTCTGGGAAACGCACAGGTCCCAGAAGATAGCGGGGACCAGTTAGGACGCGCTGCGCGACTTGCGCATGCGCAGTAGGGAACCAGGAAGTGAAGCCGCAACGCTTCATTTTCTGATTCCCTCACCGAGGATGGCGGCGGGGGCAGCCGAGAGCCGAGCGATTGTTCGGCTTAGGCTGCCAACATCGCGGGCACCGTGGACAGGTAAGTGTCCATTTATTAAAAGTCAGCAGCTGCAGTATTTGTAGCTGTTGGCTTTTAATATTTTTTTTTTTAGGCGGACCTCCGCTTTAAGCAAATTAACCCACAGTGTACCTGTATTCAATAGGCTGTTCAGCCTAGCCTGAGGCAAGGTGCAGTCTTTTCTTGAGCAGGGGGCATGTTCAAGAGGCAGGTTGTGATTGGGGGGGGGGGGGTGGTGCCAGAGGCCGGCTGTGATTGGTCAGGGGGTGTGGAGGCTGAACAAACCACTTAATACAGATATGCTGTGTGTAGCACTGAATGGCCAAAGAATGAAAACTTACCACACTAAGGCAGGCCATACATTTATCTTTTTGTTTTTTGTTGTTCAACCAAGGGGTTGAGCGAAAAAAAAATTTGCCCAATTCCCACATTCACACACTTGATTAAAGACATACATGAGGCGACTATGATTTATAAAATACAAAATACTGTATGTGAACACACACACACATGTGGAGCCTTGCAGTGACATCATCGCACCCTCCGGATCATGGCAATGTTTTCATGCCCGTCTCTTATGCCTTTATTGTGAGTACCTCATTTTACAAGTAAACCTTAATTTTACAGTGCCTTGAAAAAGTATTCATACACCTTAAAATTTTCCACATTTTGTCCTGTTACAACCAATTATGTAAATGTATTTTATTGGGATTTTATGTGATAGAACAACATAAAGTGTCATATAATTGTGAAGTGGATAGAACAATTTTTTACAAGTAAATATCTGAAAAGTGTGGCGTGCATTTGTATTCAGTCCTGAGTCAATACTTTGTAGAACCACTTTTTGCTGCAATTACAGCTGCAAGTCTTTTTGGGGATGTCTCTACCAGCTTTGTACATCTAGAGAGTATTTGTTGCCCATTCTTCTTTGCAAAAGAGCTCAAGCTCTGTCAGATTGGATGGAGAGTGTCTGTGAACAGCAATTGTCAAGTCTTGCCACAGATTCTCAATTGGATTTAGGTCTGGACTTTGGGCCATTCTAACACATGAATATGCTTTGATCTAAGCCATTCCATTGTAGCTCTGGCTGTATGTTTAGGGTTGTTGTCCTGCTGGAAGATGAACTTCCGCCCCAGTCTCAAGTCTTTTGCAGACTCTAACAGGTTTTCTCCTAAGATTGCCTTGTATTTGGCTCCATCCATCTTCCCATTAACTCTGATTAACTTCCCTGTCCATGCTGAAGAAAAGCATCCCCACAACATAATGCTGCCACCACCATGTTTCACGGTGATGGAGTGATGTGTAAGTGTTCGTTTTCTGCCACACATGGCGTTTTGCTTTTAGGCCAAAAAGTTCAATTTTGGTCTCATCTGACCAGAGCACCTTCTTCCACATGTTTGCCGTGTCCCCCATATGGCTTCTCGCAAACTGCAAACGGGACATCTTATGGCTTTCTTTCAACAATGGCTTTCTTCTTGCCACTCTTCCATAAAGGCCAGATTTGTGGAATGCACGACTAATAGTTGTCCTGTGGACAGATTCTCCCACCTGAGCTGTGGATCTCTGCATCTCCTCCAGAGTTACCATGGGCCTATTGGCTTCTTCTCTGATGAATGCACCCCTTGCCGAGCCTGTCAGTTTAGGTGGACGGCCATGTCTTGGTGGGTTTGTAGTTGTGCCATACACTTTCCATTTTCAGATGATGGATTGATCAGTAAGATGTTAAAAGCTTGGGATATTTTTTTATAACCAAACGCTGCTTTAAACTTCTCCACAACTTTATCCCTGACCTATCTGGTGTGTTCCTTGGCCTTCCTGATGCGGTTTGTTCAGTAAGGGTTTCTAACAAACCTCTGAGGGCTTCACAGAACAGCTGTATTTATACTGAGATTAAATTACACACAGACGGACTCTATTTACTAATTAGGTAACTTCTGAAAGCAAATGGTTCCACTAGATTTTAGTTAAGGGTATCAGAATAAAAAGGGCTGAATATAAATGCACGCCACACTTTTCAGATTTTTTTTTGTAAATAAAATTAAAAACCATTTATAATTGTCCGACCATTTCACAATTATGTACCACTTTGTGTTGGTCTATCACATAAAATCCCAATAAAATACATTTACAATTTTGGTTGTAACATGACAAAATGTGGAAAATTATAAGGGGTATGAAAACTTTTTCAAGGCACTGTATTTGGCAGTATCACATGATGTGTGTCTTGTTCCCTCTACATGTGGGTTGATTTGAGGTGGATTTGCAGGCCATTGAGGGCTTTTCTTGGAACGGCACTGGAGAGCTTTGATAGTTACAGTACTATCCCATACACCGAGGACCTCCTATAATTTTGGTAAGAAGCCTCTGCACTTGTTGTGTGGGAGCACTGAGGTGTAACATCAGTGAAGTGGATTTTGTTCACTTCACATTGTTGGAGTGGACTATTAAATAATACACTGGCCTGGTTTATAAGCATGGGTCATTTGTATTTAAAGGAGAAGTCCAGCCTGAGCTTTTTAGGCTGGGCTTCTCCTCTGGGTCACAGGAGTGCAATTATTTTTGCACTCCTGTGACCCGTTTTCAGTGGAGAGCGGTCTGAAGTCCGCTCTCCGCTGACGTCACTGCCATCAGTCGAGGCAGCGCGCCATCACGATTTCCAAGTCGGGATCCGCCAGCTGCCCTGATTGATGGCAGTCTCAGCGAGCCGCTGAGAAAGCCTCTCCCCGCCCCTCCACTGCTCAGCGCTCCAATGAGCGTGGAGAAGCAGAGAGGAAAGACGCTGACTGACAGTCAGCAGCTTTCCTCTCGGGGATCTGTGAGAACCGAGCCATCGGCGATGTTCGGTGGCTCGGTTCTCAGTGCAAAGACAACGCGGGACAGATGCAGCATCGGTCTGATGCTCCATCCCCCGAGGTAAGTATGAATCTAAAAAAAAAAAAACATACTTCTCTTTTAAAGAATCAATCTGATTTTATGTTGATGTATTATTCATAACAAATATTTTGAAAGGATTAATCTGATATTTGGTTCTACATTTATTGGTCACTTTTTATGTTTTTAAAGGGACAGCATGCCTATTTTTCACTTATAATTTATTGTCTTGTATTCAGATGTTTTAAAGGGCTACTGCTCCTGAAAAAAACACACTGAATTTTTATTCTTTATATCTTTTGCTAGGTGCCAGTCTTCGGCTGTCTTCATTGACTGGCACAGGATGACGTCACTCCTGTGCATGCGCAGGAGTCAAGACATCCAGTCGCTGAGCTGCACATATGCAGCTCAGTTTGCATACTGGAGGAGACAGTGAGCAGGCAGGTAGGTGTATTTTAGTATTTTATTGCAGAAGATACATTGCATGTTTCTTCTGCAATAAAGAGCCTGCCTGCTTCCAGTTTGTGAGTTCTGCTTTATTTTGTTAGTCAAGTCCAACTGAATCTGCTAGTTCATCTAGCACTACCTTCTCCCAAGATTTGTAATGTGGCTGGCCAAAGTGTCTGTTACTCCTCCACCCAGACTGGGGACACCCTAATACAAAAATTGTGTTAGGCCCCTTTCACACTAACAGACCGATATTGTCCCTTTTTCTCTGGAGCAGTAGATGTCTCTAGGGAGCAGCGGATGTCAATGGACATCCTATACAATCCAGTTTACTAAAAACAAATGGATGAGGATATGTTCGCCATCAGTCTGGTGGATCGGATCAGATGACAATTGGATGGAAATGGACAGGCAGTCTGTTTTTATCCAACAGCCCCATAGAGAACAGCAGGCTGTGTCAGTGTCTGCTCTGCATAGCGGAGCGGACACGGACCTGTCATCCGCCTGCTCAGCGGAGAGATCCCATGCTGAGCAGGCAGATCTGCTTGACGGATTCCGCTCCGTCTGAAAGGGGCTTTATTGGCCAGATAGCCAGATGAGAACAAAGGAAGAAAAAAAAACTTATAACGAATGCAGCCATCACATTTTAGGATTGGTAAGCTGCAATATATAAAACATTTTGTAGGGGATCAATACTGCTTTAGGAGGAATCAAGTACTGTGTGGGCCATTCATGTTCATGGAGATCCATTTGATGACCCCATTGTGTTGTCTGCTTCCCGATAACCAGATTTAGCCTGCTAAACATATATTACATAATTTCCACAAACAGGTTTAGGTAAAATAAATTTTATTCATGTATAAACATGGAATTGTTCCTGGAGGTTATGAGAACAGATAATATTTAACATGGAAATAAAGCAGGAGGTGATATTTTCCCACTTACAGCTGGTATTTTGGTTCCTCATTGTGCCTAATATGGCAGCTAACAAAGAGCAATGGGCTGCACAGCAAAGTTACACAAATGCCAAATATTTCAATTCCTGTACAGGTGTTGGTATTTTACATACATAGCTGTCCCTTTCCATAATGTAACTGCTTCTGGTTGTGGTCCTTTAAAAACAGCAGAAACTTTTTGTTAGAGACAACAGTGACGCTGGACATAGGTGACATTATAGGGGCATATGATAATGTGTAACAATAAATCCAAGTATCTTTTTCCAAGTAGTTATATTTAATGTTTGTTTTTTTTACAGACTATTTAATGATAATGTATGGACTTATTTAGTGAGGTAATTCACACAGCATTGGTGGTATGCAAGGTGCAACAACCCTTAGAAACCAGACATCAACATACAGTGATCAAAGATGCATTCTGACTGGGGGCCAAGGGACACTCAGGGAATCGTAACCAGTGAAATGTATAAGTAAAAGTAAGGAAGTATTGAAGAAAATTATGAATAGAAGGAATGATCTGATACTTAATTTGGAACAATAAATATGAGAAAAATTAACCGTAGTGTAAACCTGTACTTAATAAAAGGTGAATGATGTAAACCAATACCAGCACAAAACTGCATTCATCTGGAGGTGACTGTTTGCACTTTTAGTATCTTCAGTGTCACCAAGACCCTCTATTATGCAAATATCGCCCCCCCCCCCCCCATTCACCCAACAGTCAATATGTAGGCACCGCTAAGGACCCATTTACACGTTGGCGTTCAGGGCAACACACGTCAGTGAAAAATGCACCAAAACGCACATCGAGCTTGCAGTATCATTAATTCTTAATGGCACCCCAAATACAGGTAGGATTCATGTGTTTTGTTGTGTGTTTGCTGCGTGTCAAAATGTGCATTGCAAAACATAGGCTGCCAAAAAAAGGAACATGAGCTACTTTGGCGCGTTTGTCGCATGTAGGGCAGCCCATTCAAGTGCCCCGTTTGCCAGAAAACATGTTAACAAAATGCGACGCGTCGCACAAATATGAATGTGGGCTGAGTGTACTAGTGTCACTCTACTAATCTAACCTGTAGTACACTTTGTTTTCCCTGGTTGGGGGGGGGGGGGAGGGTTAAGAAAGACAAAATTTTATTTTAAACCAAGAAGAATCAGCACCAGGGACACATCATATTAAATGTAAGTTATGTCCCTTGTGCTGATTTCTAGCTTTGTAATTTAGGCTAAACTTAGGCTGGCCATACATTATAAAGAAAGACTATTGTGCAGCGCTCTGTAGGCTGGATCTAAAGTGTAGTGATATTGTAAGAGCAGACAGTTCAGACCATATTGGATGAATAGTAAAGGAAAATTTATTTAATCGGAGGCAAATTAGGTTGAAACAAGGTTAAAATAGCAGATGCATAAAACAATGGTATAAATAGTGTGTAAAATATGTGATAAACCAACTTTACCACTGGTGACCTCAGAGCTTGAAGGTGTAAACATCAACCGGAGGGCTCGCTGGTGTAGCATGGGGGGCGCCAGTAACCATGCTGGGGGAGATGGAAATCCGATCCAGGGGGAGGGGTCCCAAAAGGCTGCTGGCTGGTGGTGGAAGTGTGGCTTCGTCCAAAGTAGGTGGTGCCGTGGGTGGCAGGAGGATGAAAAGCCGATCTTACTAGAGCTGGAGAGGGTGTAATAGAGCTCTTGGCCAGGCTAAGCCGGTGGGACCCTCTCCGGCTCTGGTATGATCGGCTTTTTGTCCTCCCGCCAACCGCGGCACAACCTACTTTGGACGCAGCCTCACTTCCACCAGCAGTCTTTAGGACGCCTCCCTCTGGACCGAATTTTCGATCTCCCCAGCATGGTTACTGGCACCCCCCATGCTACACCAGCGAGCCCTCCGGTTGATGTTAACTCCTCCAAGCTCTGAGGTCACCAGTGGTAACGTTGGTTTATCACATATTTTACACACTATTTATACCATCGTTTTATTCATCTGCTATTTTTATCTTGTTTCAACCTGATTTGCCTCTGATGAAATAAATTTTCCCTGACTATTCATCCAATATGGTCTGAACTTTCTGCTCTTACAATATCACTATACTTTTGATCCAGCCTACAGAGCGCTGCACAATAGTCTTTCCTTGTTCATTCCACATTGTTCCAGTGTTTGCCTGCTGCACTGGGCTTGATCCACCACGAACTACGGATTGCCATACACAATTTTTCAATATGACCCACAATTTTTATGACGCTTTAGGGCTCTTTTGGCCTGGCCATACATTATACAATTTTCTTGTTCAATTTCCTTTAGATTTACCTTCAACTATGTAGTACAAGAGACTTCCTGATTGCATGCAATTTGAAAGTGTTTAAAAATGACCTCATATTATGTGGTTTTGGTAAATCTAAAGGAAAATTGAACAAGAAAATAGTATAATGTATGGCCAGCGTTATGCTTGGTTCTAAAGCCTAAACATTTGTTACCTTAATGCATTCCCTGCATTAAGGTAAAAAAACTTTTAGGTAGCAGTATCCCCCCCCTCACCCCCTTATACATATATATAGTCCTCACTTGATCCAGCTCTGTGCCTGTCTGTAGAGGCTCCCCCCTCTCTCTTCCTGGTCTCAAAGGCTTCACTGAGGCAGTAGGAGCAAGTGAGGCATTGGCTCCTACTGTTGTCAGTCAAATCCTGTGATACCATAGCAAGGGGCGAGGCCAAGCCACACTGTTTACATGTCCATGGACGCATCAGCATGGCTCAGAATTAAGCCCGCAGGAGTGCCTCCACAGCAAGCGGCTTGCTATGGGGGCACACTCGGAAGAGGAGGAGCCAGGAGCGCCAATGTGGGACCAGAGAAGAGGAGGATCGGGGATACTCTGTGCAATTTAATTGCACAGAGCAGGTAAGTATGTCATGTTTGTTATTTTTAAATAAAATGTACCGGTAAGACTTTTAATTTAAGTAAAGTGGGGAAGTGTAAGAACATAAAGCAGGCGTCTATGTTTTCATTGAGAATACTTCCTCTCATTTCCTATCCTAGTGACACCCTGACACACAGAAATGAGTGGCGATCTACCCTATAGAAACACAGACTGAAATAAAAACTTGACAAAAGCTCTAACCTTTCCACACTCTTATCTAAAAAATAAAAGCAGTTCAGGATGAATAAGGTTGTAATGCTTTGCCTTGTATTAGCTGTTTTTTAATGTTTTTGAATATAATGTCCTTTCATTTGTAGCCATCTTTTGCTATGTTACCAGTTTACTTAAAGTGTTACGAAACCCAGGACCCTGCATTTATGACATCAGGTCTCCCACACAGAATAATGGAAATGCAATTCTTTTAGTAAATATAAACTGCTAAATACATTTTCTCATCAGCAGTTTATAGCAGTCTTGTGACTTCTATCAGTGTCTGGTTAAAGCTTGTAGGAGGAGTTTTCATTCTACTTTGACTGTCCTATAAGGCTGCAGGACCCTTGACCCTTTGTCTGAACAGTGCTGATTGGCCCTGTGCCAATCTCTAGCAATACACACCAAACTGAGCAGATGGATTGGGACCAGTAATTGAAGGGGAGGATCAGGAAAGACAGGATCAAACAGGCTTTTTCCACAATGCAGAGGATTAACCTCTTAGGATCCACAGTTAGTACAACAAGCTTGCTTTACTGCATATACAGACTTTTTTGATTTTACTGTTTGGGTTTAGTAACACTTTAAAAGCCGCATTCATTATTGTTAACACTGGATACAACGCAAAACTGCTTGTACTGAGAATAGAAGAGCCAAGTCATAGCTCACAGTCAAAGGAAATCGATTATTTAGCCTTAACATATCCAATTGTGGCAAAATGATCTGGAATATGCAAAGAAAGAACAAAATATTTATTAAACATTTAAACTTTTAATTTAATTAACATTTAATCTTTCAGATTTGTTGGGGCAGGATTATATCCCATATTGTTTTTTTTGTGAATGCACACCCACCTCTTCCCCTATCTGGACATGTACTTTTCACTTGTGCTACCTCTGTTAATGGTTTGATTTCTCTTCATTTATATCTCTAGGGAATTCACTGGTACCATGATACATTATTTCTGTGTCCTGTTCGTGCAAATAAACCCTTTACAGAAATAGAACATTTTGGATGGAGCTGCTCTTTGGGCAGAAAGAAGAGAGAGGAAAGAATGTAACATGCAGTCCATGAAAACAAAATGACAATAAGTTATATTTCTCAATATATATACACATATATTTATATATTTATAGATATATAAAAATTTACAAATAGAATAACCATTTTATAATAGCTTACAACGTGGACTGCTTGGGCGGCAGGAAAAATAAACACATTTTCTAGCAGCCCCACTCTGCACATTTAATAACCAAAGGCAAACAAGTCTTTTATTTCAAGCGTCAATACCTAGTGACGTATTGTTCTTAGCAGACAAGTAAATCGGATGCTGAGATTGTATAGGTAAAAGGAACACACAGGCTCTGTTGGTTAGACAGATGCTAAGCCTGCCCGGCCTCTGGAACTTGCCATGAAATTCATACTAACAGTCTACTGTGCAAATTCAAAATGAAAAGGCACTAAATTTAGACAGCACTGAGAGGTGACACTTTTGTCCTGCATGGTCCGGGTAATGCAGTATGCCTGTCTCCGGTTTTGTGCTCCTTCCCAACATGGTAAAGTTAAATGACTCCTGATGGCAGCTGTTGGTGACTTTTCCATCCTCTAAGGCATTGGGTTTGTGGCATGACTCCAGGAATGTGTGATGCAGGCTGTAAGGCCCTACTGTAAACAGCTTAAAGAAAAACAATATTAACTCCATCAGCTTCTCCTTACCACAGTAAACCAAGGGGCGGAATATCCTCTGCCCTCTCTAATTCTACGTCCTTCCACTCCTGCTCAACAGGGTGCAGACACAAGCTGTATCAATCCGGATCCAGCGCCAGCCCACCATCTTGTCCAACATAGTTAGTGCCCGTACATATGACTGTTTTGGTTTACACTCTGATATCCATTGTCTTTTGTCCACCCCTCGGCAACCATTGGTTGTGCTACCTTGAGGGTTGCATTTGGTCTCAAAAAAGTATTGCTTTAAGGGTCCTGTGAGCGTCTGAATTTCAGACAAGATGCTAACAGTCTTCCCCCGAATATCTATTGCCTGACGTTTATCAGTAACCCAGACGTTTATGCTATCGCACACTGACTGTTCTCCCCTTCTCGAAAGGCTAATGGAATCAGAGCCCTGTGCCCGTTTCACCCGAGAAGTCCTATTTGCTGGCTCTGACTGTGCAATGTTCTCTTCTGCCAAGAACAAAAGGGGAGGTCCAGAGGGCTCCTGAGTGGACAGAGCAACTCTTGAGGAATAAAGGTTCCATTCTTTACCCGTCATTTCCGGATATGTAGTTGCCAAGTCTGGGAAGATCCCTTCATGGAGTCCGTCAGTGAAGTTATAGGGTTCCTGCAATTGGTCTGACGTGAAGGAGGAATTGTTGGGGCCATAATCCCGATCAGTGTTCTGGTTTTGGAAAGGGGCAGCGTTGATGGCACAAAGGTATGAGATCACCATGACATAAAGGCGGAGGAGCATTACTTAATCCACCTCAAACAACTGCGAAGAGACAAAAAAAAAACACAGTCAGAATGCATGTCTAAAGACAAGCTCCTTTTTTGTACAGTAAGCATATTGAAAATGGACATTTCAGTTATTAGTGGACTAAATCACTCACTGCTTGATATACCTTTGGTGAGGCTATGTAAGCCCAACCTTTTTACTTTAGTCTCTAAGAAGCATAGGAAAATAGTGGGCGTAGCAGCTTTCATTCCATAGTAATATATTGAGTTTGGATGAAGATACCCTTCTAATCTTAAAAGAACTTACATTCAGGCGTACAAACAAAAATGGAAGCACCCGAAACCTCAAATAAAACATTTTACTATCTATTTCAGTTCTCATGTCACACAATTTTACCATAACTAGGCAGAAATCCATATTGTCCATTATCCATATATATCCTTATCTGCCAACATTTTGAAACTGAAAAAAGGAAAAAGAATATGATGGAAACTTTATGTTTTACACAATGTAATTATGAATACACAGACCAAGAAAAGTGGCATTGTCTATACTGCTTGTAGTTACATCTTAGAATACAAAACTATTATTTTATCAAAGAAGCATAAGGTTCTGTAAAAGTGGACTATTACTGGATGGAAGCCAGTAAAGAGCCTGCACTTACCCTAAAGTGCTGTCCTGCCACCTTGCCACCCAATACAGCCTACAGTCAACCCTTGAACATATGTGCATGGTGACCTTCTACAACGCAGCACTCCACGCCAATGACCAGGCCCAAGAGCAACAATGTGGGTGCAGGGAGGTCCCGAGCTAGCCATAACTTATACAATTTTCCTTTAGATTTACCAAAACCTTATAATATGGGGTCAAACCTATGCACTTTCAATTTATATTCAATCAGGCAAGCCCTCACACTACATAGTTGAAGGTAAATCTAAAGGAAACTGAATGGGACAATTGTACAGTAAAACCTTGGATTGCGAGCATAATTCGTTCCGGGAACATGCTTGTAATCCAAAGCACTCGTATATCAAAGCGAGTTTCCCCATAAGAAATAATGGAAAATCAGATGATTCATTCCACAGCCATTTATTCATAGGTCCTTCAGTTTATAACAATGTGACCAGGTTGTGTAACCATAAAATGTTCATACACAAATGGAAGCCTCCACAAGGGGATTAAAAGCAAAATCCAGCAGGAGCTACAGAGTATAAAAGAGAAAAGAGGTGCCTCTAAGTGTTGCAATATGTTGCTAAATGTTGTACCTTCATTAAATGTAACCATATTGCTACACTTAGAGGTGCCTCTCTTCTCTTTTATACTCAATTGTGACATGGCACTACTTGTATATCAAGACATAGCTTGTAAATCAAGTCAAAATTTATTAAAACATTTTGCTTGTCTTGCAAAACGCTCTTAAACCAAGTTACTCACTCTCAAACCAAGGTTTTACTGTATAATGTATGGCCAGCCTTATGTTAGTTTCAATGTAGTAGCCAGGGAGTATATTGTAAGGTAAAAACAGGCTAGCTACCATGCCATCTATCCCCTGAAGCTCTTACTAGGGCAGATGGACTAAAAAAAAGTCCTTTAAGGGCAAGGAACTATATATATGGGTTAAAGTTGGCCTGTAATGAGAGAAATATGGTCTGCCATTCTAACTTCTTTAAAGCACATTTTTTAACTTCAGGTTAAATCTTTGGAAATGCAGCCTGAAGATTTTTCCTTTTAAGCAGCTCTGGCAGCAATACTTACCTGCAAACAAAAGCTGCCCCCTGCAGTATCTCTTCTTCACTACAAGATGTTCTCAGTCTTCAAAGTGAAATGATTCTTAGTATTACTTAAATTGGAAAGACTGAGTGCAGGCCATCATAGTCCCACGGCTCCTGCCCCTTGAGCACGGCTTCCTACACTCAGTGTATTGATGCAGAAAATGGTGCTAATGTCCCATTTTGGTGTCCAGTTTATCCAGCCTAAACAGCTTTCTGAGTTGGTCAGAACAGTAGCAAAACTTGCTCTATATTGTTAAACCCAGCATTAGCCTGTTATCAGTCCTTACAAAAAAAGTTTTATCATCTGTAGAACATTGGTTATAGAACAAGTAGACTTATAATATATGTGCATTTTAAATAAAGTGATCTGTGTTACATCTTCCTAAATGCCAACGATTAAAGTCCAGACATACTGTGGGAAAATCTTGCATCTGCAAATGTGCTGCTTTAGAGTAATAGTACATTCTGAACTGTACTAATTAACCAGCTTTAGAAACACATATTGACCACATACCCTCAGCTCACATCTGTTCATCTGCTTGCAGATGGTTTGCAGAGCAGAAAATACAATTATAAATAGTAAGGATTAAAGGCTTCATTTGAGGGGGGAACACAAATGGAATTTAATTATTTTTTAACACTCCTAATGGATATCAGTTTCAGTAACTTTGTAATAAAAAAAATAATTATATAAGGAAATTAGCTAGAATTCTTATTTCTGATGACATTTGCTGGAGACCTCCTGGAATGCCAGAGGAGAAATTACAGGCAATTACTGGTTGGATGCCCTAATCAGGGACTAGCAGATTATGCCACATGTAATTCCAGTAAGTCTCCAGCAGATGTCTTCAGTGCAACCAAGTAGATATTGAGTTGTTTCACTGTCACTTCTGCAAAATACTTCAAATTTGTTTGGTACCATAATAACAATGTAGATAGAAAACATCTTAAAGTGGACCTTCACTGTGAGAAAGTACTGTATTTTTATCCCTCTGCAATTTAGAATTTTTTTTTTTTCATCCTTCACTAATATTGTAGTTCAGCCTGCCCCATGCCTCCATTTACGCCTAGGTGAAAATGGATGCCCCCCTGTTCCTGAAGCCTCCTGGGATATTCTGGTCACATATGAAGGGTGAACCTTGCTGCATTTCATCCGAGGTCAGCTGCAAGAAACTGGAAGAGCCCGTTAGCTTCCAGTGACGCAGGAAAGGAAAATGGCAACCCGAGACCCAGCCTCTGGCAACAGATCGAAGCAGGGCAACCCTTCTGGGCAAGTATGATTATTTAGGACACCCCAGCAAGAGGTGCATGGGGAATATAAAAAAAAAGGCCATGAATTTAATTAGCCACAAAGGATTTTTAATCCGTTATTGTTACAGCAGCATTCTCCAATCAGAAGCTGGCACAGTTCGGTACACACTTCAATTAACCAATAATGCTTCAAACTATAGGCAGAAGGTTAAAAAAGAACAGCCACACAGTCATCCTATCATTAAATAGGAACTCTAGTCTTTAGAAAAACTTGTTTGTACTGAGGACATATAAAGGTTACGACTGTTGACCTTTGGAAAAAAGTAAATTAATTGGCTTCAGTACTTTTGGAATCACTGACAAGGTACAAGTTTGTAGTTTAGTTTAAAGTGCCCGCTGTCCCCCCTTCTCTTTGCCCTCGCAATCGAGCCTCTAGCAATAGCTCTTAGGTCGGCCCCTGAGATAAGAGGGTTTATAAGAGGTGAGATAGAGGAGAAAGTGGTATTGTACGCGGATGATCTCCTCTTGTTGTTAGGAGACACGCAGAACTCTCTTAGGAAAGCTATGGAACAAATTAAAAATTTTGGTCAATTTTCGGGACTTAACATAAATTGGGGAAAATCCATGCTGTTGCCGGTGGACCCTCTGTTAGAGCCCCTTCCACAAGAGGCCGCACAAATTCAAATTACAACCCAAATAAAATATTTGGGTGTAAACATCTCTAGGGACCCTAACCAATACATTATAGATAACTTGATCCCTTTATTTAATAAATATAAAGGGAAAATTAAAGTATGGAAACGGCTTCCACTATCAGTGGCTGGCCGATGTAACTTAATAAAAATGGTTTGGATGCCACAGCTTCTTTATGTTCTACAAAATTCCCCAGTGTGGATATATAAAAAATGGTTCCAAAAAATAGATACTATCTTCAGGGAGTTAATCTGGAAAGGAGGGGCAGCAAGAATTAAATTAAATACCTTACAAAGGGCAAAGGAGGAAGGGGGAGTGGCACTTCCACACCCGTTTAGCTACTTTTTGGCAGCTCAGGTCCAATACATGAAGGGTAGCAATATGGAGGGAGTAGAAATAGAGAAGAGAATACTCTTACAGAATACCACACATGGTTCCTTAGTAGAATCTATGGAGGCAGGATCTCTCTCTCGGAAATTACCGACTCTGGATCTCATGACTAGAACATGGAAGGCAGTAAAAGTAGCATTGGGATATAATGGCATTACTGAGTATACCCCCTTATGGGAAAATGATAACATAAGGGAAATACAGAAGATGGGAATAGTTAAGGAATGGGAAAGACAGGGCGTAAAATATATCTCCCAGCTTTATCAAGATGGCATAATAAAAACTTTCCAGACATTAAAAGAACAATATATACTACCAAATAAATCCTTCTATAAATATTGTATATACTCGAGTATAAGCCGATCCGAATATAAGCCGAGGCACCTAATTTTATTACAAAAAACTGGGAAAACGTATTGACTTGAGTATAAGCCTAGGGTGTCCATCTGCATGCCTCACTGTGCCTCACTTTGCCTCACTGTGTCCATGTGCATGCCTCAATGTGCCCATGCCTCACTGTGTCCATGACTAGACTGATGTTTAACATGGGAGTCTATGGAAGGGGTGCCCGGGTTTGAAAAATTGTTGCTCCCTGGCCGTAGGTCCTCCAGACAACAAACTTTCCACACTTGTAGAGGAAGAGTGGGGCTACATGTGTGCCATGTTTGGGGTCCAGGGGACCTACGGCCGGCCGGTACCGGGTCCCCAAAATCACAATAGAAATTACTGTTTAACATGGGAGTCTATGGAAGGGGTGCCCCGATTTGAAAAATCGGTGTTCCCTTGCTGTAGGTCCCCCGAACAACAAACTTCTTGCACTTGTAGAGTAAGAGTGGGGCTACATGTGTGCCATGTTTGGGGTCCAGGGGACCTACGGCCGGCCGGTACCGGGTCCCCAAAGTCCGGGAGATCAGGCGCAAAAAGGTGACTCGAGTATAAGCCGAGGGGGGCATTTTCAGCACAAAAAAATGTGCTGAAAAACTCGGCTTATACTTGAGTATATATGGTACTTACAGATTAGACATGCATTAGCAAAACAGTATAAAGGAATAGTAATGACATGGAGTAAGATTCCCCATTTACAAGAAATTATTAATACCAAAACATCCAAGGGCTTAATATCAAAAATATATCCTAGCCTATACAAGGGGAGCTTGAGGAGAACACAAGGACAAATACATAAGAAGAAGTGGAAAAGAGACATTGGCAATATAACCGACAAACAATGGAAAATAATTTTGGAACTTGCTCCATTGGTCTCACTATCTCCCTCCCAGAGGATGTCTCATTTGTTTTTGTTAAATAGAGCACACTATACCCCATATAAGCTTTTTCAATTTGGTCGTAGAATGGATGCCAGCTGCCCTAGATGTGGAAGAGTAGAAGGGGACATGATCCACATTCCGGTATTGGAGGGAGGTAGTGGGAACTATTAAGCAAACCTTCGAAGTCCACTTAGAGATGGAACCCTAACAATGTGTACTGGGCTGGGCAGAGGGAGAGGGAAAAAATGGTAATACTCAGTTAGCAATTACAAGATGCTTATTCCAGGCAAGGAGGCTGATTGCACAGAGATGGCAATCAGCTTCCCCACCTTCCAGTAAAAACTGGGAACAAAACATGAACATAACATTATTGAAGGAAAGAACCACTTATATTAGACAAGGAGCCCTAAAAAAATTTGATAAGATTTGGAAACTGTGGTGGGAGAAAAAACAGTAACTAAATATAAGTAAAGACGGTATAAGAAGGGAATGGATGATATGGAAGACGAATGGAAGGGATGGGTGAGAGTGTGGGACACAGGCCAGTTAGAGGGAGGATGGGGGAAGGAGAATGGATGGAGCGGACTGAGCTATTAGGGATGGGGATTTTTTTGATGGTTTTACCATGATATTATGTCCTTTTTGTATGATATGTTGAGGGGGGGGAGGGGGAAGGGGGACTGAATGTATTGTTGGATAATGGAAAATGGTTCAATAAACATATGAAATTAAAAAAAGAAAAAGTGCATGTCAAGCCAATAGCTGTCTTAAAGCAGAAATAAACCCATCGATTTGACAGTTTCAAAAAAGTCCCATTGGTTGTGGTCTCAACCAAACTGTCAAACCATCCAATGACTGGTGTCATAACTGATCACATGTGCAGCATCATGACAGTTGAAGATCAGAGGCCAAGATGGCAACTTCCTTGGCTGAAAACTATAGGAGGGTTTAGTTCCGCTCAGTGCAGAATTTGAACCACATGCAAAATGGTTCTAAGGGTATAATTTATGAGGCATATGCTCAACTGTTGGGTACATTTTTATAGAGATGTGAACCCCTACTTGTTAAAACATTGTAAAACCATTATAAATATATTTTTTCTTTTTTTAAAAGCTGCATAAAGGGCTTAGAGAGCTAAGGGTGAAAACTGCATAGGGGAGTGTCGGCAGGAGGCAGAGAAACGACTATACACAGATTTTTCCAGTGAATTGCTGTGCAGGGTGGTATGTTTTCACAAGTCTTGGCGGCCATTGAAGGACAGGCAGGACGTGTCTGTCTTTACAATATTGAACTAATGTAAGATCCCAATATTCTGGGCTGTACATTGTCTTCTCTTCTACCTTACTGTCCTGCATGACAGGTTGTGCCTTTGTGTACTCTATAAAATGTTTCAATAAATTAAACCTGATTTAATAAAATATGTATGTCATGACAAACATTTTTTCTATACTTTTGGACAGAGTGGGGAAGCACTAAAACTTATGTCAGGCTTGCTCTGCCGTGTTTCCTTAAATATTACTGGGCCACCGGTTTTGGTTATCGTACACTGGTGATTCTCTAAAACAAATGCTAACCCAACGGCTACCATAGAGGCGGCACTGCTTGGCTCATACGCCGAATTACATAATTTAGTCCATCTGGACCCCCGCATCAACCCTAATATTACTCTCCCTATGGGGACCACCGTTTGGGTCTGTGGAGTTGGTTAGTGCTAAAGAAGCAAAGACTGACTGCTGGTCACCTTATACCCCCCTATGGGGTAATCCTTCTCTTTCACATTTCACAAGATCTATTCCAGACCCTGTGGCGTGGGTCCGATTTGGTATAAAAACACTGGGTGATATTTTTACTCGTGGGGAGTTGATTACCTTTGATGAACTTAAAGTGGTTCTAAAGATTTAAGGTTTTTGACCTTAATGCATTCTATGTCCCACATCCAACAAGGAATCAAATGGGGGGGAACGGGCAGATGGAGAGTGCCCATTGTGAGCAACTCACCCACCCAGCAATCCACTCGATGGTGTGTTGGTGTATGGAAGTAAATAATATGGGCTAGATATAATAAGCTCCACTTCAGCCCTGTGAGTGAGCTACCTATAAGGTGGCCTGGACAGCGTATTGGTGGATGAGTTGCTCACAATGGACTCTCTTCATCTGCCCTCTCCCCTCATTTGATTCCTTGTAGGATTTGTGTCCCTGCTACCTTTATTTGGGACTCCTTCTGAGACGCGTTTCAAGTGTTTTATGCTTTGCAAATTTGGTCTACTTATCTATGTATGCTCCACCTGATATCCCCTGAGGAAGATTAACTAATATCGAAATGCGTTGGAAACTATCAGTTGATGTATAGTGTATTCAATTACTACTCCCTGCTGGGAGAAAAAAATTGAGGATTGAGGATTGAGACCAGAACATTTTATATATAGATTGATTTTAATCTTTTTTGTACAATAAACGTTTTACTTTTTTTAAATGCTGTTTGGATCAATATTTCTTGGCTGCAACAAAGTCCCATGGGAGATGCTTATTTTTTCTATATAATCTACAAGCCTATTTTCAAGTCGCTGAAATTGCCCAACTTGCCTACACTACGGCTAAAGGCTCTACACCCCTTTGTGTTTCTATTGAGGCACTCTCCTGTTATTTCTTTGCCATAGAATCATTAATGTGGTTCCCTAGCCATCTATGCCATCCTATACTATGTCCCACTTTATCACACTCATTAGCTGTCTGGGAAACAGTACGTCACTGCAAATCTTTATCATCCCTGCAAACACAGTTTTCACCTAGGCTAGTACCTAGATCGTTTCAATGGTGGATAAGCAAGGGGTTATTAAAGTGGTTGTATAGTAATTTTTTCCACTTTAACCTACAGGTAAGCCTATAATAAGGTTTACCTGTAGGTAAAAGAAATATCTCCCTAAACCTTTACAGTTTAGGAGATATTCCCCTCGCAATGAGCCACTGACTGCAGCGGCGCATGCGCAAAGGGGATTCTCGGCTGAAGTCCCGGCAGACGCCGGACCTTGCCGGGAAGAAGTCTCCCGCGCGCACGCGTGGGAGTGACGACATCGCGGCTCCAGCCACTCACAGCGCTGGAGCCGCGATACCCGGAAGACACGCCGAGGCAACATGTCATCTCCCTCGGCGTGGACCAGGTAAGTTACCGACGCTTCAATCTAAGGTAAGTATTTCATAATGAGCTAGTATGCTGTGCATACTAGCTCATTATGCCTTCTCCCTTACAGGTGACTTAAATTTTTTTTTTTTTGGGGGGCTATACAACCGTTTTAGGAATTGGTGATTACCTTAATGTGGACCAATTATATTCCTTACAACCCTTTAACCTCCCTGGTGGTATGATTCTGTCTGGAATTATGTACCAAAAGCGGTACAATTATTTTGCATGGAAATTTGGTGTTATGTATTGTAGGCCTGCGATTCTTAGTAATTACCGTACTTACTTAAACCTGACAAAACAAGAGTCTAGTAGACATTCCGGGTATGATAAAGTTTGAAACACAAAATCATGAATTATAATATAATAAGTAACTATAAATAATTATAACAGATAATAATGTAATTATAATAAAAATTATTCAATAATGTAATCAAATCCAAAACACTGAAATTTGCTCAGTTGCAGAATTGTCGCTGTCATTAGATTTAGTGTTTGATGATGAATTTCGCCACAAATCGATATCGCTCAATTCTACGAGTGATTCTAATTTATTATCGCTGTTTTCTAGCCGGTCTAAAACCACTTTTGACATAAAGGGACACTTTTTGGTTGCTATGGACAATCTCCAGTTTCCAGGCAGAAAGAACTGTTTTTATTATATAAAAGTGCATGCAGGACACTGGACAGACCACTAGGGACAAAGGGGATGTGTAATTATTACATACAGTACTGTAATCAGTAAGATTACAGTATACTGTATGTATACTATGTGTTTCACTTTTTGAATTTGGCGCCGAACTCTGCCCCCGTGCGCCGCAACTTCGCAGGGAACAGAGCTTGGCACTCGGCAGTGAGGATCGAGCGAGACACGGCTCGCAGACACTGCGGGAGGACATCGCAGGATCCAGGGAACAAGGTAAGTTACTTCCCCTGGATACTGCGATGCAGCCCGAGTCTGGCTCGGGGTTACCGCTTTTAGCATTAAAAACTCACCCCGAGCCAGACTCGGGAATACCGCTAAGGGGGCTAAAGACACGATGTATATGCCTCCTAGCGAAAAATACTCAGATATAATTAAATTGCATCCTTTGTCAGATTTAAACTCTATTTATTAGTTGGGCATCTTACACTTATGGCTTTTGAACTATCTTGCCAAACAAGGGGCCTTCTGAAGGGAAGAGTATCTGTGGTCCCTCACTGAGCCGAATTCAAAGATTTCTTACATTAACCAATGGGAAAACTTTTCTGTTGCTTTTTCCAACACTAATGGGGGTACTTGAGGACTGGAGTTGAGAAACATTGCTCTAGAGCAGTCTTTCTCAACCTTTTAACCCCCAGAGAAATCATTGATAAAAATTTAAGGTCTAAGGGAACCTTTACTAAAACCAATTAATGGTTATAAAAGTCCTACCTCACAGACAGCTAAAAAGAACATTGGTGTCATGCAGCTGGTTTTGCCAAGTGGTGTTGGCCCTGGAACAATGTGGGTACTATCAAATGGTATGTAAATTAGCCACTGGTCAAGGAACCCCTAAAAACCCTAGGGTCCCACACTACCCTAGTTGAGAATGGCTGCTCTAGAAGAAACCACCTGAGTTTGTATTGTCATTGTGCTAGGAGTTAAAATTTGATTATCGCCCATAACCAAGGGCACAGCCAGGAATGTGGTGTGCAGTGGTCTAATACAATGGAAAGGTTAGATGCCAGCTCTTATTCAGGCTGTGCATTGCAGGAGAAAGCACCAGAAAATTTGACATCTGAAGCTGACATTAGCACAATCTTCTCACTTATCTAGAGACAGCTATAACGTCATTGTGTCCACCTGGGTACTGCTAAATGACTTTCTCGGAAGAAGTAAATTGTGACATTTTCAAAAGTAACAATCATCAAATAGGACAACAATTATGTCCTGCTTGTAGCACGTTCACTTGTCACATTCTTTGTGAAGTTGGGCTCTTTCAGGCACAATAAAGGATCTTCCCTTGCAGCTTTGCTCTTCCTGAAATAGTTTGCTTTCTTACACAACAATTAAATCAAATCCGTACTTGACTGGAGCTGCTGGGTCTCGACCTGCTGTTCTGCTCACTAGTAGGACTTTGTAAGCCTGTTAATCCCAAAACACAGATGGGGAAAGCCTAACAAGTGGGAATTGAGGCTTGTCTAGAAACTCCTTTTTTGGCAACAAGCCAAACAATAATAGTAATATTTTCTTTTCACCTTTGCCTATGTACATGGGTGTGCTTCTCAGTCTCTTAAACGACCAAAGAAAAACGTACTTATGGTAGAGGTGTTTAGATCTCCAAATAAAACCTACTGCAAATTTTGTCTCAGGTTCTGAGGCTGGGAACACCGCTAAGTTAAACTCTATACCATCAATAATAATTCATTGTCTGAGCTTTCTTGCTGTTTAAGCGCCTTTTCAAATCTTCACATTTTTGTGCATTTTGGTGCATTTACTATTAATCAATGGAAACACATCAGAGCTTGGTAACTTCTATAGTTGGGAAGATACCAGAGAGATTAATAAAAGACCACATAGATGAGTTCTTGCTGGAAAAAAATACTTTAAGCAACAGACAGCATGGATTCATGAAAGACAGAAGTTGTCAGACAAACCTGATTTATTTTTATGAAGAGGTAAGTAAAACCTTGGACAGAGGGGTGGCAGTGGACGTGGTATACTTGGATTTTGCAAATGTGTTCGATACAGTTCCGCACACAGGGCTAATGTGTAAGGTAAAGTTTACAGGCTTGGAAATATCAGTTCGTAAATGGATAGAAAACTGGCTAAAAGACAGAATTCAGAGAGTCGTGGTTAATGATTCTTACTCTGAATGGTCTAAGGTTATAAGTGGTGTACCCCAAGGTTCAGTGCTGGGACCCTTACATTTTAATATCTTTATAAATGATATTGGGACATTTCTGTCTTTTGCTGATGACACCAAGCTATGCAGTGGAATAACGTCCTTACAGGATGTCTCCAATTTACAAGCCAACCTCAATGCTCTGTCTAATTGGGCGACTATGTGGCAGATGAGGTTTAATGTTGATAAGTGTAAAGTTATGCACTTGGGGGCTAAGAATATGAATGCATCATACATACTAGGGGGAGAACAACTGGGGGGATCCATAGTGGAGAAGGATCTGGGGGTTTTGGTAGATCATAAGCTCAATAATGGCATGCAATGCCAAGCTGCGGTTTCCAAAGCGAGCAAAGTCCTTTCTTGTATTAAGAGAGGTATGGACTCCAGAGAGAGAGATATAATTTTGCCCATGTACAAGTCATTAGTAAGACCTCATCTAGAATATGCAGTTCAGTTTTGGGCACCAGTTCTCAAAAAGGTGATCGGGGAACTGGAGAAAGTGCAGAGAAGGGCAACCAAACTGATAAGAGGCATGGAGGAGCTCAGCTATGAGGAAAGATTAGAGGAACTGAATTTATTCACTCTTGAGAAGAGGAGAATAAGGGGGGATACAATCAAAATGTACAAATATATAAGGGGTCCATATAGTGAACTTGGTGTTGAGTTATTCACTTTATGGTCAACACAAAGGACAAGGGGGCACATTTACATCTAGAGCAAAAGAGATATTACCTCCAAATACGGAAAGGTTTTTTCACAGTAAGAGCTGTGAAAATGTGGAATAGGCTCCCTGCAGAGGTGGTTCTGGCCAGCTCAGTAGATTGCTTTAGGAAGGGCCTGGATTCTTTCCTAAATGCACATAATATAACTGGGTACTAACATTTATAGGCAGGGCCGTTTGAAGGAATTTGGGGGCCCCAAGCAGATTGAGAATTTGGGGCCCCCAAGGGGGGTAGGGTTGCCACCTTTTCGTCAAGCCAAACCCGAATGCTTAAGTAGCGCACGCCAATTTATTTATTTTTTTGTAGTACATTAAATTCATTACCTCTGTACAAAGCAATGCACAGAAATTTTGATATGTAGTATACACTATACATATATTTTTGTGATTAAATAACATTTCTAATCAAATGGAATTAATCACAAGAGTCTCCCTTTACATCAGAGACAACAGAGTTTCCCTTTAGATCTGAATCCGCAGAGTCCCCCTTTACATCTGAATGCAAAGGGTTTGTTCCCCTTTACATCTGATTCTGCAGAAGAGGAGTGCAGAGGGTAAGATGGAGGCAGTATGTACATGAGAGGATTGCAGAGGGTATGATGGGGGCAGTATGTAGAGGAGAGGACTGTGGAGGGTATGATGGGGGCAGTATGTAGAGGAGAGGACTGTGGTGGGTATGAGGGGGCAGTATGAAGAGGAGAGGACTGTGGAGGGTATGATGGGGGCAGTATGTAGAGGAGAGGACTGTGGTGGGTATGAGGGGGCAGTATGTAGAGGAGAGGACTGTGGTGGGTTTGATGGGGGCAGTATGTACAGGAGAGGACTGTGGAGGGTATGATGGGGGGCAGTATGTAGAGGAGAGGACTGTGGTGGGTATGAGGGGGCAGTATGTAGAGGAGAGGACTGTGGTGGGTTTGATGGGGACAGTATGTAGAGGAGAGGACTGTGGTGGGTATGATGGGGGCAGTATGTAGAGGAGAGGACTGTGGAGGGTATGAGGGAGCAGTATGTAGAGGAGAGGACTGTGGTGGGTATGAGGGGGCAGTATGTAGAGGAGAGGACTGTGGAGGGTATGATGGGGGCAGTATGTAGAGGAGAGGACTGTGGTGGGTATGAGGGGGCAGTATGTAGAGGAGAGGACTGTGGTGGGTTTGATGGGGGCAGTATGTAGAGGAGAAGACTGTGGTGGGTATGATGGGGGCAGTATGTAGAGGAGAGGACTGTGGAGGGTATGAGGGGGCAGTATGTAGAGGAGAGGACTGTGGTGGGTTTGATGGGGGCAGTATGTAGAGGAGAGGACTGTGGTGGGTATGATGGGGGCAGTATGTAGAGGAGAGGACTGTGGTGGGTATGATGGGGGCAGTATGTAGGAGGAGAGGACTGTGGAGGCAGGGCCGTCTTTAATATTGATTGGACCCTGGGCAAACATTTTCTTGGTGCCCCCCATGCAATTTTGCCCCCCATCATTACACAGGACTCCCTCCCCCATACTATCCAAATCACTACATAGGACCCCATTCCCCATACTACCCCCATAATTACAGGACCCTCCTCCCACATTATTGCACAGGACCCTCTCCCCAATACTACGCCCATCACTAAACAGGATCCCTCCCCATAATACCTCCATGATTACACATTGTGGGGTGCTCCATACTACATTGTCACTTATTAACTATCAGCACGCTGCTGTTTCTGCAGAAAGGAGGGGTATTGCTGTAGGGGGAGAAGCAGGGAAGGGGTTATTGTTAGGGATGGAGAGGCAGGGATTGGGGTTATTGTTGGGGGTGGAGAGGAAGGGATTGGGGTTATTTTTGGGGGTGGAGAGGCAGGGATTGGGGTTTATTGTTGAAGGTGAAAAAGCGGGGAGGGGGGTTATTGCTGAGGGTGGAGAACCGGGGAGGGGGGTTATTGCTGAGGGTGAAGCGGAGAGGGGGGTTATTGCTGAGGGTGGTGAAGCGGGCAGGGGGATTAATATTGGGGGTGGAGAAGCAGGGAGGGGGTTATCGTTGAGCACACAGCTGTCAATCACTGTCCTGCACTATAACACTTAGCAGCCCTGCCCTCCAAAAAGTTCTGCAGCAGCCAAACTCTGCCCTGCACTACAACTCCCAGCAGGCAGCAGCCCTGCCCTCCAAAAAGTTCTGCTGCAGCCAAACTCTGCCCTGCACTACAACTCCCAGCAGGCAGCAGCCCCCCCTCCAAGAAGTTCTGCAGCAGCCAAACTCTGCCATGCACTACAACTCCCAGCAGGCAGCAGCCCCCCTCCAAGAAGTTCTGCAGCAGCCAAACTCTGCCCTGCACTACAACTCCCAGCAGGCAGCAGCCCCCCCTCCAAGACGTTCTGCAGCAGCCAAACTCTGCCATGCACTACAACTCCCAGCAGCCCTGCCTTGCCACCCCAAGAAGTTCTGCAGCATCTGAGACTCCCTAAAAAGTTATCAGAGGTGATGGGAGGGGGAACCTGGCTCAGGACAGCACACAGTGTCTCAGAGGGAGACAGTTTTACTCACATTGCAGAGCGATGTCATCAGCAGCCGCCCGCAGAGGAGGGAGAGGAGGGGCGGAATGCAGCACATCGCCCGCCCGGGAAGAGGCTCAGTCCACTCAGACTGAGATAAGGGGAAGGAGCGGGGTCAGTAGAAGAGACACTGCAGGGACGCGACTTCACTTAACCCGTGCCGAGCTGGATAGAATGGAGGAGAAAACAAATGCACTTGATTTATCAGCGTTTGATGACTCATTTGCCCTGCATTAAAGATGGGCCTGCTCCCCGCGCCTGAATGGGAGGGGGGGGGTGCCGATCGCGGGAGGGGGGCCGCTCTGCTGGGGCCCCAGGCCAGCTTGGGGACCCAAGCAGTTGCTTGGTTTGCCTCTCCTGTTCCGACGGCCCTGTTTATAGGTGAAGTTGATCCGGGGAATATCAGATTGCCTCTCGGGGGATCAGGAAGGAATTTTTTCCCCTGCTGTAGCAAATTGGATCATGCTCTGCTGGGGTTTTTCGCCTCCCTCTGGATCAACTGTGGGTATAGAATTGGGTATATGGGATTGTATGATATTATTATTATTTTATTTTTATGGTTGAACTGGATGGATTTGTGCCTTTTTTCAACCTGACTATGTAACTATGTAACGTGTCTTGATGCACAGAACAATGCATAATTAATATTACAATGAGTTTTGCACATCGGCACATTATGATGACTAGCAGTTGTACATCATGACACAGGCTGATTATGCCTTTTAACACACAATATAACACACACTGACATGCACTTTGATGCCTTTCAATTGATTTTTACACGGGGGCCACTGTTCTTTCAGCAGAACCAGGACCAGGCTGTCTAATGAATGAACCCAATGATCTCACTCAGTACAATGTCCACACTGGCAAAGAAGGAAGAACAGATGCACTCAAGGTATTTAGATTAAACAAGTTAGGATGCATTTTGGACGCTTAAGGTCCACATTTAGTTAAACATGTCAACACTAATGCCCCATACACACGATCGTTTTTCATGCCGTTAAAAATGCCATTTTTAAAAATGGCCATTAAAAATGATCGTGTGTATGCTCCAGAGCATTTTTAACGACGTGAAAAACGGCCATTAAAAATTTCGAACATGCTCTCTTTTTTCACGTCGTTTTTCATGTCGTTTTTTTTAACGACGTGAAAAACGATAGTGTGTATGCTTTAACGACGTGAAAAAAAACGCGCATGCTCAGAATCAAGTATGAGACGGGAGCGCTCGTTCTGGTAAAACTAGCGTTCGTAATGGAGATAGCACATTCGTCACACAGTAACGGACTGAAAAGCACGAGGCTGAAAAGCGCGAATAGTTGCTCAACAAACTTTACTAACATGAAGGGTGGCGCCATTCGAGCGGAACTTCCCCTTTATAGTGCCGTCGTACGTGGTATACGTCACTGCGCTTTGCTTGATCGTTTTTTAAAATGATCGTGTGTACGCAAGACAGGCTTGAGAGGAAACATGAAAAAAAAACGACGTGAAAAACGGCAAAAAAAAAAATGGCAAGAAAAACGATCGTGTGTATGGGGCATAAGGGTTAAATAAGCCCAAGAATCTGAAAATAGTTCAAAGATGGGAATATAACTGTAATATAGAACACAAATCATGGAAATTTCATAAAAAACATTACTAGGTTTCTTTGATTAAAAAAAATACCACAGATACAACAATGTGCTACAGATTGCTTAGCACTGCAAAGATTGCTCATTCTACTACAGGTGAGTAAATAAATTTACCACTGGTTAGCTACAGGGGTGTCAAGCTCAATAGCCAAGAAATTACACAATATTCATCATTACTGCATTCCCTAGAAATATTATTGTTATTCTAGGTTTCTTCTAAGTTGATTTAATGGAACAGGAGCTGGACTGGTCTCATAAAGAAAACACCATAATCATATGGTTTCTACACAAGGGGTCTAGGCTACATTACCAATTTTTAATCACTTCTTTAATTACTACTTTTGCACAACCACTCCATTTGCAGAACAGTCCTCAGATGTTCAACACATTGGACAATAAATAGTCCTTATTCTAGCTTTAGCTATAAAAGAGAAGTATGGCCAAAGCTTTTTTTGCCATACATCTCATGTGGGTCACAGGCATGCACGTACTTGTGCTCTCCTGTGACCCACATGTCACAGACCTGCTGCAGATTCTGTATATATTCAGACAATAATTTTGGGATCCACCCAGGTGCCTTACAGGCAACTGGCTCTGCCTCTCAGCATGCCGCTGAGAGCCTGCACCCAGCCTCTCACACCCTTCTTCTGCCTGGTGCTTTAGTGAGCACTGGAGGAGAAAAGCACCAAGCTTTCTGTTTAGAGCAGACCCAAGAACTGAGCAATCAGTGGTCTTGTGATCGCTCAGTTCTTGGGTTTAGAGCCTGCAGGACACAGCTTGCAGCATCACACTGATGCTGCAGCATGAAGGTATGTATGTTTTTTTTTTTTTAATGTTCCCACACACAGCTGGCCATACACTAATTGAAATTCTGCTGGTGTATTCTGCCATTAGTGGGTGCTGCTATCGAAAAAAAAAAAAATGTCATGAAGTGGGGAGGATTTCCTCCATCCACCTTGTCTGTGTCAACAGTGTATGGCAAAAAGTTATTACATGCTAATTCAGTAATCCAAAGCAAGATATCAGAATCCAACTTTTACTGGTCTGATTTAAGGAGAGGAAAATCCAATTATGTGCTGCACTGAAGAATGTAGTGTGTTTGCAGTAAGCATGCACAGTGCCTTGAAAAAGTATTCATACCCCTTGAAATTTTCCACATTTTGTCATGTTACAACCAGAAACGTAAATGTATTTTATTGGGATTTTATGTGATAGACCAACACAAAGTGGCACATAATTGTTAAGTGGAAGGAAAATAATAAATGGTTTTCAAAATATTTTACAAATAAATATGTGAAAAGTGTGGCAAACATTTGTATTCAGCCCCCTTTAATCTGATACCCCTAACTAAAATTTAGTGAAACCAATTGCCTTCAGAAGTCACTTAATTAGTAAATAGAGTCCACCTGTGTGTAATTTATTCTCAGTATAAATACAGATGTTCTGTGAAGCCCTCAGAGGTTTGTTAGAGAACCTTAGTGAACAAACAGCATCATTAAGGTCAAGGAACACACCAGACAGGTCGGGGATAAAGCTGTGGAGAAGTTTAAAGTAGGGTAAGGTAAAAAATTTTTAGCACCCTCTACCTTAGGTAGGTGCTAAGTGTAAGGGTTTTTGTGTAAGCTGCCAGTGCAGGTAAATTTAAGCAGGCCTATGCTGCGAGCTAGGCCTGTTTGTTTTTGATTCGGGGACAGGGGAGTGGTTTAGTATAGCAGTGGGTGACTGACATGTACTTTAGCCCTTGGGCGCCTCCCCTGCTTCCAGGGAGAATGTTCTGGAAAAGGGGTAGGGCAGAGAGCTGGAGTGACATGGAGTACATGTGCGAAGCTCTGCCCAATCCCCAACTAGGATTGGCAGGGGGCAGGCCTCCTACATATACCCATGGTCAGCCTGCTGGGGGAGGAGTTTTCGGCTGGGTGAACTGGATGATGGAGTGCTAGACTAGTTCGGAGTAAAGTCATCCAGGAAGGATCCAGGGCAGGTGTCGGTGAGTTAGAGCACAGTGGAGAGACCTGGAAGAGGCATGCCAAGGGAGCTGGATGTAGAGCCAGAGGGAGAGACTGTGGAGTTTGTGTCAAATCGATGCAGCCATGAGGGCGGGCAGAATTTGCAAGTCGGACTTGCTGGGATCAGTAGTCCATCAACTTTTATTCTTCTCAAGTAAACGGTTGCTGCCATAAAGGGGTGCTGCAAGCCCCGGCCTACAAAGGGTCATCAAGTAAATTAACTGGGACTTATTCAGAGTGAGGCCTAGTCATGTTCTGATGGCGTGACAGGATTACTAGACTTGGACAGTAAATTATTCTGCTGGAGGGAGAAGTGTTCTGAGGTAAAAGTCTGTCAAGGAATGTGCTGGAGAAAGAAGTGTCCTGAGGTAAAAGACTGTCAAGTTTAGGGTCAGCCATCTTGCTCTTTTGAGAAGTGTGACGCAATTACTATATTCTTCAAAGTACCAATTTATCTTCTGGGCATCCCATGTCCCTTTCCCCAACCAAGGTAATCCCCCAATAAAACAACAAATACAAGCAAAAGACTGTTAAATGACTAAAGGAGTGTGTCCAATCGATGTCTGGCGGCAGGGTGGAATGTGTGGATGCTGTAACACGTAGCAAACCATCGCTACAAAAAAATATCCCAAGCTTTGAACATCTCACGGAGCACTGTTCAATCCATCATCCGAAAATGGAAAGAGTATGGTACAACTGCAAACCTACCAAGACATGGCCGTCCACCTAAACTGACAGGCCGGGCAAGGAGAGCATTTATCAAAGAAGTAGCCAAGAGGCCCATGGTAACTCTGGAGGAGCTGCAGAGATCCACAACTCAGGTGGGAGATAATTAGCCAAGAGGCCCATGGTAACTCTGGAGGAGCTGCAGAGATCCACAACTCAGGTGGGAGATAATGTCCACAGGACAACTATTAGTCGTGTACTCCACAAATCTGGCCTTTATGGAAGAGTGGCAAGAAGAAAGGAAGAAAGCCATAAGAAGTCCCGTTTGCAGTTTGCGAGAAGCCATGTGGGGGACACAGCAAACGTGGAAGAAGGTGTTCTGGTCAGATGAGACCAAAATTGAACTTTTTGGTCCAAAAGCAAAACGCTATGTAAGGTGGAAAAGTAACAATGCACATCACCCTGAACACACCATCTCCACCGTGAAACATGGTGGTGGAAGCATTATGTTGTGGGGATGCTTTTCTTCAGCAGAGACAGGGAAGCTGGTCGGAGTTGATGAGAAGATGGATGAAGCCAAATACAGGGCAATCTTAGAAGAAAACCTGTTAGAGTCTGTAAAAGACTTGAGACTGGGGCGGAGGTTCACCTTCCAGCAGAACAATGACCCTAAACATATAGCCAGAGCTACAATGGAATGGTTTAGATCAAAGCATATTCATATGTTAGAATGGCCCAGTCAAAGTCCAGACCTAAATTCAATTGATAATCTGTGGCAAGACTTGAAAATTGCTGTTCACAGATGTTCTCCATCCAATCTGACAGAGCTTGAGTTATTTTGCAAAGAAGAATGGTAAAAATTTCACTCTCTAGATGTGCAAAGCTGGTAGTAACATCCCCAAAAAGACTTGCAGCTGTAATTGCAGAGAAAGGAGGTTCTACAAAGTATTGACTCAGGAGGCTGAATACAAATGCAAGCCACACTTTTCACATATTTATTTGTAAAATATTTTGTAAACCATTTATCATTTTCCTTCCACTTCACAATTATGTGCCACTTTGTGTTGGTCTATCACATAAAATCCTAATAAAATACATTTACATTTTTGGTTGTAACATGACAAAATGTGGAAAATTTCAAGGGGTATGTATATGTTTTCAAGGCACTGTATTTTATGGTATTATACCAGTGTTTACCTTTTAAGTGGAGTTCCAGCCGAAATATGACTTTTAACCACTTCAATACAGGGCATTTTCACCCCCTTCCTGCCCAGGCCCAGGCCAATTTTTCGTTTTCAGCGCTGTCGCACTTTGAATGACAATTGCGCAGTCATGCAACACTGTACCCAAATAGGGCTTTCTTTTGGTGGTATTTGATCACCTCTGCGGTTTTTATATAAACAAAAGAAGAGTAACAAGTTTGAAAAAAAAACACAATAATTTTTACTTTTTGCTATAATAAATATACCATTTAAAAAATAAATAAAAATTTTCCTCAGTTTAGGCCGATATGTATTCTTCTACATATTTTTGGTAAAAAAAAATCGCAATAAGCGTATATTGATTGGTTTGCGCAAAAGTTATAGCATCTACAAAAAAGGGGATATATTTATGGCATTTTTTTTTTTACTAGTAATGGCGGCAATCTGCGTTTTTTATTGCGACTGTGACATTGGGGCAGACACATCGGACACTTATGACACTATTTTGGGACCATTCACATTTATGCAGCGATCAGTGCTATAAAAATGCACTGAATACTGTATAAATGTGACTGGCAGGGAAAGGGTTAACACTAGGGGGGTGATAAAGGGGTTAAATGTGTATCCTAGGGAGTGATTCTAACTGTAGGGTGAGGGGACTCACAAGGGGAGGAGACCGATCAGTGTTTCTCTGTACTGGGAACACACCATCGGTCTCCTCTCCTCTGACTGGACGTGGATCTGTGTGTTTACACACACAGATCAACGTCCTTGGCTGTGTCACTGGCAACCCGAGCGACGCGGCGCGCGCGCGCGCCCCCTAGACGGCAGGGAAGCCCAGGACATCATATGACGCCCACCCAGGATGGGAGATCCCTCCTGCGGACGTCATATGATTATAGCTGGGATGTGAAGTGGTTAAGAAAAAAATACCCCTAGAATACTCATGCCTCTTGCAATGTAACAAAGGTATGCTGTAAACTATGCCCAGTTTTTTATCTGTGCAGCATTGTTTTCTTACTTTTTGAGGTTTCTGCACAGCGCGGCCATCTCCAGTGTGGGCATCTGAATCCACAGTGTCCTTCTTCCTGTATTCCCTGCATGCCGGCTACCCAGCATGTACCTGCCGATCTCGCGCATGTGCAGTGCGGTGCAATTTTGGTCAGCTTGGCATGGCACAGCCATACCAAGCTGACCGAGATTTTCCATAGATGCCAATGTTAAATGTTACTGGAGCCGTGCAATGCCAAGCTGGCCAAGAATTTCCATAGACGCCATGCCAAGCTGACCAAGATCTCCCAGGAGCCAATGCAAAACCGGAAATTACGTCTGCGGCAGCGGCCGCTGCCCCCCTAGAGGAGGAAGTGAAATTAGATATAGGCATAAATCAGGTAAGTGAACAGAAAAAAAATTGCCAATTCATTTTAAGGATGCACATTAGTGCTGCATGGTGAGGAATGAAAAATTTGTGTGGAACTCCGCTTTAAAGAAACTTTTATTTGACTTGTAACTTTTGTAAATGAGCCACTAAAGAGAGCACTGTATTTGTCTCATTAAACCTCCCTACCAAACAACTACTGAGATATCAGCCTCATAGGGAGTGCATTTTTTTCAAGGAGTTGGCAGGCTCATATACTGTCTTTGTATTGTGGGAGAATGAGGAGAATGAGAAAAAATAAATTATTCTCTATGGAGTTGGTTCACATCTCCACTATAAGTCGCCTAAAATCAAATGCCTGAAGCTCAAAAAAGTTCTGGAGCTTTTTCTGGAGCTCGAATCGGGCAGATTGATGCGTTTTTGAAGCGTTTTTTCATAGCAATGCATGAAAACAATTGATTCAAGCGTTTCTTTTTTAGCACTGTAGTGCGTTTTGTCACACGTTTTTGAGTATTCTTCTGCTTAAATGCAATAATTACATGAAAATAAATAATAAATAAATACATAATAAATAAAAATAAATATAAAAACCTAACCCCAACCCTTACCCATAATATTCACCTCTAACCCCTTACCCTAACATTAATATTGACCCCCTAACCCTAATCCTAAACCCTAACCCTAATAATAATTCCTAACCATAATATGAACCCCTAATCCTAAACCCTAACACTAATATTAAATAGGAAGTAAACCTTCCTGTATACTTTGTACCAATAGGTAAGCCTATAATAAGGCTTACCTATAGGTACTGTAAATATATTCTAAACGTGCGCCGTTTAGAAAGATATTTAGTGTATACTGCTTCCTTCAGAAGCGTGTGCCGTGACCGGTGGCTCCCGCGTGCATGCACGGGAGTGACATCACGTAGCTCCGGCCAGTCACACAGCCGGAGTCCACAAACCCGGAAAGACGACGAGTGAGGATGGATGCGGCCTCCAGAGGGGACATCGCGGGCTTCGCTTGCAAGTAAGCGTCACACAATGTGCTAGTATGCAATTCATACTAGCACATTATGCCTAACCTTAAACCCTAACCTATCAACATAAATAAATAAGTAAATAAAAAAAAACCCTTACCCTAACATTTAAACCCTAACCATTTATCCCTCACAAAAAAGTTACAAAATTGATTTAACCTCCAATCACATTCCTTTGCTCTGTTAAACCTTATAAAGGACATGGATGGTGCAGTGATGATATGCCATAACAATAGACTATAATATGCCTTTCAAACTACACTAACCTTTGCAATGTCTAATGTCCAAATGTATGAAAATGGAAAAGCGTTCTTTTTTCTTTAACCTGAAGCGCCGTTCTCTGTGCTTTTTATGGTGTTGTTCCTATGTTTATTTGTATCTGTCAAGCCGTGTACACACGATCGGTTTGTCCGATAAAAACAGTCCGATGGACTTTTTTCATCGGACAAATCGATCGTGTATGGGACCCATCGGTCTTTTTTCCATCGGTTTTAAAAAATAGAACATGTTTTAAATTTTTCCGATGGATCAAAAACCGATAGCAAATTCCGATCGTCTATGGGCAAGTCCATCGGATAAAAAACCCACGCATGCTCAGAATTAAGTCGACGCATGCTCAGAAGCATTAAACTTAATTTTTCTCGGCTCATCGGAGTGTTTTACGTCACCGCGTTTGGAACGGTCGGTTTTTTGACTGATGGTGTGTAGGCAAGACTGATGGAAGACAGCTTCATCGGATTTCCGATGGACAAAACCATCGGATTAGAATCCATAGGATATCCGATCGTGTGTACGAGGCTTGACTCTTAACTTCAATAAAAATTATTGAAATTAAGAAAAAAGTAAAAAAAATATTAAATAAATAATAATAAATAAATACAAGCAGATGAAAAAGCTGAAAAACATAGCAACAAATGATGAAACAGATGATATTTTTCTCTTTTAAAACATCAAAGCTCAAAATTGCTGTACACAAATGCTTGAAAAAAAATGCAGCAACAACAAAAAAAAATCATTTAAAAACGCGACGCTGATGCCGCGTACACACGACCGCTTTTCTCGACGAGAAAAACGTCATTTTTTCTTTTCGCCGAGAAAAACGATCGTCTGTGGGCTTTATGTCGTTTTTCTCGTCGAGAAAAACGGCATAAAAAACGACGAGAAAAATTAGAACATGTTCTAAATTTTCTCGTCGTTTTTTCCAGCATTTTTTTCCGCGGCAGTTTTCCCATAGGGAAACACTGCCGCGGAGCCCACAGACGGTCGTTTTTCTCGTCAAGAGAAAAAATGACGGGAAAAACGACCGTGTGTAGGGAACCAAGCGGTTCCCTCGTTTTTCCTGTCATTATTCACGGCGGTTTTTTAACCGCCGTGAATAATGATCGTGTGTACGCGGCATGAGGTGTGAATCTGTTAGTGAGCTGTGACTGAAAAGAAGAGCAATGGGGAGAACATCAATGTAGATATTGCAATTAGTAATGACACAGTTCTGGAAATACATGTGCCTGCTAAACTCATAAACAACATTATCTTTCAAGAGTGCAATACTCTCTTCCTGTGATGCTTCATTATGATGACAAGTAGCTGGAAAATTTTCTAAGCTGATTGCACTGGCAAGAAGCTGACTCTAAAGTTATAAGCATATTCTATATTTGTTAAGCTTTGTACCCCACCCCCCCCCCCCCCAACCAGAACTGGCCAAACCTCCACTCTCTATACAGGAAACACATATATACAGTAAAACCTTGGTTTGAGAGTAACTTGGTTTGAGAGTGTTTTGCAAGACAAGCTGAATTTTTTAATAAATATTGACTTGATATGCAAGCGATGTCTTGATATACAAGTAGTGTCATGTCACAACTGAGTATAAAAGAGAAGAGAGGTCCTCTAGGTGTAGAAATATGGTTTCCAGGGCTGTTACTGATTTACATTTTTGTGTTCAATTATTCAATTTTTTTTAAATCGAATAATCAACGAATTTCGATTAATTATAATGCACATACAGATCCAACTACTTTTAGCTGATCTCCTTGCAGGCCGATTCCCAGTGCAGCTACCAACCACTGGAAAAATGGATAGAAGGATACAAAAAACACACAAAGGCAGCGCTCGATGGGAATAGCATTAAAACTTTTATAGTCTTTAAGTAGGTAACAAAATAAATATTGCACTGGAGATAAAATCAATGTAGCTACTAGTGCTGCAACGGATCGGTGGTGATCCGAACGGGTCACCGTGTTCGGATCGGATCACCACGCGATCCGCAGAGCGATCCACGGCCTCGGCCTTAGGAAAGGGCGCGGCTTCGGCCTAGCTCCGGAGCCGCGGCCATCTTGGTACGCCCGGCGGCGGCTGCCTTGTGCAGAGATTATGGGTAAGTGGGGGAGATGCCTGACTCAGGGGGGGGGGTGACTGTGGATATTACAGTGGGGGGGGGGGGTGACTGTGGATATTACAGTGGGGGGGGTGACTGTGGATATTACAGTGGGGGGGGGGGGTGACTGTGGATATTACAGTGGGGGGGTGACGTGGATATTAACAATGGGGGGGTGACGTGGATATTAACAATGGGGGGAGGTGACGCGGATATTACAGTAAGTGGGGGTGACGTGGATATTACAGTAAGTGGGGGTGACATGGATATTACAGTAAGTGGGGGTGACATGGATATTACAGTAAGTGGGGGTGACGTGGATATTACAGTAAGTGGGGGTGATGACGTGGATATTACAGTGAGTGGGGAGATGACGTGGATATTACAGTGAGTGGGGGAGATGACGTGGATATTACAGTGAGTGGGGGAGATGACGTGGCTATTACAGTGAGTGGGGGAGATGACGTGGATATTACAGTGAGTGGGGGAGATGACGTGGATATTACAGTGGGGAGATGGCGGATATTAGTAATTTTTTTTTGCCGATCCGAAAATGATCCGATCCGTGGCTCTGATCCGAGGATCGATCCGATCCGTGAGTTTTTTGATCCGTTGCACCCCTAGTAGCTACATAAACTAAAAATAGTGCGAGTAATACCAAACGGTAGAAAACGTGTAGCTAAGTATGATATTGGTATAAAAATGTGTACAACGATACCACTGCTGAATCCAAAATGGGGGTGGTAGTGACACAGTCCCAAATCCACAATGGCTCAAAAGTGATATGGTCCAGAAATATTTAGATGGAATAAAGGTGGATAAAGCACCTGGACCAGATGGCATACACCCACGGATCCTAAAAGAATTGAGCTCTGTAATTTCAAAGCCATTGTATTTAATTTTTAGGGACTCATTAATGACAGGAATAGTACCACTGGAGTGGCGCAGGGCCAATGTGGTGCCTATATTTAAAAAGGGAATTAAGTGTTTACCAAGTAACTATAGACCTGTTAGTTTAACTTCTATAGTTGGGAAGATACTGGAGAGATTAATAAAAGACCACATAGATGAGTTCTTGCTGAAAAAAACTATTTAAGCAACAGACAGCATGGATTCATGAAAGACAGAAGTTGTCAGACAAACCTGATTTCTTTTTATGAAGAGGTAAGTAAGACCTTGGACAGAAGGGTGGCAGTGGCCGTGGTATACTTGGATTTTGCAAAAGCGTTCGATACAGTTCCCCACACACGGCTCATGTGTAAGGTAAAGTCTACAGGATTGGAAATATCAGTTTGTAAATGGATAGAAAACTGGCTAAAAGACAGAATTCAGAGAGTAGTGGTTAATGATTCTTACTCTGAATGGTCTAAGGTTATCAGTGGTGTACCCCAAGGTTCAGTGTTGGGACCCTTACTTTTTAATATGTTTATAAATGATATTGGGTCTGAGATCAAAAGTAACATTTCTGTCTTTGCAGATGACACCAAGCTATGCAGTGGAATAACGTCCTTACAGGATGTCGCCAATTTACAAGCCGACCTCAATGCTCTGTCTAATTGGGCAACTATGTGGCAGATGAGGTTTAATGTTGATAAATGTAAAGTTATGCACTTGGGGGCTAATAATATGAATGCATCATACATACAAGGGGGAGTACAACTGGGGGGATCCGTAGTGGAGAAGGATCTGGGGGTTTTGGTAGATCATAAGCTCAATAATGGCATGCAATGCCAAGCTGCGGTTTCCAAAGCGAGCAAAGTCCTTTCTTGTATTAAGAGAGGTATGGACTCCAGAGAGAGAGATATCATTTTGCCCCTGTTCAAATCATTAGTAAGACCTCATCTGGAATATGCAGTTCAGTTTTGGGCCCCAGTTCTCAAAAAGGATATCGGGGAACTGGAGAAAGTGCAGAGAAGGGCAACCAAACTGATAAGAGGCATGGAGGAGCTCAGCTATGAGGAGAGATTAGAGGAACTGAATTTATTCTCTCTTGAGAAGAGGAGATTAAGGGGGGATATGATCAACATGTACAAATACATAAGGGGTCCATATAGTGAACTTGGTGTTCAGTTATTCACTTTACGGTCAACACAAAGGACAAGGGGGCACTCTTTGCGTCTAGAGGAAAAGAGATTTCACCTCCAAATACGGAAAGGTTTTTTCACAGTAAGAGCTGTGAAAATGTGGAATAGACTCCCTGCAGAGGTGGTTCTGGCCAGCTCAGTAGATTGCTTTAAGAAGGGCCTGGATTCTTTCTTAAATGTACATAATATAACTGGGTACTGACATTTATAGGTAAAGTTGATCCGGGGAATATCCGATTGCCTCTCGGGGGATCAGGAAGGAATTTTTTCCCCTGCTGTAGCAAATTGGATCATGCTCTTCTGGGTTTTTTTGCCTTCCTCTGGATCAACTGTGGGTATAGAATTGGGTATATGGGATTGTACGATATATTTTTTTTTTTGTTTTGTTTTTTTTGTTTTTTTATGGTTGAACTGGATGGACTTGTGTCTTTTTTCAACCTGACTAACTATGTAACTATGTAACCACTGCTGAATCCTGAGGGGTTAACATCAGTCCGTCGGCATGTAGATGTCCCGTGAAGGGAACTATCACAAGTCAAACACCTCTTCACATGGGTCTCTTGAGCTTTTTGGTGACTGCACACTGTAAAGGGGCTTGAATAGACACATTAATGCACCTCTTTTGTAGACTAGGTCTATGGAAATTACCTCTTACACTGACCCATGTTGTATGTAAATCACGGCCAGTGGTGACCATAGAGGCAAATTGCTACTATTATGTTGCAGCAATTTTCTATACTATCTGTTAGAGGTGTTAAAGTATATCTCAATTAGTTTTTCCATCAGGCATTTACCAACCACCTGCGGGCAGGGATGGACTGGCCATCGGGACTACCAGGAGTTTCCCGGTGGGCCGATGGCTCAGTGGGCCGTTTTAAAAACAGTGGGCCGTTTTTTTCTGCAGTTCGGCGGCAGCGGGAGTGTGGGAGCAAACAGCGGCCCACAATTTTTTTTTTGTGGGCCGGTTTTTTATGCAGTTCGGCGGCACCAGGAGCGTGGCAGCAAACAGCAGCGGGGATTCGGAGAAGGTGGCCAGCGAGAAGGGCAGTTGGATGTAAAAGCCGAGGAGGGAAAAGAGCTCCACCCCCTCCCTGACCACCGAAAAAGCGAACAGGACCGAGCGCGGCCACCCCGGCGCTCCCAGAACCTCGATTCCTTCACCTCCTCTCTGCTCCAGGAACCATGCGGCCTGGGCCCGAGGGCAGGCTGACTGGGAGCCCAGAGGAAGAGAACATGCACCGCTGTAAAGAGCAGAGCAGCGAGAGCACCCCCCGGATCAAGAGGGAGACTCTGCGCTGCCGCTGCTGGCCATCAGGTACCCGGCATCCTACACAAACATGCCAGAACACTGAGACAGCGAGGAGGTGAGCAGAGGAGGGACTGCAGAAAGGGACAGTGCTATGTGGTCTGACTCAGCCCTCCTCTCTGTCTCTCTGCCCCCTCTGTCTCTCAGTCCCCCCCTCTGTCTCTCAGTCCCTGTGCCGCTCAGTCCCTCCTCTTTCAGCTCCCTCCTCTGTCTCTCAGCTCCCTCCCTCTGTCTCTTAGCTCCCCCCTCTGTCTCTCAGCTCCCGCCTCTGTTTTTCAGCTCCCCCTCTGTCTCTCAGACCCCTCCTCTGTCTCTCAGACCCCCCTCTGTCTCTCTGTCCTCTCCTCTGTCTCATTCACTCCCTGATTCTTAGGCTGCTTTCACAATGGGGCGGGCATTGACGGTAAAACGCTGCTAGTATTGTCGTTTTAGCTGCGCTATTTGGCTTCTAGCAGATGCTTTTAACCCCCGCTAGCAGCCAAATTAAATGTTAAATGCGCCCGTGTAGCGCTGCTGCTGAAGTGCTTTGCAGGTGCTTAAGCAGCGGTGGCCAATTATTTCAATGGGCAGGAGCAGTGTGTACACCGCTCCTCCACTGCCCCAAAGATGCTACTTGGAGGACTTTTTTTAACGCCCTGGCAGCGCCACTGTGTGAAAGCACTCGGACTTTCACACTGGGACTGCAGTGGAGGCGTTTTTCAGGCGCTTTACAGTCGCTATTTTTAGCCCAAAAGCGCCTGAAAAACGCCTCAGTGTGAAAGGGGTCCTACACTCACCCCCTCTCTTTTACACTCACTCCCTCTCTCTTACACTCACCCCCCTCTCTCACCCACCCCCTCTCACCCCCTTTCCCTCAACCCTCCCTCTCTCTCTCTCTCATTCCCCTCTCTCTCAACCTCTCATGATATACAATAATGAATGTAGGGGCCTTTTGGTGGGCGTGATTTTTTTGGGGGGTGGGGGGCAGCATTTTATTAAAGTGGGCCGGTCTGGATGAAGTCCAGGGCCAAATTTTTGTCCCAGTCCAGCCCTGCCTGCGGGTAAATCCAAGAGCTCAAAGTTCTTAGTATGCTTTAAAAGATCTTTACAGGTTTTTTTCATTTGAACAATATCCCTAAGGCTGCAGTACAGCAGTTAAAAAGGAAGTACCCATATGTGTGTTGAAGACAATGATGTCAAGTTTTGGGTTCAATCCTTACTGAAGACAACTGCAAGATAAACACTGCAAAACCACATAATAAAAAACAGATACCCTGTGTAAAAATAGCTTAATATCTAGACTGCCAAGAGAGATTTCTCACTGTTTGCAGGCTGTCCTCCGCTTCCTGTGCCAGACCTTCAGAAAGCTTTGTTCCTCTGTAGATACTTAAGTACCTGTTCTCAACATCAATGCCTCCCACTCTTTACCAGTTGCATATAACAATCATGACCTTTGATATCAAAGCAGAGATCCTGACCTCTGACTCCACAAAATACAAGTAAAAAAAAAAAAAATTTGGCCATACGCTGATAGGTTATGAGTATGACTGAATGAAACAAAAAGAAAAAAAAAAACTGATTTCCCATCTATACTATAAAGCGGGGTTCAGCAACCTGTCAATTGCGATCTACCGGTCTATCGCAGTGGCTAACCCGCAACTGGCAGATCTGCGCAGGAAAGTTGTGAGCTGCCGGGAAACTATCAAAAGCCAAGCTAAGGCATTCCCCGCCCTGCAGCACACCCTTTGCTTACGTGCGGCTGTTCAAAGCTGAAGTCTAATCTGCTTATATTTTCCCTTCCCCTGCTCCCCTTCTCCTCCATCATCAACATGGTAATGACATTTTAAAATAAAACCTTCCAATTTTATTGCATATCTTATTTTAGACCCAGTGATGATGCTATTTCTGGGTCTTTGTACTTTTTTATGCAATGAAGGCAAGTCATAACTGGTGGGAGAAGCCAGCAGGGCGCTATACCTGGATTCCTGAAAACATCCAAGCACCCTGACTCAGTATTCTTTTCAAGAGACCTCAGCCTTGCTGCAAGAATTGGACAGGGTGTTGGCAGAAGTTATGCAAATATTAAAATGCCTTGACAATCTCATGTCAGTCTGCAGAAGTGAGAGTTAGACTGTATTTGCAAATAGACCACCCTTGGCAATGCCAACATGTAATGCCATTGCTGAGTAGGCATGAGGTTCAGTTTCAACATAACCATGGTTTCCCGTAGACTCTTGTGTGTTCACGGACCCAGCAAATTAATGCAAGAATTTGCCATAGTAGCCATAATGTACTGCCTGGTCTTCAAACTTAAAGTGATACGAAACACACACTGTTTAATTTACATTTTCCCTTCTATTTCTGTATATGGATGATGGCACTGTATTTATTTTAATTAAAAAACAACAACATCTAAGTACCTTTTTTCTAATCGATATACAGTTGTCACATGACCTGGATCTTTCCCAGCCTGTCTGCAGGGAAACTTACGCAGGAGGAGCTTCTAGTCCTCTGCTGTTGGTAAAGTTAAAAAGAAAAAAAAAACAGCCTCTGGAATACAGAGTAAAATAAATAATTAATTAATATCAATAAACTGTTAAAAAATGTCATACAAATATATACAGTATTTGAAATCAAATCTTTATTTTTTGTCAATAACATGGTGTGAGTGGATTTGTGACAGCTGCAGGCCGTGTCACGACCCTCCAACCTGTGTCTTAGAATAACGGAGGTGAAGCCTCCATTAATCTACATGTAATATCTGCCCCCATTGTGTTTAGCTGGTTAGTAGGCATGGAGGAGGAGGCAGGAAGTGGGCTGTCATTTACCACTGTGTATACCCCCACATGTGTGACTCTATAGCCACATTGGGCTGCTCAGATGTGACAGGGAGTAAATGCTCTGCATAGAAACTCACTAAAAACTGAGCATGTGCAGAGTCGCCACCACAGCTGAAAAAATCCATAGCAGAATTTGGGACACGGACAGAAGGTAGAGTTAAAGAACAGCAGGATCAACCAGGTTTTTTTTTGCAGAATACAGAAAATGGATCTCATAGTGACTGAGCATGAAAAGCATGTAATACACCATTTATTGATAGTTTTTTATGACGTGGGTTTAGTGACACTTTAAGGAGAAGTATCGCCAAAGCTATTTTGGCCAGACTTCTCCTATGGGTCACAGGAGTGACATTGTTGAAGACAATAATGTCAAATTTTTGGGTTCAATCCTTACTGAAGACTGCAAAATCCCTAGCTGAATTGCACCCTCCAGTTTTTGTAAATCAATCCCAGTGTCCAAACAAGGACATTTATATCTGTATTAACCACTTAACGACCGCCCACTGTAAATATACGTCGGCAGAATGGCACCGACAGGCAGAATCACGTACATATACGTGATTGCCTTTGTATAGTTGGGGGGTCCGATCGGACCCCCCTTCTTTACAGTGGGTGGTCGTTTTACCTTCGGGAGCGATCCGGCATGAGGGGACGGCCGTTCGATTCCGGCCACCCCCTCTCGATCGCTCCCGGCGAATGAGAGAGCTTCCCCTGCCTGCCAGGCAGGAGGAAGTGATGTCATCTCTCCTGCGGCGCTCACATATACCGAGCGCCGTACAGGAGAAGATGCAGGTTAGTACACAAAACAGCACACTGACACCAGGACACATAGGCACATAAATCGCCCCCCCAGATCACCCCCCAGATCACCCCCCAGCCCCCAGTCACAGTGTCACTGATTGCAGTGACCATTTATTTAGTGATCACTGCAATCAGTGACATTTGTGACTGTAAAAGTGTCACTACATTTAGTTTTAGGTCCAGTGTAGCTCCCTAACCCCCCCTAATAAAGGTTTAACCCCCTGATCACCCCCCAGATAACCCTTTCACCCCCTAGCACCGCCGTCGCTATGCGATCATTTTTCTGATCGATGTCTTAGCGTCGGTGATGCTGATCGGTAGCCAGTAATTTTTTTTAGGTTTGCCGCAGGTTTTTATAGCGTCGGGTACCCCCAAATATTACCTAATAAAGGTTTAACCCCCTTGATCGCCCCCCAGGTAACCCTTTCACCCCCTATCACCACTGTCACTAAGCGATAATTTTTCTGATCGATGTCTTAGCGTCGGCGATGCTGATCGGTAGCCAGTAATTTTTTTTAGGTTCGCCGCAGGTTTTTATAGCGTCGGGTACCCCCATATATTACCTAATAAAGGTTTAACCCCTTTGATCACCCCCCAGGTAACCCTTACACCCCCTAGCACCGCCGTCGCTATGCGATCATTTTTCTGATCGATGTCTTAGCGTCGGTGATGCTGATCGGTAGCCAGTAATTTTTTCTAGGTTCGCCGCAGGTTTTTATAGCGTCGGGTACCCCCATATATTACCTAATAAAGGTTTAACCCCCTTGATCGCCCCCCAGGTAACCCTTTCACCCCCTATCACCACTGTCACTAGGCGATAATTTTTCTGATCGATGTCTTAGCGTTGGCGATGCTGATCGGTAGCCAGTAATTTTTTTTAGGCTCTACGCAGGTTTTTATAGCGTCGGGTACCCCCATATATTACCTAATAAAGGTTTAACCCCCTTGATCACCCCCCAGGTAACCCTTTCACCCCCTAGCACCGCCGTCGCTATGCGATCATTTTTCTGATCGATGTCTTAGCGTCGGTGATGCTGATCGGTAGCCAGTAATTTTTTTTAGGTTCGCCGCATGTTTTTATAGCGTCAGGTACCCCCATATATTATCTAATAAAGGTTTAACCCCCTGATCGCCCCCCAGGTAACCCTTTCACCCCCTATCACCACTGTCGCTAAGCGATCGTTTTTATGATCGTTGTCTTAGTGTCGGTGATGCCGATAGGTAGCCAGTAATTTTTTTTTAGGTTCGCCGTCAGGTTTTTATATAGCGTCAGGTACCCCCATATATTACCTAATAAAGGTTTTAACCCCCTAATTGTCCCTAGTTAACCCTTTCACCAGTGATCATCATATAAGTGTTACGGGTGACGCTGGTTAGTTAGTTTGCTTTTTATAGTGTCAGGGCACCCGCCGTATATAACCCAATAAAGGTTTAACCCCCTGATCGCCCGGCGGGTGATATCAATTAGGTTTTAGCGTCAGAGAGGGTCTGCGTCACACCCCAGGCAGCGTCAGGTTAGTGCCAGTAGCGCTAACACCCACGCGTGAAGCATACACCCCCCTTAGTGGTATAGTATCTGATCAGCTCAATATCTGATCTGATCAGATCTATACTAGCGTCCCCAGCAGTTTAGGGTTCCCAAAAACGCAGTGTTAGCGGGATCAGCCCAGATACCTGCTAGCACCTGCGTTTTGCCCCTCCGTCCAGCCCAGGCCACCCAAGTGCAGTATCGATCGATCACTGTCACTTACAAAACACAACACACATAACTGCAGCGTTCGCAGAGATAGGCCTGATCCCTGCGACTCCAGTGCTGTAGGAGGTGATTTCACCACCACAGTTAAAAAAAAAAGCATATATGCCGAAGCATTGGGGCAGCAGGAGCGGAGGAGCGATTTTGCTCCTAATGCCGCGTACATACGGTCGAAATTCCGACGGAGGCTTGCCCGTGGAAAAGTCTGACCATGTGTACGCGGCATAACTTTTGCGAGAAGATGCCCCCATGCTTCGGCATATATAAATGGTGCATGTATGCCCATCATTAGAAGTGGGTGGATGAAGGGCGGTATTCTAATGGTGGGCATACCCACCGATCAATCTCTTTTTTTCGTTCAGCCAACAGGCTGCATGAAAAAAAAGATTACAATACATGTCCAACAAGGACCAGCAACGTACTGGTATGTTGCTGGACTTTGAATGTTTATACCAGAATGATGCCTGCAGGTTTAGGTATCATCTTGGTATCATTCTTTTCAGCCAGCGGCCGGCTTTCATGTAAAAGCAATCCTAGTGGCTAATTAGCCTCTGGACTGCTTTTACAAGCAGTGGGAGGGAATGTCCCCCCCCCCAGATATAAAAAGCGCCATTGGGAAATTGGGAAAGCATTTTATCACACCGATCTTGGTGTGGTCAGATGCTTTGAGGGCAGAGGAAAGATCTAGGGTCCAATAGACCCCAGTTTTTTCAAAAAAGAGTACCTGTCATTACCTATTGCTATCATAGGGGATATTTACATTCCCTGAGATAACAATAAAAGTGATAAAAAAAAATAAATATGGAAGCAACAGTTTAAAAATAAAATAAAAAAGCAAAATTAATAAAAAAAAAAAAAAAAAAAAAGCACCCCTGTCCTGCCCTGCTCTTGCCCAATGGCGAACGCAAGCGTCGGTCTGGCGTCATATGTACACAGCAATTGCACCATGCATGTGAGGTATCACCGCGAAGGTCAGATCGAGGGCAGTAATTTTAGCAGTAGACCTCTGTAAATCTAACGGGGTAACCTGTAAATGCTTTTAAAGGCTTTTAAAAATGTATGTAGTTTGTCGCCAATGCGCGTTTGTGCGAAATTTTAAAGCATGTCGTGTTTGGTATCTATGTACTCGGCCTAAGATAATCTTTTTTTATTTCATCAAACATTTGGGCAATATAGTGTGTTTTAGTGCATTAAAAAAGTGTATTTTTTCCCCAAAAAATGCGTTTGAAAAATCGCTGCGCAAATACTGTGTAGAAAAAAAAAATACAACACCCACCATTTTATTCTGTAGGGCCTTTGCTTTAAAAATATATATAATGTTTGGGGGTTCAACATAATTTTCTTGCAAAAAAAAATATGTTTTCATGTAAACAAAAAGTGTCAAAAAGGGCTTTGTCTTCAAGTGGTTAGAAGAGTGGATGTAAGCTTCCTAATGTTGTGTATAAAATGCCAGAACAGTTCAAAACCCCCCCCCCAAATGACCCCATTTTGGAAAGTAGACACCCCAAGCTATATACTGAGAGGCATGTCGAGTCCATGGAATATTTTATATGTTGACACAAGTTGCGGAAAAAATACAATTTTTTTTTTTTTTTTGCACAAAGTTGTCACTAAATGATATATTGCTCAAACATGCCATGGGCATATGTGGAATTACACCCCAAAATACATTCTGTTGCTTCTCTTGAGTACGGGGATACCACATGTGTGAGACTTTTTGGGAGCCTAGCCGCTGTGACAGCAGGAAGGTAAAGTCACCTGGTTGCATCCAGGGGGGTAGATATATTTCTCCCAGATTCAGGCTTTACGCCGACTTATACAACTAGGTGGAGAGTTGTATAAGCCCAGCTAAGGCTAGTGGGCTCATGGATGACTCATACCTCTAGGGAGAGTTGTATAAGCCCAGCTGAGGCTAGTAGGCTCATGGATGACTCATACCTCTAGGGAGAGTGCTGGGCGTCGTGCAGACAGGGAGTTGATGAGACCAGCTGAAGCTTGTCAGCTCATTTAGGCCTCTATAAGAACTCCCAGCTTCATTAGATGTTAGCTCATGCCTGGACCCAGACCTGTGTGGACTGTCTAGGGAGAGTGAACCCCTGTGCGGTGAGAAAAAGCCTGTGTGGCTATTTGTTTGGACATTTACTAAACCAGGGACTTAGGGACTAGGACAGCACCAGGCTGATCCCAGTTGTTAGTTTAGGAAACCTGCATGTTTAGTCAGAGGTCAAACTGACCAGGATTTATTTTGTTTATGTTTCTTTTTGGCTTTGCTGTGTTTTTGTCACTGTACATAGAGAAATAAACCGCACCTTTTGATTTTGAAAACCACAACCTCCGTCTGCTGGCCCTGTTTTTGTGTGGGGAGCCCAACCAGGGGGTCACACACACCCGCTACCGAGTTAACCCCCTCACACCGCGTACGGGACCCCAAAAACCAAGCACCGCCTTCAGGCTTTCTAAGGGTGTCAATTTTTGATTTCACTTCTCACTGCCTATCACAGTTTCGGAGGCCATGGAATGCCCAGATGGCACAAAACCCCCCCAAATGACCCCATTTTGGAAAGTAGACACCCCAAGCTATTTGCTGAGAGGTATTGTGAGTATTTTGCAGATCTCGCTTTTTGTCACAAAGTTTTGAAAATTGAAAAAAAAAAAGAAAAAAAAAAAAATGTTCTTTCTTCATTTTCAAAAACAAATGAGAGCTGTAAAATACTCACCATGCCTCTCAGCAAACAGCTTGGGGTGTCTACTTTCCAAAATGGGGTCATTTGGGGGGGTTTTGTGCTATTTTGGCATTTTATGGCCTTCAAAACTGTGATAGGTAATGAGGAGTGAAATCAAAAATTTGCGCCCTTAGAAATCCTGAAGGCGGTGCTTGGTTTCCGGGGTCCCGTACGTGGCTAGGCTCCTAAAAAGTCCCACACATGTGGTATCCCCGTACTCAGGAGAAGCAGCAGAATGTATTTTGGGGTGCAATTCCACATATAACCATGGCATGTGTGAGCAATATATCATTTAGTGACAACTTTTTGTAATTTTTTTATTTATTTTTGTCATTATTCAATCACTTGGGACAAAAAAAAAATATTCAATGGGCTCAACAGGCCTCTCAGCAATTTCCTTGGGGTGTCTACTTTCTAAAATGGGGTCATTTGGGGGGGTTTTGTACTGCCCTGCCATTTTAGCACCTCAAGAAATGAGATAGGCAGTCATAAATTTAAAGCTGTGTAAATTCCAGAAAATGTACCCTAGTTTGTAAACGCTATAACTTTTGCGCAAACCAATAAATATATGCTTATTGACATTTTTTTTACTAAAGACATGTGGCTGAATACATTTTGGCCTAAATGTATGACTAAAATTGAGTTTATTCGATTTTTCTTATAACAAAAAGTAGAAAATATCATTTTTTTTCAAAATTTTCGGTCTTTTTCCGTTTATATTGCAAAAAAGAAAAATCGCAGAGGCAATCAAATACCATTAAAAGAAAGCTCTATTTGTGGGAAGAAAAGGACGCAAATTTCGTTTGGGTACAACATTGCATGTCCGCACAATTTACAGTTAAAGCAGCGCAGTGCAAAATTCTGAATTCACGTCCTTTAGCTACCAAATGGTCCGGGGCTTAAGTGGTTAAAAGTTGTTAAAATAAAAATAGGCTTTCCAAGTGATATGATCAAGTTGAAGCTTTTACAGGATTTAGTGCTTAGGTTTTTATCTACTTGATCAAATTATGCTTAAATTCTTTGAATTGCAGTGCTAGGGTATGTTTTTGGGGTACATATGCCTAACTCGTATGCACAGATCTGTACACCAAAAAAATATTTTTAAAGGATAAGTTCACCTTTGGGAATATGTTACATGTTCCACCCGTTTTTAGGGTAGAACATGTAACATGTTCCTGTTCCTGTTCCTGCTCCTGAAGCTCTCCCCATCCCTCCCTGTGACAGTGAGACGGGAATCTTCTCCCTGCACCCGTTGTCACAATTTGATAAGAGTGCCTTCAAGTCCCATCAGCCTTTGCGGCTGATGGCTTGTAGTTCTCAATGAACTGCAAAGGCGCCGGTGAGCGCTCTCGTAGTCCACTGAGCTTCCTGGACTGAAGTAACTGCCTGTCTGTATCTGAGGTAAGGGCATACAGCTGTACTGACAGCTTGCAGAGGAGCCTGACGTGATCTGCTGATTGTGGGTGCAATGCTTTACAGGCTCCTAAGACAGAAAAATAGTGAATGCTAATTTTTTACCTACAAAAAAATGTGCATTTTTTATATATTTTTTTAAAGATGAACTTATCCTTTAAGGACCAATATCTGTCCACAATGAATGATTATTAGTTAGCTTTTCAATTGTCAACACCTTAGCTACTTTTGTTTTATTAACTGGGGTCTAACAGCTGCCTTTAAAAGCTGCCTTTTTTCCCAGCACATCACTGTATCCTTTAAAAAAAAAAAAAAGGGAAAAACACTGTGCACCCAAATCACTGCACACCCTCACCGCATGTGCACTACAAACCCTTGCCTTTTAACCCCAAAAGTGTTTGGTCTTTTTTCAGTTAAAGGCACAGTATATAAAATAAATGTATTCATTTTAGCAGTAACATCTGCAGTGGGTGTCAGCTCCACACTGCACTGAAGACCATTTGACATGATATATGCAGCAGTGATATATCCTCAACATACAGTAGTCCATGGATATGATCATTTTAGTCACAGCCTTGTCACCCCTGCCCATGTTTGGTTGACCAGAGCAGGGATGGCCTTCCGAGGAAACATAAAAAAAGTGAATGTTTTTTTTTTTTTTTAAATACATAAAATAATAATGATAGCAAGTGGGGAAATGTTATTGTGGGACATGCCTGTGCCAGAGGAAGGTGGAAGGTGGCTGGTTTTGCCAGCTGGTATGAAAGCAGTTGAAGTGTTAAGCTGGCATACAGGCGCAGTGCATGAGGAAATTTTTTTTTTTTTTGCTCTAGCAAAAACCTGACATGGAAAGGTTGTCACATAAAGCAAATTCTGCTTTGAGTTTCAAGGCTTCACTATGAGGAAGGGAGAGCAGTCTATGGACATAGGATTGTATGCTTAAAGCGGAGCTCCGCCGGAAAAAAAAATATTTAAAGCCAGCAGCTACAGCTACAGCAGCTGCTGGCTTTTAATATTTGGACACTTACCTGTCCTGGAGTCCAGCGACGTCCGCAGCAGAGGACGAGCGATCGCTCGTCGCTCTGCTGCTCGCTCCGCCATTCTCGCTGAGGGAACCAGGAAGTGAAGCCCTGCGGCTTCATGCCCGGTTCCCTACGGCGCATGCGCGAGTCGCGCTGCGCCGTTCTGATTGGTGCTCCTGTGTTCTGGGAGCCGAGTGTCTCCCAGAACACCAAGGGAAGTCTGCGGGAAGTGACGTCACCCCCGCAGATTCCCGGAGAGAGGACTCCCGGATGTGGGTGAAAATACCTGTCTTAGACAGGTATCTTCACCCCCCTCCCCCCTGAAAGGTGTCAATTGTGACACCGGAGGGGGGGAGGGTTCCAAATAGCAAAAGTTGCTATTTAGGGTGGAGCTCCACTTTAAGTTGTGCTGCAGTCTGCTCTTCTCCTCTTGTCCCTGGAGAAGGTTAATGAGAGCCAAGGGGGATTAAAATGGGTCTCTCACAGAATGTGGCATCCCCACAAATTCCAATTTGGTCACCCTTCTCCCTTTGCATTGTCGCCCCTGCCTGTGTATGTTTCACCGGGGCAGGGGCAGCCTTTCATGGGAAAGTAAGTTAAAATAGTTGTGGGACCACCCAGGCCATAAACTGGGAGGAAGGGGGCTGTTTTCACCAGTTCTTCACCATGTGTGATTCAGTAAGCACTTTTCTCCCCATATAATAACCCAAGCTCCCCAGAGCCTATCCTCATGCTATTATCACATAGAAAGAGGAAGATGAGGAAGGTGAAGAATAGAGCTCAAAGGAGGTGAACGATGGGGAGGAAGAGGTACAGGCAGAAGAGGAGGATGAGGAGGGGAAGGAAGAGGTCACATTATGTAGGCTAGCCATCTACCACCCCCAATGTGGCAGCACCTCTATCTCTCCTTTTAGACTTTTCTTGGATGGCCTTGATTCAGGAAAGGGCCTTACAAGAAAAAACAAGTATAACTTTAAATAAAAAAAATCGAAAAAAAGATGTACATATTAAAATATGTAAAACAAATTGTATACAGTAAGGGCTGGGAACATGTTACTGTGGGGCCACACAAGCCAGAAAATTATACTCAGAAATGATAAATATATAAATGGGAAGGAGTTAAAGTGAACATTTCTTGAGTGATTACATCAAAACCTTTCTGCAGCAGATCTTTTCCAGATTTGATTTAGGGGTATGTAAGTCCCTCCTACCACTGTAGCACAAGCACTATAGCTATTCTCTTGGCTTACCCAGCTCTAGAGCAGCGATTCCCAACATCAGTCTTCAACTACCCCAACAGGTCATGCTTTCAGGATTTCAAGCACCTTGCACAAGTGCTTTAAATCATTGTAAATGTCTTGTTATTTATGACAGCTAATTTATCACAGGGGAATTTTCTAAACACTTGAGGGGGTACTTGAGAACTGAGGTTGGGAGCCCATGCTCTAGAGCCTGATAGGATCCTGCCCCTGGAGAGTCAATGGGAAATGTCCCTGTCACCCGGGCAGCACCCAAAGCAGGACCACTCTGAAGTAAGATAAGACACTTGAGACCTGGCATGACACATGACCACTGATTAAGTAAGTAAAAGGCACTGTTAGGTATTTTTTTTTTAAAACCCAGTGATTTGTTAAAATAGGATGGGGTTTAAAGGAAAGTGTGGGGTTGCAACTTTCCCAAAAATCACCTAATAGGGTGTTTTGTTGTGGCCTTGTAAAGCAACTCCACAAAATAAACACACTAAAGCCCTGTACACACGATCGGATTTCCTATGGTCTTTAAACCGATTGATTTTTCCATCGGAAATCCAATGAAGCTGACTTCCATCAGTCTTGCCTACACACCATCAGTCCCAAACGCCGTGACGTAAAACACTCCGATGAGCCAAGAAATAGGAAGTTCTATGGTTCTGAGCATGCGTCGACTTGATTCTGAGCATGCGTGGTTTTTTTTTCCGATGGAGTTTGTCACAGACGATAGTAATTTGCTATCGTTTTTTTTTCCATCAGATAAATTTAAAACATGTTCTATTTTTTAACACCGATGGAAAAAAGACCGATGGGGCCCATACATGATCGGTTTGTCGAATGAAAAAAGTCCATCGGACTGTTTTCATTGGTAAAACCGATCGTGTGTACAGGGATTTAGGACACAAAACATACTAAACACAAATTCGAAGAAGTGAAGTAAATTAGATTATCCTAATACATTCCTTCCCAAACTAAGCCTTTTTTTCAAGCAATTTTTTCCTAAGCACCTTCATAAGTAAAATCAAGAGTTTCTGTTTTTGAACAAAATCATTCCGCTTCTTTCTACAGCAACAGATTCTGGATTTTACAGCTGAAAGGGTCTAAACTCTAAGACCACTTTCACACTGAGGCACTTTTCAGGCGTTTTCACGGTAAAAAAAGCACCTGAAAAGCTTCTGAAAACGTATTTCCATTAAAATCAATGAATGCTTTCACACTGGGGCAGTGCGCTGAAAAAACGCCCCTCTCCATTGAAATGAATTGAAAGCGATTCAAAAGCGCCTAAAAAGCGCTTCAAAAGCACTCAGTGTTTTACTGGCAGTTTTTCAAGCGCCTCAGTGTGAAAGAGGCCATAAACAAAATTCCTCACTCATAATGCAAAAGGACCTAAAGCTATATCTATCTGTACACCTGTATATGTTGCTAAGCAACATGACGTAAAGGCAAAGGGTGGCACTGAAAAAGTCGGTGCTGAATCTTGGCCTTCAAGGAGGAAAAAGTGTTGGCTATAATTATTAATCAACATTCTAAAACCATAGCCTGACTTAAGTTAGACCTAAAAGTTCTTTAACGGTGGAGTTCTACAAAGAAATATTTACACTGTGTGGAAAAGAGGCACGTGGCTGTACGTACAAATGTTTCGGATGTGGTTTCCGAAGGTCTCTGGAGTCCATCAGACTTGGTGAAAACAGCATGTATGTTTCACATTATCCTCCCTCCTGTGATATTAAGAAACCGATACACGCTTGCTCACAGACTCGGAAGAGATCACATTGCTTTCATCCACACCAGCTTGGGCTCCAGCCAAGAAACTGAGCACGTTCCTCCGGCACAGATCAAATAGACTTCTGTAATTTCACCTCCGGCTCAGGTTAATCTTCACACGGGGACAGAAGAGCACATCGGAACCCGCCCATCTCTATTCTAACGCTGATATGGCTGATAAGGGCCATGCCACCCAGCTGCTGCCTTGCTGACATGGAGCGGCTCCCTCCGGGGACAGGCTCCTCTTGTAGCTGGGCCTCCAGCTGTTTTTACTGGCACAGTGAGCCGAGTGCGAGCGGTCGTACCCATCATGGCTCAGTCCTTCTAAGTCAGGCAGGTCTGTCTGTCATTTGCTCGGCTCTTGCTGTGAATGTTAACTATTTGCTTACTCTGTAAGTTTATTTTACGTTCTAGCATGCAAGGACCTCACATTCTGTCACTGTGCATGCTCTTGAAGATGTCAACATTATTTGATTATATAACAAAGAAGTGCTAAGAACAAAAATAATGAACAGAGTGAATAACCCCTAGGAATGAATCAGGATGAAAAAAATATCTAGCTGACCATACCACAGTAAACTAAAATATGATTGGTTGCTGGGGGTTTCTGCATTTTGCAGTCGTCCTTTAAAAAAAATTGTACAAAAGTAACCATAGTTTCATTTTTAAGGATAAGCAGACCTATAAAAAATGTATTCTTTAGCCCAGGTTCACACTGGGCTGCGGGAGTGAAGCCCTGCGAGTTCAGCTGAACTCGCACGATTTCACTCCTGCCTGTCAGTCCCGATTTCGGCCGCGATTACAGAGACATCTGTGCAGGTTTCTGTGCAGATGCGGCATCGCACCGATTAGGACGGTGCCATTGCCCGCAATTTGCGGCAAATAGTGCCGATTTGACATGCGATTTGACATGTCAAATCGCATGTCAAATCGCACCAGTGTGAATCAGGGCTTAAAGTGATATCAAAGTATTGGTTTTTTGTTTAACCACTTCAGCCCCGAAAGATTTTACCCCCTTCCTGACCAGAGCACTTTTTACAATTTGGCACTGCGTCGTTTTAACTGACAATTGCGCGGTCATGCGAAATTTGCGTCCTTTTTTTCCCACAAAGAGAGCTTTCTTTTTGTGGTATTTGATCACCTCTGCGTTTTTTTTTTTTTGCGCTATAAACAAAAAACGAGCGACAATTTAAAAAACAAACAAACTATATTTTTTACTTTTTGCTATAATAAATATCCCCAATTTTTTTTTTAAAAACGAAGGGGAGCCATTCTGCCGCAGTATATCTGCGGGAACCGGTTAAAAATAACTGTGGTTTTGCACAGAGCAGCCCAGACCCTCCTCTTCTGGGGTCCCTCCACTGGTTCTCCTAGCCCCTCCCTCTTGCCAAGTGCCCCCACAACAAGCAGCTTGCTATGAAGGCACCCAAGCCACTGCTCTGTCTGTCTATTCAGACAGAAGAGCCGCAACTCGGCTCTGCCCCCTCTCTCTCCTCATTGTCTCACTGACTTTGATTGATATTGATTGGCTCCCACTGCTGTCTCAGGCAAAAAGAAGATGGAGAGTCCCGGACAGCCGAGCCTCTCATGCAACATCGCTGGATAGAGATGGGCTCAGGTAAGTATAAGGGGGGCAGAGGCACAAAGGTTTTTATCTTAATGATTAGAATGCATAAAGATAGAAAACCGTCTGCCTTTAGAACCACTTTAAGTTACATGTGTCAAACACAAGGCCCACAGGCCAAATCTGGCCCACCAGGCCATTTCATGTGGCTCTCTCGCCCAGGGCTTTATTCCAGGAAGGATGAGGGCTGTGGAAGGAGATATGTGCAGAGGTGGGGAATGGGAAGAGTGGTGCAGAGGTCAGAGCTGAAAAAGGGTGGAAGTGAATTTTGGACAGCTTGTGAAAAGCTGAACCCTGCACACTGAGCCTAGCACACCCTTAAAAGAGAAGTATGTTTTTTTTTATTATTAAAGATTCATGCTTACCTAGGTGGATGCAGCATCAGACCGATGCTGCATCTGTCCCCCGCTGTCTCTGCACTGAGAACTGAGCCACCGAACATCGCCGATGGCTCGGTTTTCACAGATTCCCAAGAGGCAAGCTGCTGACTGTCAGTCAGCGTCTCTCCTCTCTGCTTCTCCATGCTCACTGGAGTTCTGAGCTGTTGAGGACCAGGGAGCGGCCGTCTCAGCGGCTCGCTGAGATGATGAGACTGCCATCAATCAGGGCAGCTGGCGGATCCAGACTTGAAAGTCGAGATAAAGTAGATATTTGCCAGCACACCATGTATCGACACAAAGTAACGTCCAAATGGATAGTTTATTGCATGATCACAACATAAGAAGAGTGCAACATTTTGGAGTCACGCAGGACCCCTTCGTCAGGCATGATTGTTGCTGCAGCATCCAAACATTGAGAGCTTATCCAGGAACGTGTGCCATGGGAATATGAAGTATTACTTGGAAGTCGGGATGACCCGCTGCCTCGACTGATGGCAGTGACGTCAGTGGATAGCAGACTTTAGACCGCACTCCGCTGAAAACAGGTCACAGGAGTGCAAAACAAATTGCACTCCTGTGACCCAGAGGAGAAGCGCAGCCTAAAAATCTCAGGCTGGACTTCTCCTTTAATGCCTGCAATCTGTATGTAGCGCACTCCTCAACCCTACACTCTGTACACAGCACACCTCTGAACTCTGCATTCTGTACGTAGTGCACCCCTGAAACTGCATTCAGTGCATAGGGCACCCCTGAAACTGCACTCGGCGCATAGGGTACCCCTGAACTCTGCAGTCTATACATAATGCACTTCTGGTATTTACTGCCCTTTTAAGAACCTCCCACTGTTAGTGCAGTTTGGCCACACCCACCGTTCTATGCGGTTTTGGAAAGGGCATGGTTGAGTTCCTACACCTATTCTCTGAGAAAAAAACCCTGGACAAATTTATACAGTCTTACAGATACAACCGGCCCTTTAAGTGAAACCATAATGCTGATGTGGCCCGCAATAAAATTGAGTTTGACACTTTTGCTTTAAAGTGGTTGTAAACCCCGTAGACAAATTTTTTTTTTTTTACTTACCTGCAAGACAAAGCTATAATGAGCTAGTATGACTAGCATACTAGCTCATTATGTACCACTTACCTTCGATCGGGGCCCCCGAAGTCGTCCGTGTCCCTCCTCTAGCCGCATCCATCGCTGCGGCGATAGCCGGAATGTTACTTCCGGGTATCGCCGCTGCAGCCAATCACAGCGCCGCCCCGGCGCTGTGATTGGCCGGAGCGGCGAAGACGTGACTCCGCGCATGCGCGCGTGAGCTGTCGAATTCGGCTACGTCGTCGAATGTTGCGACCTAGCCGAATTTGTGAATGGGGTGACGTCAGCGTCGCCGCATTTACATACAAATATCTCCTTAACCGTGTAGGTTAAGGAGATATTTCATGCACCTACAGGTAAGCCTTAATCTAGGCTTACCTGTAGGTCTTTGTTTAAAAAGTGGGTTTACAACCACTTTAAGTATACCCACAGGACAAACAACTAGTATTTAGGGTCATTCAGTATACAATAAACTGCCTACTGACTGGTTCCCTAAGAACTTAGGATCTGGTTGCTTTAAGCCACACTGATAAATAAAATCCAGTGTACCCTTTTACTCATAACAGCCAATTAGCTTTTAGTAAGGTGCCTTGATGGAAAATAAACCAAGCATTCCCTCATAGTATCTATAAACATAGTATATATAGTATCTATATACAAAACATGATTCCACAGCATCATCAGCACCATGACAACCCATATTTAGATTTGTACATGTACTACTTAACCCGACCCAACCGGGAATAAACCTTAATAAGTCCTGTATTTTTGAAGGCTGCCATACAGGGTTAGAACCTCTGTCAGTTTTTTCCTGCTGCCTGTGTCCCATTTGGGAAGAATCTTAGTGGATAGCACATCTCCCTTGCAGCACTGGGGTCTTTGGGTTGAATTCCATCCAGGAGACTATCTGTACAGAGTTTGTATTTTATTCCTTATGACTCCTTTCACACTGAACGGCCCATAGCGTCGGCGGTAATACGCTGCTATTTTTACCGCCAACGCTATGGGTGGATTTGTTGCGCATTTCGGCCGCTAGCGGGACACTTTTAACCCCCCGCTAGCGGCCAAGAAAGGGTTAAAACCGCCCGCAATGCACTGCTTCATTGCGGGCGGTATAGCCGCGCTGTCCCATTGATTTCAATGGGCAGGAGCGGTAAACACACCGCTCCTTCACCGCTCCAAAGATGCGGCTAGCATGACTTTTTTTACCGTCCGGCTAGCGCAACGCTCCAGTGTGAAAGCCCTCGGGCTTTCACATAGGTTTGCCACCTCATCCCTTTAAAACCGAACACATATTAATTACACTGGTTCTGTGGCTGATTGAGGTGGTAATTAAACTCACTTGATGCTTTATCTGCATTAAATCATCCTCAGAACCTGTGTAATTCATATGTGTTTGGGTTTAAAGACATGAGGTGGCAACTCTACTTTCACACCGGAGACAATGGAGCAGCTGTTTGAGGGCGGATTGCAGGCGCTATTTTTAATGCTATAGTGCCTGCAATACGCCCTCAGTGTGAAAGGGGTCTTACTCACATGTTTTTTATCCCCACACTCCAAAGATATGCTGGTATGCGCAATTGAGTGCACCCAAGATGGCTGCCTCACCTCATATATGCTTTGAGTCCCCAGGGAGAAAAGTGCTATAGAAATACAAATTAATAATAAAAAATAAATTCATCCATAGGGACAAAAGCTGTAGCTTTTTTTTATTTTATTTTTTTATGTAAGCTTTATAAAGCTTGAGTTGGCAGAAAACAGGTTAACTAATCACTGATGTTTCTAAGCTCTTGCAGGGTGTGTATGCCTGGAGAAAACATGGACCCGCAGGAAGCAAGGATCTTGATATAATTATGCTTTGTTATAGCACTGGCTCACTTCTTTTTCATGTTTAGTATAAAACATCATTAACGTAAACCATGTGTGTAAGAATATCCCAGCAGGTTTCTTTTGTTTAAACCATTTGCCTTGTCATTGTCTGGAAGTGCTAGATTGAGGATGATGAAATGTTAAACTGTCTGACCAAAGTCACCTAGAGCAATTCAAGCCCACTGATCCACCCACAGGTTTACTATATTTGGACACATTGGGGTTGATTAACTAAAAACAAAAAGGCTGTTTACTTTGCAAGCTGTACCTTGCAAGGGAATTTTCCCCAGAGATTAGTCAATTAGGTGAAATTTCACTTTGCAAAGAATACCCAATCAAGTGCAAGGAAAAAAACACAGCATTTTTCTTTTTTTTTGCACGGGACTGGATGATGGAAGTCAGCAGAGCTTCACCTCATGCACTAAGCTCTGGGGGAATATTCCCTTGCAAAGTGAGCAGCTTATTTGCTTGTTTTAAATCAAGCTCGATGTATACACTCTCGACAGTTTGTACTTCATGAATGACAAACATCAGGAAAGACCACCATTCTTCAATTGAAACATCAAAAGAGTCAGGTGGAAAATTGGATTGCTGTTTGAGTATTCTGACAGCCATTGCTGGCAACTATTAGAATACAACAACCCAGTGTGTGTGTGTGTGAGGGGGGATAATCAGCATGGATGGAGGAATCTGTTATGTTTCTATCAGTGCATAGCCAGCATTGTATAATGGAGGCAGCCTTGTGCCGAAAATTATCATTCCTTCTGCAACATTCTCAATAATGGAAAACAAAGAAATGGTCCAATGAGGCAAGAAGAATGCTCTTTTAATGGTCACAAGAGGTGGGAGGACCTGTGATTTCAAGTGAAGAGATTTAAAGTGAAGTTCCACCCTGAATTTTTTTTTTTTTACCAAAAATCTACAAAAAGAAAAATATATATATATATATTTTTTATTACTTACCAGAAATAGCAGTTGCTATGCGGAAGTTCCTAATCTGCCTCTTCATCCTCTGCGGCTGGTATTCTTCCTCATCCTACTCGCGGTGTCTTCTGGTCAATGGGGCACACTGCCTTCTGGGAACTGTGTGTATCCCAGAGAGCAGCCAGCCCATTCACAAAGCGCCACGCGAATCGCGCATGCGCAGTAGTAAATGGGCAGTGAAGCCGCAAGGCTTTACTGCCTGTTTTCCTTAGTGAGGATGGCGGTACGGGGACCTACCAACTTTGCGGGCGCTTAGGACAGGTAAGTGTCCTTATTTAAAAAAAAAAATTGCGGGTGGAACCACGCTTTAAAAAGGTAAAAATAGACTATGCCAAGTAGAGATCAAAAGGTACCAGTCCCATCAATATTTAACAATTTAGAAATGAAACTTAAACAAATAGACAAATATAAAAATATACAAATTTTATTACATAATAGACATTGTTAAAAAACACAATATTGAATATAAAAACATCATAGAATATCCATGCCTTGGAAAATATGTACAGTACTTCAACTCAACATGTTTCGCCAATCACTGGCTACCTCAGGAGTTTCTAAAGCACAGCATAAAGTGCAACAGGGATGCCCAGGATCATTTAATGGACAAAAAAAAAGAGAGAAAATTGCACCAATAGGATCACCATAGGAGGGATACCACCTACAAATGCATCAATCAATCTGTACAAGATGAGTAGGAGACCACAAGAAGATAGCTGAGAAGAACCCCTGAGTAGCAATAAATCTTTAGGCTGTCAGTAGATCAGCTTCTAGTGGCTCTGATTTTCATCACAATGCCAAAAAACGTGGAGCAACTCAGCATGTGCAGAGCAGGGTAAGCCAGTGCATTAGTGCATTTTAAACAGTATAGGCCCTCATTTTTAACCCCTTCACGCCGCTGCCTCCTGACCGTTTAAGAGCTTCTAAATGCCGGGAGCAGAGGCAGGCATTCAGGACATGTGACCTCTGTGATTGGCTGTCACAGCAGTCACATTAATAAAAAGCTCCTGATCACAAGTGTGCATCAGGAGCTGTAACTGCTGGGAGCACGCAGGGTGCGCACTCTTAGCACAGAAACGTTTTTACATAGGGCCACATTTATGCAACCTTTTGGCGTTAAAGACCACCCCCTGAGAGGTTGCATATATGCGTAGCATTGGCTAGAAGAGGTTAATGTTTTACATAGCTATATACCTGCAAAAGAGACCACCTTGACTTGATCTAGCAGGACTTAATTTTCTGACTTAAGTTCCACTTTAACCACCTTATAGGTGATTCATCTTATTAGCATCTACCAAATATTTAAAAGTGGAAGTAAAGGTTATTAGAATTTTAGGTTTAAAACATTACTTACCCCTCTTCTCATATCCATGCTGCATACTATTTGTAACACAGCTCTATGTAAATACCTTTTTGTATCTGCTTCAATGTGATCATGTGATCGCTAAGCTGCGGCTGCCCTGTGTAGCTAAGCGGCTCTACAACAGGACTGAATTCCCACAGCAATGACATCACCTTCCGGCTTCGATTGCACCTCCTCCCCGCCAATTGTCAGCACTCCCTCCCATCAGCTGCAGGCTCTAACCACTCCTTACTGTACCCAATACTAAATTCCAAAAATTATGGCTGGAGTTAGGCTTTAAAAATAGTGGTTGACTGAGGCTGCTTGTAAAGTCAGTGAATTACCAGAGCTAAGTATGAGCTAATCTCAGTGTTCTAGTTATGTTAATTGAACCTGTCTCTGTATGTTGATTAGCATTCTACAGTGTGATGACACCCAACCTAGACACTGCTACCATCACACAACATGATTAACATAAACTGTTAAGCCCATGTCTGGAAAAAATAAACCTTCTCAGCCTTCCCATCATCCCCCACACTCCCTCTCACTGTCACCATTCAGAATTGGTTTTTGATGCTTCCTTCAAAAGCAGTTTTTCACTCACCGAGTTCACCCCCATGTGTTCCTTACCAACACCTCTTCTGAAAGTGATCCAATTCTGAAACCTAGGCCCACCGTCAACCAGTTCTGCTGCTGTCCTTTGCTGTGACATCATTATGCCATAGGTCACCCAGACAGTGACAATGACAGAAAGACCCTTCTACAGTCCAGAAGATCAAAGACTCAGCACCCAATGCATCATGTGCCTCCTACAATCCGGAAGATCGAAGACTCAGCACCCAATGCATCATGTGCCTACAGATTCAGGGAAGTATTTTAGGCTTTTAGAGTACTTTTTTTTTAAATATATCTAGGCAATTGGCCAAAGAGGGGTAAACGAAGGGTGGGCAAAGTTTCAATATATACCATATTTATTAACTAGGTAATAGTATAGCATAATTGTTACTGTTGTTTTTTTGCTCATACGAAGGGGTGCAAAAAACACTACTATCAGATCCATATAGCGTTTTGATTAGACTCTATTATAGCTAATGTGTCCATGTACATATCTGTGTTTAGTGCCTTCATTTAGATCAGTGTTCAGCAACATAAAAGAAAATGGCCAAATCCCTCATTTAGGATGAGTACTTTGGAGCATTTTATGCCTATGCGTCTGTAAACATGTATAAGTGCGTGTACATGCATACTCGAGTACATGTATTCTAGTGAATAAAGAATTATATGCTTCTAGATGCTAAACGGACATACACGTGTCTAAACGTGAATAGACCCAAGTAGTTTATTAGCCATTACATGCATTTTTGTTATGCTGGATGTCCCTCATAGCAAGACCCAGCATATGATATGAGTGTGTAGCGGGCATTTGAATTTAAGGGAGGCATCTGGGTGGTAGTGTAAACCAGATGCACTGATTGTTAGGGAGTTTGGGACCATTTGTTGTTCATGGAGGACTCTGGTGGTGTGAGGTTCCCTTCGGCCTGTGGGTGGCGCTGTCGCACTGGGCCGGGGTTGAACCCTTACTGCAGTACTGTGCCTTTTTTGTCCTCTTCCGGCGGTTGTACAGCGGGGCGGGGAACCTGCTGTGACGCTGGGGAGAGGAGATAAGAGGGGGCGGATGCCCTGAACACGGGGTTCAGAGTCGGAGGTCGGAGTCGCGCCCAGGCACCTTCAGCCTGGGTGCCGGCGTTCCGGAGTTCCGGGCCCAGGTGCCCTTGACCTGGCCGGAGCGGGAGATGGAGTCCATTCCAGGCACCTTTAGCCTGGGGTGAGGTACTATGGAGGAGGCCTGGGGCCCAGTACCTTCGACTGGGTCCCGCAAGGGTGGAGGAATCTGAGGGGGCCCTAAAGCCTTGGGTGCCCGAGTCTGAGACGAGGAGGCTAGTGAGCAGAACTTCTCCGGATAGTCCGGTGCAGCATTCGCCGGTGACGGAGGGGCCTCTGTGGTAACTCTCTTGGACGGATGTCTTCCCTCTGACAGGGGCTGCGCTTAGCGAAGGTAATTCACTTTCTGTTCTACACAGTTGGTGACACCACAATGGTAAGTTCTATCTAAGGATTGTGCCTCGACCTACTCCCCACCTATACTGAACAGTTCTTTGGGTCACAACCTGTCTGTGCTAATGACGATTTATTGCTATTGGAGAATAAAGATGAGTTGGACCTGATTCAGTGGTGTGGAACTGAACTGGGAGCAGAGGGGGTCATTTACAGAAAAGACTTGGCTCTGGGTTATACACACGACCCGATGGTAAAATTGGTTCTGGCCTTCGCCTCTATCCAAAAGAGGACATGGGCCGTAGTGTATCACATCCCTCCTCCCATACTCCTCCCATACTCCCCCCTAGACGAGACAACAAGCCGAGAAGAAGAAGGGGTGAGAGGGGTGAGGTCGCTACAAGTGTTTTATTTACGCCCACGTGTCTGAGCTCTTATGCAGTTATGGTGGCGAGTCTGTAAACTCCTTGGAACTGTCTATAATTTTTCATGCTGCTATCTTGAAAATAAAAATGAGTTGCCAAGCACGATACAGAGAGTGCCAGCTTCTGCTTCTAAAGATAATAACCACCTTAAATACTGAACAGGTACTGACCACTGAAACTACTGTAGGACCCTTCTGACTCCCAAAAGGCAAGACAGTTCCTCCAAAAGCAGGCACAGGCTAGCATTTCACCCCAGGGCTGAGTCAATAGCTAAAATGTCGGGACCCAGAAAGGATATTGAGCGCCAGTCACTTCTGTCTTTTCACAGTTTTATTGCAGAAAAGTTAATGAGGTGAGGGTTAGGAGTCCCAGATACCATGGCAGAACACTTACAGACTCTCCAGATCCAGTTCAAAGTCCAGCTTCACAGTGTCAGAACCTCTAAGCTGACCCAGCAACACTGAAAGCACATTTGAATGCATTGTTCAAGTGAGTCACCTGGCCCTTCTGTGAGACCAGCCCTTTTCTTGGCTCTCTCCAGCAAGGAGGCTATTGGGCCTTACCGCAGAGCTCCATCCAGCAGCACCTCCTTAGGCCCCAGCCCAGGGAGAGCGAGCACATGGCCTGTCCTAAATATTTCTATCACCCCCAGCATGCATCAGTGACCTCAAGATCCTACTGGATTGGGTGAAAATAATAGAAATATTCATAACTTAGTTTTGTTTGTGAAATTTCATACTATGACCAGTAATATCAGTGACATCTACTGATGACATTGAGAAATCACAAGCCAACGTAAGCTTAGGGAAAAACCAAGTGAAAAACTATACAAACAGTCTGAGCTAATTACAGTCCATCCAAAAACTAAATTGACATAGTAGCCCCTGTTTAGGACAAGGAGATTTGTTTCAATCGAGCTAAAGCTTAAGCCCTCTACGATCAGGAAACAATCCTTTACTTACTACAGTATTTTCTCCAACACTGGGGGTGTCTATACACAGCTTCCCTTCCTTCCTCTACTGCTATAAACAGCGGCATGCACCTTCAACCCTCCTCTAATGTCTATGGACCAGCACCAGTTTAGGTACACTGATAAACCTAAATGGTTTGTGTTAAGTGTGATAACCTGTATTCTTTAATCATATTTCACATAACTGAAAGAAGTATTTTACAAAGTAAGGCCGTAAAAGTTTTGCCTAGGGGCCCACATGTTAACTGTAAATCTCAAACCAGTGGCTGGTGGGATATGCACATGATACTCCAACACCATATTACAAGTATATGTAAGCTTGTTTTGATTAAACTATGTGAGAAAGGCAATTGTCCATGACTGATTGTTTCACTTATGTGGAAGTGGTAAACATTCCAGCAGCCTTTGTACACCAGTTTTAATAGCTATTTAAAGGAAATGTACAGTATTTATTTATATAATTCTCCTTGACATACTCTTTCCAGGAATTAAAAATGATTACTTTTTTTAAAGTTACATACAAAGTATTGCATATGAATATTTAATATTTACCACATGCAGCCAACAGTTGGTGCACTTGAGTCAGTTAGCCACCCCCCTCTGCTGAATTTAACTACTATGCTGTGAACAGGCATAAATTGAATTTGTTGTTTAGGGCCCATTCATAGCTGAATTCAACAGCTTCAATTATGTGTAAGACTGCAGAAGACGATTGGGCGCCAGTAATTGTTTTCTGCAGTCTGGCCTAATACAGGCATTATAGAAAATGTACACTGAATATAATTTTCTATATGTATAACTATGGGCTATGGCTTAGCAGAGTGAGCGGCTTTCTTAGGGAGCCTCCTACATGCAATATGTAACTGCATTGAAATGTTTTATGGATATAGATGTATTAAACTACTTTGGGGTGAAGAATGGCACCTTCAAAATAATTTTTTCCTTATCTTTGCTTTTCTCATATGCCTATGGATGTGGTGCCATGTCGGTGAATTGTGCTCCATGTTTTTATATATTTTTTCAAACATTATATTTATGTATGCAGCCATTTATCATTTTCTGTTCTATCAGTTACATTTTTACTTTGTCTTTATTGCACAGTAGAAACGTCTACAGTATACTGTATAGCCAAGATTTCCCACAGTCCTTACTTCCTATGATTGGCCCACTTCTCTGTTTTCTATTTTTTTCTTTAATTCTTTATTTTTACAATAGGTACACCACAAGGGTCGGGACACATAACATGACATAAACCAGCTTCGAAAGAGGCACAGATACATGCGAGAGCTGCAATGACAATACTGCTTAAGGAATCAGCCCTATAGGCATGTGTCAACATGGCAGTGCAAGTCAACAATAACTGTATCATCCTGCTTTCCTCAACTCTAAACATTCAGAACAATAGCATACACATAGAAAGAGAAAAGCAGATAGAGAACTGAAGCAAGGGGAAAGAAGGAAAAAAAATCTAAAAGGGGGGGGGGGGGTTAGGGGGTTGATGGGAAAGAGAGAGGAATAGGTATACGGAGAGCCAGAGCCACCATGTCCGCAGCGCCAAGACAGCCGAATAGAGGGCCCTAGAATATTGGGCAAGTTCACCGATCTGCCGCCATAAAAGAGTCCTGAGAACACATATAGAGAGTCCAAAGGAACCAGGTGTTACTGATTTCTTTCTCAGTGCCCTTTAGTGCCTCCATGAGGCTTTCCATGCAGGGAATTTCGGCTACCATGGAGAGGCACAGCACAGACGAGGTAGGAGCTTCCCGATTTCAGAGGGCTGGAATACAGGCCTTAGCCCTAGTGGCATTCACTAGGTGTGACCTGGTTAGTTAAGCACAAGGAATAAGACCGAAGGCCTTGTTCATAGAAGCTCTATAAGGGCCCCCTATCTAGTCAGCGTGCAAACCAAAACAATAAACCTACCCTTGATCAAATAGAGTAGGTCCATTGATTTATGGTTAAAGTGAAACTTTAGGCAAATGGTTAGATACACACACCTCTGTAAGTCAGATAACTATGCTACTTTCTGGTTTACCATTAGCATTTTTTGGATCAACTGTACTTTTTACCTAAATAATTTCCTTGGACAGTGATAATAATGTTCATTCACTGTGAAATGAGGAGGCTGAAAGCAAGAGAGTCATACAGGAAGCCGAATTGCTGTAACAGAAATTATGTATGATACCTGTCTGGCTGTGCAATGTGGAGAATGTGAGTAAATCGCAAGATTGGCTCTGCAGAAGTACAAATCATTTGGAAGGTAAACACTAAACATATATGTATTTCAACTGTGTATTAGCCATTTGCCTGGAGTTTCAATTTCACGAAGACTAAATCTAGTCATACACCAGTAGAGTTTCCTCCGATTTTCTAATGGGGTTGAATTGATGATTGCCTTCATCTGTGGCAAAAAAATTTAAAGTGATAGGGTGGAAATTTTTCAAACAAAAAAATTCTGTAAATGTGATTTTTTATTCAAGATAAATTGTACATATTGTAACTCAGATTTTATATGCCCATATGAAATCCAATTAATACTTCTAGAATTCTATTCAAATAGCAGGTCTGGATGAAATTTTATGGGCTTTTAAATGAAATGATGGCAAGATCAAATGCTCTGATCAGGGGCATACCTACAGGGGTCGTAGGGGTTGTAATTGCAACCTGACCCAATGCTGCAGGCTGGATAGGAGGAGCTGCGGGGGAGGCTACATATAGAGAAACAGATTTCTCCATTTTCCCCCTGCAGCCGCTGAATGCTCACTTCTTCTCCTCTACCTCCTCTATATGTAGCTGCCCAACCGCTTCTCCTATCCAGCTTCTTTGCTGCTCCATGCTCTTTTCCAGCCCCCCCTGGGCTGTCTCCTGGCCCACCCTTGTCCCCCGCAGCTGTGCTGGGTTCTCCCCTCCCCTCTCCCACTAGCTGCTGTGAGTTGTGTCAGGATGGAGAGCGGACTCTGAATAAATAGAGTCACTGACTCTGTCAATTCATAACTGAAACATAGGAAACCATACCTCCCAACTTTTTGAGATGGGAACGAGGGACACCTATTAGCAAAAGTATGTTGGCATAGGACACCCCCCCTGCCACGCCCCCTAAAGGATAATTATGAAAAAAATGATTAGTTAAACCCTCAAGTGTTTTTTTTACCACTACTATTCCTTTATATTGGCTTTTGAAATTTACAAATGCAGCCATTTAGAAGTTGGATGAAAGGTTTACCACCAGGAAACACTTTTTGAAAGATAAAAAGTGCATTTTATACAAACTATATAGAGCATGAGGGACAAATGAGAAGGAAAGAAGGACAAAGGAACTTTGTTTCAAATCAGGGACAGTCCCTCGAAATCAAGGACAGTTGAGAGCTATGGTAAGCTGTGTTTACTATGCTTCAGTTTACGACTGGACAAGAAGCTCTGCCCAACGGGGCGCCTAAAAAAAATTTTTTGAACCACTTAAGGACCGAGCCTCTTTCTGAGATTTGGTGTTTACAAGTTAAAAACATTTTTTTTTGCTAGAAAATTACTTAGAACCCCCAAACATTATAAATTTTTTGTTTTCGAACACCATAGAGAATAAAATGGCGGTCGTTGCAATACTTTTTGTCATACCGTATTTGTGCAGCGATCTTACAAGCACACTTTTTTGGGAAAAAATTCACTTTTATGGATAAAAAAATGAGACATCAGTACAGTTAGCCCAATTTTTTTTATATTGTGAAAGATAATGTTACGCCGAGTAAATTGATAGCCAACATGTCACATTTCAAAGTTACGCCCCCTCGTGGAATGGCGACAAACTTTTACCCTTAAAAATCTCCACAGGAGACGTTTAAAAATTCTACAGGTTGCATGTTTTGAGTTAGAGGAGGTCTAGGGCTAGAATTATTGCTCTCATTCTAGCGATCGCGGCGATACCTTACCTTACATGTGTGGTTCGAACACCGTTTTCATATGCGAGCGCTGCTCACGTATGCGTTCGCTTCTGCGTGCAAGTTGTCGGGACAGGGCGCTTTAAATTTTTTTTTAATTATTTCTTATTTATTTTACTTTAAAAAAGATATTTTGACACCGTTTTAAATTTTTTTTAATTTTGGGTCACTTTTATTCCTATTACAAGAAATGTAAACATCCCTTGTGATAGAAAAAAAAGACCTCAGATCTCATATTTACACAAAAATGCAATAATAAAAAATTAAATTGAATGTCATTTAAAAAATAAAAATGTCCCTTTAAGAGCACTGAGCGGATGTGACGTTTTGACGTTGCTTCCGCCCTACAATGCTATGGAGACGGGTGGGGGCCATCTTCCCCTCACTCGTCTCCATGCCAAACAAGGAACAGCATCCAATCGCCTCCGCCACTACCGACGGCTCTGGTAAGTGGCTGAGGGTACCGGAGAGCGGCGGGAGGGGGGGGCTCTTGAAGAGTATACAGGGGTTATGGTAGCTAGCTGCTACCATAACAACGGTATTCCTCTTCAAAGTAGCGACGTATAACGGCGGCGGGCGGTCCGTAAGTGGTTAAATATTGAATAAAAAAATTCAAATGGTAAAAAATTATTTAAAAAAATAAAATAACAAAAATTAAAAACTACTGACAACAGTGGCAAAACTACCAGGGTAACAAAGGTCGCACTTCCAACCAGCCCTGGAATTTTACCACTGGGCTCAGGGGGGTTTCTTGAAAAGGGGCCCTGGAGGTTCTAGTTATGCCATTGGCTCTGATGAATGATTTTTCCAGAAACAAAATTCTACTGTTGTATGACCAGCTTAAGACGGCTGGCAAGAGTGCACTGAGAGGCCACAGGAACCACTGCAGTGTGCCACGGATGACCTGGGGGTTACATGCAGTCATTTACATTAAAGACTTGTACAAGGCAAAAGCCTTTCTGGTCTGAATGATCCTTACCTCTATTTACACACCTCTCATTCACTTGTTATCATGGGGCAGCAAATCCCTCTAATAGTAAACTGAGCAAACACAATTCTCCTTTCATCTCCAATGCATTAAATGCTCCTTACAACCTTGGAACAAAATCTGTTGAAAGATCATAGCCAAGTGTCAGACAATGGGAGATTTCTTTATTCTTTTTTACTTATTCAGTTACCTTGCAGGTGCTTCAATGACATGAGCACAGTCAAGTACTGCCTAGCATAAGGCGGCTTCCCTGGGCTGTACTAATCTACAGGGTCTTTCTATGATCTGATCTCTAGTCAATGAATAGGACGTACTGAGGGCAGAACAACATTCCCAACACTGAGTCACACAGGACAATAGACAGGTATAAGCTGTCAAACAAACCAGGTTTTTCATGCTTATTAAACCATGGTCAGAGCAGGTGATTCCAAACTGGAGGAGAAAAACAAGGACAGAACCTCAAAAAGCGCGCTGATTCAGTGCAAATATTTACTTACGCGGCAAGATCAAAATATTTACATGTGGCAAATACAATGTGTGAGCCTGGGTTCGCACAACCATGGTTGTAGAACAGAATCTAAGACCTGTGTTGTTGGGGTGAATGGGGCACAATGGATACAATAGGCAGTTATCAGCAAAATATAGCGTCTGAAGTTGGGCTGACACACCGCAGGAGCCTTATTGCCCACCATAAATGTGTCTACCAAGCTGTTCAGCTCACTGCCTCACACCTGTCATTGTGTAAACAAAGCCTTAACGGTCTTACACATGATGAGAACACCGGACTAACGATCGTCTGTTTTTTTTTTTGCATGCTAGTCTCCATTTCGAAAATGAAGAGGTTTTGTCAACAGAATACAAATTCGGAAATTATGTGATGTATTGTATTGTATTTTTGGACGAAAACTGTACTGATTAAACAAAAATTTTACGATCTGGTATCGTATGAGAAACATTTTCGTGTTTGTCCCTTCGGATAATTTCAGATGAATTGTCATGATCGGCTCTCGAAAGCTTGTACTATCTATCAGATTATCATACAATCGCTTTGAAAGCAGTATTTTTTTGTATGATTTTCTGATCGTGTGTACTAGACTTTATAGTAATGACTGGTGAAAGATATGACTCCGACATGTATTTAAAAGAAAACTGTACTGAGAAAATACATAGGTTGCTGAGATTTCCTTTTGAAAGCCATTGTTGCTCATTGTAATGATCCAAAGGCTTCAATACTGATTCAGTGGCACACAGGTTGGGGTTGTCTGACTTTCCTCTGCCTTCACCAGACATTGGGGGAAATTCAATAAAGCTGCTGAGCCACTTTTTTCCTCTTGTTAAAGTGGTTGTAAACCCTGTTACACCACGTTTACCTATAGGTAAGCCTATAACAAGGCTTACCTGTAGGTACATTAAATATCTCCTATCACAGTTTAGGAGATATTCAGTATATGCGCTTCTGCCAACGTCATCGGCGCATGCAAACTGAAGAATTGGGCTGCTTGTACTATTTCTTCAGGAGTCGTGTCGTGACCAGCGGCTCCCGTGTGCAAACCCGGAAGTAACTCCTGTGGAAGATGTCCGCGCTGTACTCAGAGGGCCGACGCAGATCCAGGGCATTGTTCTAAGGTAAGTATTTCATAATAAGCTAGTATGCAAAGCATACTAGCTCATTATGCCTTTGTCTTGCAGTGTTTGTTTTTTCCAAAGTTTACAACCTCTTTAATATATTGCCCCAAAGTCATGAAGCATTTGCAACACTTTTGGTTATGCCAGCGATTTGTGCACCAAATTCAGGTAGTTCTAAAATGCACCACCTTTACATTATGTCACATTGAAAGCACCAAATGTAAAAGTGAAGCTAATTAAGACCAGCTCTCCTTTGGCATACAGAGAGAAAAACCAAATACAAGTTCTAGACAGAAAAATGTATTTGGTGCATTCTTCATCACCACTTTTAGAATGCATTAGAGATACCTTTTCTAAATTTGTCTGCGCCAGTCTTTATGAATTCCAGGGATTGACTTTTTCCAGGTCAGTGATTGGGAAAATAAAAACATTTCTACAGTTGCTAATAGTAGATTTCTAAATATAATCTATATTCTTTTATTAATTTCTGAAGGTAGTAGAAAAATATGTCAGCATCGGCATGCTTTAAAGTAAACCTTTATCTCCAAAATGTACTTTCTTAAATGCATTCACTTGAACAATGCATTGCATTACAAAACTGTGACAGACCCAACCGGGACAGGGGCTTTTGGAGGGGACTGCTGGTTAGCCTCTTGCCTACTGACTATGGGCCCTGGCATTTGAGGTTTTTTTTTTTTTTTTTTGGGAGGTGTGTGCCTGGGGGACCTTTGTAGTATTTTTACTTCAGATTCAATCCATCTCTCCCTGAAACACACAGACTCTGAGAACTGGAGGACCCAGATACAGATTTGGGGCCTTTGTGTTTTGTGGGAGTATAGAATCAACAGCCCAAACCAGCATTGACTGCTTTAACCCCCTATTAGACTGATGCTGGGGTCGCCTGCTGTCCTCCTACCTCAACATTTTGTCTGTGTACAATGCTTAGGGTAAAGGGCTGTGTTCTGTCTCAACTACAAAGCGATAAAGTTCATCTCCAGGTTGAAGTAGGCCTTACACAAGCTGGTTTGATATTCATCCCTTGCATCGATACAGGCAGCTTAACTCAATGAATAAACTCACAGTTAGGACGACAGACGATAAATCCTTTCGAATGTTCCGTTTAATGATGGATATTCATAGGTAGAAAAACGTTGCAGTTGTGAGCCACATGTAAGATGTTTAGCATGGAAGATATACAGGAGTAATGACCAGAGTCTGGAAGTGGAGGAGAAATATAAAGAACTACGGTGAGAGAGAGAGTTCAGCTAGAAAGAAGGGGACAGGTCTTAAAGACACAGAGCAAGAATAATCACATAGTGTAACACAACACTCCCCGTCTGAAATCTTTAGATTTCATAACCTTAAACTAATATATATATTTTCAATAAGTCCAATACTGATAAATGTCCTGGAACCTGTAATGAAAAAACATGCAACAAGCAAATAACAAACGTAAGTTCAACAGGATGAAGAACAAAGTCACACAGTATGATGTCTTCAAAGAATTCCAAAGTTCTGAGTAGAACCTGTAGATGGCAGCAATGTACTCCCCGCCGTGCCAACAGCATGGCTAGTCCTTGCACAAGTCACTCACCTGGCAAAAGGAGTACTAACTCTGTAATTGGTCGACTAAAGGTTCGTGTCGATCCTCCCTTGGTTACCTTGACTTCTACCTTCCGGACTTTGTTATCGTCACTGGGCATAACTTTAGTAATAAGACCCATAGGCCACTCATTCCGACAAACTTCCTTGTATTTTAGAAGGATGAGGTCTCCAACCTTAAGATTCGGCTTAGATGCTTGCCATTTGTTACGACCTTGAAGATGGTGAAGATACTTTTTCTTCCAGCGATGCCAGAACACATTGGCTAGATGCTGCACCTGCTTCCATTGATGCTCATAGCGGTGTGACCGCAGCTTCTGTTTTGTACTTACAGAAGTGTGTAGTGAGATGTTTACAGTTCTTATTTCCTTATCATCTTCAGGGTTTACTAGCCCATAGGTGGTGTCAATAGGGAGTAAGTAAGAGTCCTCACGCAGAAACCTTGGAGGTGACAGCCATAAGCTGTCCTGAAGAGCGGCAGGTGACACGGCTCTGGTCCCACAGTCAGCTGGGTTGAGTTCAGTGGGAACGTGATGCCATTGACTTGGTAGAGAGAATCTCTTGATACGTTCAACCCTGTTGCTGACTGTTGCTTTTTAAATGTTACTTTTCAATATTTAATATTTAATAGCTCAACTTAATATGATGTATGTTAAAATGATAGTTCTTTGACAAGATTTGAAAGCTTCAAATATAATAAGCATTTATTAAAGAATGGTCATTAGTCTATCTAATACACCGCAAACATTTACAGTCTTTAGGCAAGGGGGTAAATATTAGTTTAAATACAAAGTAGTAAATATTAGTGTTAGGTTACAATACAGAGTATATACATTACAAATAGACAGACAAACATATGAACATGTTAGTATACTGTAAGTGCTGGGAGAGGGTCTGATAATTACCTATAATGAATCCTGGGCCCAGGTTACCTCATCTCTCTCCCTCTACTGGATGGGGGGTCCTTTTATGGAGCCCTCTCCCATTGACTAACCCAGGGCGGCTACAATTGGTTGTGGTTATTTCTCTCCTCCTTCCTGCCGTTATATTAATTTCCCACCCTAGCCCACTCTTTAGTGATAATTGGATTTGAAGATAAATTAATTAAACCGGAGGTCGTTAACTTCCCTTGAATGGGGCGCTTAGCTATGCATGGAACTAGCCAGGAAGAATTACCCCTTAAATGGATAATGGTTCGTTAGTATGGGAGAATACATATGCCTTTATCTAGTGAATTAAGCCGCAGCCGCATAGACTGTCTCTTTCAGCTGCGATCTCTTTCTAGTTTGTTTGAATACTAAGTTATCTCGTCAGACCCTAAGACTCCGCAGCTCTTGTTACCCTGCATTCATGCATATTCAAATAAGAGGACAGGTAATTAGATTGTCCTCTCAGTTAACCCTTACCGATACACACATTTCTTATTCTAACTTATATATATATACATATATGAACAGATATTCCCAGTTTACAAGGAAATTATTCATAAAAATTTCTCATAAGGCAACAGATGACCCCTTGTGGCAAGTTGAGACAGATGAGACGAGGCCACACTTAAGTGAGTAATTGTTTATGTCTAATTTCCGTTAAATTGTTAAGTTTCTCCCTCTGCCATCTTAGAAGTCGGCCAAGATATATCTCCATGCCCGTCATGAAAATCAGTACCCCACATTGCAATATGAGAACCTTTTATTCCCATTTCCACCCAGGTCCTAGTTGTGACTAAGCCGAAATCCCCATCATGTAAAAGTTCATTCAACCTTTTTCCTGTTTTCACCATATCATTACTAATTTGAATTATATGGGTGTCCTTCCTTGCAAGCAGATTGTGAAGGTTTAATGACCGAGTATCAATTTGTACATCAAAATGGGGTATGTATGTGATAGGATCTGGGACATCAGGGGTACTTTCAATGATATAGTCTTCTGTTAACACTGGTATGGGTGTTACTACAGTTTCCCCAATAGTAGTGTACTCATGTGGAATGAAGCAAAAATTTGGATAGGGTATTGGACACGACTGACCCCCATAGAGAAAGGTCTGGTGATTGGTAACGACACAGTACAGTCCATCCATGTGGTAGGTGACCCTTGTGCTTGGTGTTCTCCATTTTGACAACTTCACTGGGCAGTTTAGCTTACATCTCATTTGGCTGGAGGTGGTTGGCATGGACTGTTTTCTTGAGGTGGTTGGCGTAGACTTTCCAGTTGGGGGTCCCTTGCTACTTTGGCTGTGGGAACCGGGTCATTGCTTAGACCACAGACTGGAGTGTCAATTTCGAACACATCACAGCGGCATAAGTATCTATTGTCTTTGACAGTGCAGCAGGCAGTGTGTGGTGCTTTCCATCGCCCCTGAACTTGAATGAGCATTTCGGGGAGGTGCAACCTTTCCTTGTACACGTCATTTTCGAGGTATCCGAGGGAGTGTATGGACGCCATTGTGTGGAAGTAGTCATCTTGTGGATGGAACACGGGCAGCGACATTGTGAAGGACACGTACAGTAGGTCACGGTATGTGGACAGTGACTGGCTCTTCTTGAAAGCAAATGGCCCTCTATTTGGGTGTGGTGTCACTATCCCTATATTTCAAATTGTGGAAACTGGCACAGGTTTGCACTTGTCTCCAGAATGTACATTCATTCCACCACTAGTATTAGTGTGAGTACAATACCACTGGGTAAGGTCTATATCTTTTACTTTCCATACGCAGTGCATTATACCTCTTTGCCCATACCATCCTCTCTAGCTTCATGTTATAAACCGTAAACCTTTCCTCCTCTGCAAGCCCCTCAACACCCTGCAGAACTGGTTTCAGCACTTGCCGACCCTCCTTCTGTTAAAAATTTCCGATATGCCTGCGAATTGCTGACAAATCGGCTCTGTTCCAAATTGACATGCCAGATCCAAAAAGTCCTGGGATGGATGCAAGTATGCTGTCCAAACCCTTTAACTTTCTGGATCTGAAAATGCCCCTGTGGGGAGGGAGGTTTGGTTCTGCAAATGGATCCTGAGTTTGGCTTGCATGGGAGGCAATCAAATCTACTAGCAAGGAAGAGTAAAACAGACCCATTTGTCCGGGCACATGAGCCGAATTCGGCCATGTTCCACTGGGACAAATTAAGTACCAACGGCACATGAATGAACTTAACGTTATTAAACAATATTACAGGTATTGAGGTTGCCGTTAGGCTGCTAGGTGGTCCCTCTTGCATTGACTAACCCAGGGCGGCTACAATTGGTTGTGGTTATTTCTCTCCTCCTTCCTGCCGTTATATTAATTTCCCACCCTAGCCCACTCTTTAGTGATAATTGGATTTGAAGATAAATTAATTAAACCGGAGGTCTTTAAATTCCCTTGAATGGGGCGCTTAGCTATGCATGGAACTAGCCAGGAAGAATTACCCCTTAAATGGATAATGGTTCGTTAGTATGGGAGAATACATATGCCTTTATCTAGTGAATTAAGCCGCAGCCGCATAGACTGTCTCTTTCAGCTGCGATCTCTTTCTAGTTTGTTTGAATACTAAGTTATCTCGTCAGACCCTAAGACTCCGCAGCTCTTGTTACCCTGCATTCATGCATATTCAAATAAGAGGACAGGTAATTAGATTGTCCTCTCAGTTAACCCTTACCGATACACACATTTCTTATTCTAACTTATATATATATACATATATGAACAGATATTCCCAGTTTACAAGGAAATTATTCATAAAAATTTCTCATAAGGCAACATGACGTACACATAAAATTGTTTTGTTTGGCTGTTTATGTAACCAAGTACTACCTTACTGTCTGTATAGAAGGTGAAAGAATCAATTCTAGTGTCCATTTCACTTCGTATGACCTCAGCAATTTCTACTGCTAGCACGGCTGCACAAAGTTCAAGTCTTGGTATGGTATGTGCAGGCTTGGGAGTGAGTTTTGCCTTGCCTAGGACAAAACTACAGTGTGATTCTCCATTCAGTTCAGAGGTCTTCAAATAGGCTACTGCAGCAATAGCTTCAACTGATGCATCAGAGAAAATATGAATCTCTCTCCGGTTAGCAGTTGAAGTGGAACCTTGAATGGTACCTGGAGCAAGGAAACCCAGTGGGTCATAGATGCTATTCACCATGGACAGGACTCCTCTCTTAGTGAAGGGTTTGTCACAAGTTGACACTTGGAAGGTGAATTTGTCTTGTTTGATGTTCCACAACAAACCCAGACTTCGCTGTACAGGAGGCACATCTGTACCTAAGTCAAGGTTTTTTAGACTAGTGGCATAGTCCTCAGAGTGAAAGGCATTCATAAGTTCCTGGCTGTTGGATATAATCTTGTGCAGTCTAAGGTTTGCTACAGACAGGATCTCCTTTGTTCTGGTGAGAAGATCAATTGCTTCTTTAGCAGTTGGAAAGGACTTAAGTGCGTCGTCAACGTAGAAGTTTCTTTCAACAAATTGACGGGCATCAGATCCATATTCAACTTCTCCAGTCTGAGCTGTTCTCCTTAGCCCATAAGTTGCCAATGCTGGGGAAGGACTGTTACCGAAGACATGTACCTTCATGCGATAATCTATAACTTCCTTGTTGAGGTCATTGTCCTTGTGCCATAGAAACCTGAGGTAGTTTCTGTTGTCTTCTCTGACGATAAAGCAGTGAAACATCTGTTGAATGTCGGCCATTACTGCTACAGGCTCTTGTCTGAAACGAATCAAGACTCCTATTAGACTGTTGTTCAAGTTGGGTCCAGTAAGGAGCATGTTGTTAAGAGAAACACCTTCGTGCTGAGCACTGAAATCAAAGACAACTCTGATTTGGTCTGGTTTGCGTGGGTGATACACGCCAAAGGATGGAAGGTACCAGCATTCTTCTCCCTCCTTTAGTGGGGGAGCAGGCTCTGCATGATCTCTGTCAAATACATTTTGCATAAAGTCCACAAAGTGCCTTTGCATCTCTGGTTTCCTGCTTAAGTTTCGCTTTAAGGAGGAGAATCTACTGATAGCCTGCTGTAAGTTGTTGGGCAATCTCTCTCTTGGGAGACGAAAGGGTAGGGGTGCTATCCAGTTATTGGAGTCATCTTGAAAGAACTCATTGTCCATTACCTTGATGAATTCTTTGTCTTCAATTGAAGGCGCCAGTATGTCATCTTCACTGGTTGCATTAAACACTGTAGAGCCGAAGTCGCCATCATGGCAGGAGAAAGGGCTTGTGTCACCTGAGATACCATGTTGCCATTCGTGGCTGGCTATCTTCTCTTTCACCCAGTAGTGATGTGGGCATGGCTCAAAGTAAGTGTTTCGGCCATTTGGCAGAACATTTGTCTTGAATGACGAAATGTTGGTAGGTCTTTTCATTTTGCCTATACAGACATTGCCTATGATGATCCACACTAGATCCGTGCGCTGGGCAAATGGGGCATCTGGGGGTCCACTGACTTGTCTGTGTACCTTGTGAACTCTTAGAATGTCTCTTCCTAACAGAAGAAGGATTTGAGCATCTTTGTCAAGCGGCGGTATCTCATTTGCTATTACCTTGAGGTGAGGGTGATGGAAAGCAGCAGCTGGAGTAGGGATTTCTTCCCTATTAGCAGGTATCTGATTGCACTCAACAAGTGTAGGTAGGGGTAATTGCAAGTTACATTTGAGAGAAGATACCATAAGTCCATGAGCCCTTCTTCCAGAAACCTCTATAGTTCCACTACAGGTACCCAAGGTGTAAGGATGAGCTTCGCCTTTTATTTCAAATAGATTGAACAATTCTGATTTTGCAAGTGATCGATTGCTCTGATTGTCTAAGATAGCGTATGCCTTTAGAGACTTTTCTGGTTGATCCTTGTGGTATATGTTCACTAAGCATATCTTAGCACAGGACTTCCCACAGCGGTCTTCTCCACAAACTTCAGTGCAGGATGAAGAAATGATGGTAGAATTAGGCACTTGGTCTGTATTCTCCCCGCCATGCATTAACCTGGGAGGAGCATTGGCAGGTTGTGCAGAGCTGGGCTCAAGAGGATGGAGGGCTTGCACATGTTCTTCAGAGCCACACTCTATGCACGTGATGGACACATTACAGTCCCTTGCAAAATGTTCTGTAGAAGCACAGTACCTGAAACATACCCTAAATGTCTTTAAAAGCTCCTTGCGCTCTTCCAGAGGCTTTTTCCTAAAGCCGATACATTTATTGAGGGGGTGTGGCTTCTTGTGTATGGGACACTCTCTGTTAGGGTTTTCAATCTTCCTACTCTGTTTGTTCGTGGCCAGAACTGTGGTAGGAGTGGGAAGGATGTCAGTCTTTTTCACGGACACTAGGCCTCTATGGTTTCTATAGTTGCCCTGAAGACTGGTACTCTTAGGAAAGGGTGAGAAGAGACTGTACTCACTGTAGGAAAAACTTGGATCGTTCTTGGTCTCTGCAATTTTCCTGATGAATTCACAGAAGAAAGAGAATGGAGGGAAGGAAACCTTGTTCTCTCTTTTGTATGATGACCCTAGTGCAGTCCATTTCTCTTGCAAACCATACGGGAGCTTGGAGACAATTGTGTTTACCCCTCTTGGAGTGTCAAGGTAACTGAGTCCAGGTAGTTTTGGGTCTGTCTTGGCTAGCTGAAGCTCAAGGAGAAGGTCACTCAGTCTCTGGAACTCCTTGTTGTCCTTACCGGATATCTTTGGGAAAGTTTCCAGACGTATGAACAATGCATTTTCTATAGCTTCTGGACTGCCATAACTTTGCTCTAGTCGCTCCCATGCAGCTGTGAGGCCTGCAGTAGGATTGTCCATGAAAACCGATCTTAATGGCTTCACACGTGCAGCAGATAGAGGACCAAGCCATTTGATCAGCAGATTCAATTCTTGATCAGCTGTAATGCCAAGATTGCTGATTGTAGTTCTGAAGGCACATTTCCAACTTCTGTAGTTCTCAGGTTGGTCATCAAAACTTGTAAGACCAGTCTTTGTGAGCTCTCTGCGAAGCATGTACCTCACAAACTCTTCTGTCTCAGTTGTCTCCGCCTTTATGTGAGATGCTGTTGGCTGAATGGTGCTGATTGCGTTATCTTTGACATTGTTGTTAAAGGACACAGGGAAATATGGTGAAGCAGATGCATCCAGGTCAGTTGCTTGCTTGAAGTCAGTTGTTCCAATGGTACGTTAATTCAAGGCTGTACCGATGACTGGAGATTGATGACTTGCTTGAAGCTTGCACTGATGCTCTGTGACGTATGAAGGCAGGCAGGTAGGAAATGCAGTGGAGTGATTTTGTGTGCAGGAAGTTGCTGGAACCTCTTTAACTTGAAGGTGTGAAGGAGTCTCTATGTAGTCGGGAGCATTGAAGACAATGGAGTGTGCACTGCAGTGGCTTAGGACATAGTCTTTAGTGCGTTTGAGGGGGTCTTCCATATCTGCTATGTTTAGGTTAATGCTGTCTTTCTCACTTACACCTTCGTCTGCACTGATAGCTTGCTGTAGGACCCTTAGCTTTGCCATAGCTGCGTCATGTTTACACTGTTCATTTAAGGTTTCCATTGTTGCTCTTTGACGTGCTGACTGAGCTTCCGACTCTGCTCTCTGAGCTTCCAACTCTGCTCTTTGACGTGCTGACTGAGCTTCCGACTCTGCTCTTTGACGTGCTGACTGCGCTTCCAACTCTGCTCTTTGACGTGCTGACTGCGCTTCCAACTCTGCTCTTTTTTCTGCATATGCCACCTGCACTTTGCTGGCTTCCACTTCAGCGCGGGCATTAATAAGTCGCTCACTGAGTGTTGAATATCTTGAACTATGGGATCTTGATGAGTTTTTAGAACGTCTGGTGGAAACAGATCTGTGAGATGCAGTGTCCTGTAACAGCTTTATCTTTGCTTCTGCCTTTAATCTGGTTTGCTGGATAAAACTGTCTCTTTCAATATTGAGAGCATTGACGCGCTTTGATTGCATCATCGCATTTTCTGATTTAATGTTTTGTAAGACATTAGTGAATTTGATACTGGTAAGCTGATAAAGCTCATATGAGGCAGAAAGTTGTTTAATGGCACCCTCTAGTGTCAGTAGTTCACATTCAACAGACACTGTATTGGCTTCAGCAAGGATTTTCTCCCAGACTAATTCCAAGCTATTTGACAATTCAGTCCTTAAAGCTTCATAATTCTCCATTACTTTCCAAGTGGGTTTAACTGAGCGTTTGGGTAACTCAGTTTCTTCAGGAACTTGTGAGGAAGGAGATGTGAGTTCACATGCAGAAGCTTGGTCACTCATGATAGCAGACTGACTGTGAAAGCAGGCAGGATCTGTGTGCTGAAATATGACACTGTGCAGATTGTCTCAGGCTATAAGGCTGCCATGTGCTGCTCTGTCCCTTCTGTCTTGCTATGAGGGCAGTAAATCTTGTCTGTTTCAGTACTGACATGCAGAAATCTTGTAATTAGGCTGTGAAACTCAGTTTTTCTACTGTTCTGTCTCAACTACAAAGCGATAAAGTTCATCTCCAGGTTGAAGTAGGCCTTACACAAGCTGGTTTGATATTCATCCCTTGCATCGATACAGGCAGTTTAACTCAATGAATAAACTCACAGTTAGGACGACAGACGATGAATCCTTTTGAATGTTCCGTTTAATGATGGATATTCATAGGTAGAAAAACGTTGCAGTTGTGAGCCATATGTAAGATGTTTAGCATGGAAGATATACAGGAGTAATGACCAGAATCAGGAAGTGGAGGAGAAATATAAAGAACTACGGTGAGAGAGAGAGTTCAGCTAGAAAGAAGGGGACAGATCTTAAAGACACAGAGCAAGAATAATCACATAGTGTAACACAACAGGCTGGCATTAGCTATCGGTCTGCTGGAAGGGTTTGGAAGGCAGGCATCCGTCACAAATACAAATGCAATGTTTGTTACTGAGCAGTTCTATTCTCGTCTTTAGGGAGATACTTAAACGAGGACTTCAGAATGCTAAGGTGACATCATGGTCGTTTTATTGACACCAGCACAAATTTCAATGATGCTCACACTACCGGGAATAGAACTGCAGGGAGACCACAATGTGCACATGTGTGGAATTTCATGTATGTGCAAATTATGAGCTCTCAGTTTATGTAAGAAAACTTTGGAAGTGTTTGCTGTGAAAAAAAAATAAAAATACTATGTGTTCTATTCACAGAGCATGCCTATAAATAGAAAAAAAAAATATTTATCTATAGTGCCTTGAAAAAGTATTCAATCCCCTTTTTTCCCACATTTTGTTACAACCAAAAACGTAAATGTATTTTATTGGGATTTTATGTGACAGACCAACACAAAGTGGCACATAATTGTGAAGTGGAAGGAAAATGATAAATGGTTTTCAACATTTTTTACAAATAAATATCTGAAAAGTGTGGTGTTCATTTGTATTCAGCCCACTCAGTCAAACACTGTAAAGCCCTGTACACACGATCGGATTTCCTATGGATTCTAATCCGATGGATTTTTCCATCGGAAATCCAATGAAGCTGACTTCCATCAGTCTTGCCTACACACCATCAGTCAAAAATCCAACCGTCCAAAACTCTGACGTAAAACACGGATAAATTTAAAACATGTTCTATTTTTTTCACACCAATGGAAAAAAGATCGATGGGGCCCATACACGATCGATTCGTCAGATGAAAACAGCCGATCGGACTGTTTTCATCGGTAAAACCGATCGTGTGTACACGGCTTAAGTGTTTATTTGGAGCAGGCCTCAACCCGACTGCAAGTTACTATGAACAAGCGACAAAGACAAAGAGGAACACACTGAGTTTCCCTTTCTTAACCTCCCTGGCGGTATGATTATTTCAGATTTTAGGTACTGAAAGCGGTACCACTATTTTGCATGGAAATTTGGCATTTTATATTGTAGGCCTGTAATTCTTAGGAATAACTCACTTAAATCTGTCCAAACAAGAGTCTAGTAGACATTCCGGGTATGATAAAGTTTGAAACACAAAATCATAAATTATATTATAATAAATAACTCTAAATAATTATAACAAATAATAATATAATAATAATAAAAATTATTCAATAATGTAATCAAATCAAAAACACTGAAATTTGCTCAGTTGCAGAATTGTCGCTGTCATTAGATTTAGTGTTTGATGACGAATTTCCCCACAAATCGCTATCGCTCAATTCTGCAAGTGATTCTAATTTATTATCGCTGTTTTCTAGCTGGTCTAAAACCACTTTTGACATAAAGGGACACTTTTTGGTTGCTATGGACAATCTCCAGTTTCCAGGTAGAAAAAACAGTTTTTATAATATAAAAGTGCATGCAGGACACTGGACAGACCACTAGGGACAAAGGGGATGTGTAATTATTTTATATAGTACTGTAATCTGTAAGATTACAGTGTACTGTATGTGTATTGTGTTTTTAATTTTTTGAATTTGGCGCCGATTTCCGCCCCCATGCCGCAACATCGCAGGGAACGGAGCTCGTTGGCACTGTGTGTAAATCGTGTGTGAATCGAGCGAGGAGACAGCTCGCACACACTGCGGGGAGACATCACAGGATCCAGGAGACAAGGTAAGTAACTCTCCCTGTATCCTGCGATGCAGCCCCGAGTCAGACTCGGGAATACCGCGTATAATGGTACTGAAATTCCACCCCGAGCCAGACTCGGGAATACCGCCAGGGAGGTTAAGATACAATGGAGAATCTCAGCTTCTAGATCGCCAACCCTTTGTTAGGACATATAGAGGTTAATTTAAGGGCAAATAGACTGTGCATTTTGCAATTGCACTCATTTTCCTCAGAACTTAGTGAATGGGGTGAAGCTTTACTGTGTTAATACCCAATCAGGTGCAAAGCAAAAAAAAAAAAAACAGTATTTTTGCTTGCACATGACTGAATGATGGAAATCAGCAGAGCCTCACCACATACACTGAGCTCTGTAGAACATGTGTGCAACTGCACTTGCATATGAATTTAGTAAATCCATCCCTTAGTGCTCAAATTTTCTTTACAACTGATAATGAGATTTGCCAGAACAGTATAGACAGGGTTGATGTTGGTAAACATTTTCTTCTGGAGCCCCCTATGCATAGCAGAGCCCCCTCTGTACAGCAGAGGAAAACTTCAGTTTTGGAATTTTCAGAAAACTGCAAGTAAAATGTAAGCAGCAATTTTGAAATACTTTTTTGGTTATGCTACATGAATGACAAGATGTTACAAATATAAAGTAGGTGTTATCCCATTTTGTCTGCAAGAGTGGAAATGCATTTTAAACATAGCTTATTATCTCAGCTTTTTCTTTCCCTATTTTTAAGAGCTGTCATCACAGGTTTTGGCCAGTGTAAACACTGCTCTGTTTATAATCCTCTTGTTTAACCACTTGCCGACCGCCGCACGACTATTTACGTTGACAGAATGGCACGGCTGCGCAAATGGGCGTATATATACGTCCCCTTTAAATTTCCGCCGTGTGGTCGTGCGCGCGCCGCCGGCGCGCTCCGTGACCATGCCCGCGGGACTCGAGGACTCGATGTCCGCCGGTGTCCCGCGATCGGGTCACGGAGCTGAAGAACGGGGAGATGTCAGTGTAAACACAACATCTCCCCGTTCTTCCTAGTGACATGTCACTGATCGTCTGTTCCCTGTCATCGGGAACAGCGATCAGTGACGTGTCATGACAAGCCACGCCCCCTAACAGTTAGAAGAACTCCCTAGGTCACACCTAACCCCTTCAGCAGCCCCTACAGTTTAACACTTTCACTGCCAGTGTCATTTTTACAGTAATCAGTGCATTTTTTTAGCACTGATCGCTGTAAAAATGACAATGGTCCCAAAATGGTGTCAAAAGTGTCCGATGTTTCTGCCATAATGTCGCAGTCACAATAAAAATCGCTGATCGCCGCCATTACTAGTAAAAAATAAATTATTAATAAAAATGCCATAAAACTATCCCCTATTTTGTAGACGCTATAACTTTTGCGCAAACCAATCAATAAACGCCGATTGCGATTTTGTTTACCAAAAATATGTAGAAGAATACGTATCGGCCTAAACTGAGAAAAAAAATGTTTTTTTTATATATTTTTCGGGGATATTTATTATAGCAAAAAGTATAGTGCAAAAAATAAAAACCGCAGAGGTGATCAAATACCACCAAAAGAAAGCTCTATTTGTGGGAAAAAAAAGGACGTAAATTTTGTTTGGGAGCCACGTCGCACGACCGCGCAATTGTCAGTCAAAGCGACGCAGTGCCGAATCGCAATAAGTGGCCTGGTCTTTGCCAAGCCAAATGGTCCGGGGGTTAGCAACCTGTAGATCGCGATCTACCAGTAGAACGCGGACAGGTGACTGGTAGATCGCGGTATGGGCTTGCTGACCCACCATTCCAGAGCATCATACAGAGTGCAATGCAGAGGGACTACTTGTTAAGTTAGAGCTGTAGTAGGGAGCAAGAGCCACATAAGCCAATGCCTCCTCTGTAGTGCTGGCTCCTGTTCCATGCAGAGTAATACCAACTGCACTCCACCTCTTATCTCGGCTCACAGTCTCCAGAGTTTTGCCAGAGGTAGGGATTGGGGCAGTAAAATCACAACTTAACCGCAGGGTTTTACCACACCCCAACTTTATAAGTGAACGAGCCCTAAGGGTGCCTAACTAAGGGCTCATTTACAAGTGCAGCCAGCCACTGCTGCTCCTCCTGAAAAGCGATCTGAGTGTGTTTGACAGGTGGTGAGGAGGTGATATTTTGCCTTATTTAAACCCATGATTACTGTGCAATGCACGTAATGGCAACACAGTAGTACAGAAATGATGGGATTAAATCAGGCGTGAGGAGGTGACACTAGGCAACACTATGCCCAGTGATCTTTGACTTCTCCCATAATGTTTAAGTAGGCCTCCACCCCTTTAAGATTGCCTACCCCTGGTCTACACTGTAACTGCCGACAAGGAATGAGAACAAGAATGTCAGGAGCTCCACAAACCTGATTGATAATGTCAGCAATAAAATATCATTTCTGTATACAATAGGTCACAAAGTACTTGAAGAAGTCAGCCCCTGCATGAGTTTAGCTAGGTCCAGCCCACCATTACATGAACTGTACTTCCACACAAGCAAGCAGAATTCCAATCTAGAAGAATCTTGATATCTTCCTTCTTCTTTGTCCTGGTCTGAAGACACATGCTCCTTATACCGTGTACACACGATCGGTTTTACCGATGAAAACAGTCCAATGGACTTTTTTCATCGGACAAACCGATTATGTATGGGCCCCATCGGTCTTTTTTCCATCAGTGAGAAAAAATAGAACATGTTTTAAATCTATCTGATGGGGAAAAAAAACGATAGCAAATTCCGATCGTCTGTGTGGAACTCCATCGGACAAAAAACCCATGCATGCTCAGAATCAAGTCGACGCATGCTCAGAAGCATTGAACTTCACTTTTCTTGGCTTGTCGGAGTGTTTTACGTAATGGCGTTTGGGACGGTCGGATTTTTCACTGATGGTGTGTAGGCAAGACTGATGGAAGTCAGCTTCATCGGATTTCCGATGGAAAAATCCATCGGATTAGAATCCATAGGAAATCCGATCGTGTGTACAGGGCTTTACTCTGTAGGTATATTTTCATACAGGGGCAGGTACTTTTGTGATCTACATTTGCTACACAGCACATAAATCATTAATAGCTCTTGACAATGAAGACCACGGATCAAACATCTGGATAGAACAGGTAGCTTAATTCATGTCTACAGTCAGGGATGTTGATAAGAGGGTACCACTGGTCCTCCTGTACAGGGGCCAGGCCAGCAGAGGACCCAGGCAGCAGGGGGAATCGGATGCCAAGGGGAAATTACAGAAGCGATCCCCCTTTATGGCTCTCTGCAGCAGCTGAAAGCTGGCTTCTATTCCTCTCCCTCCCACAAGCTTTTAGCTGCTGCAGAGAGCCATAAAGGGGGATCGCTTTTGTAATTTCCCCTTGGCATCCGATTCCTCCTGCTGCCTGGGCCCTCCTGCTGGCCTGGCAATTATAGGAACTGACCCACCTGTATGGCTCTCTCTGCAGCAGCTGAAAGCTGGCTTCTATTCCTCTCCCTCCCACAAGCTTTCAGCTGCTGCAGAGAGAGCCATACAGGTGGGTCAGTTCCTATAATTGCACTTCAGCAGCTGCACTGATCACCCTCCCTGCCCTCCGATTCCCCCACCCTCAGTGCTGCTGGCTTCCTCTTCTATCCCTCCCAGGGAACACAGGGAAATCTTTCCAAGATCGAGAGCTGGTGGAGCACGGGGGAAGGGGATGGAAAAACTGTTTGCTATGCATTAGTTTGTGAATGAACAGGAGCCTCTGTGCAGAACAGTATTTTATGTTTATTTACTGTCCGGTACAGCTGAGGCTGCAGAGAAAAGGATTGAGGAATCTATGTTATCAGTCCCTCTCTCTAAAGTGAAACATTAGGGGTTGGTTTAGACCCCTGATATTTCACCAAAGCCCCCCCTCTCAACAGCATTGTGAAAAACCTATAAAAAAAGTAAGAAATAAAAAAATAGGTTAAAAATAATAAAAAAGGGGGCTGACGGGTAGGCTGTACAGAGCTATGATTGCTAACAATAGCCCTTTCTGCAGTTACAGTGTAAACTGAACACAAGCTGAATGTAAGCAAAGTAGTGATAACAGCTCTCAAAGCACACGAAAAAAGGCAACATGTAACACATTATATCTGCAAAATTGATATCCCTGGATACATTAAAAGAACTAATGTGGTGTAGTGCCCTCCTCTAGTTAGGCTGTTGGGTTAGCTTTACTTCTCGGACTCACTGTAGTGAGTGGGTCAGTGATTGATTGTTTTGGGCTATTCAGGGTTTCCTGAGCTGAGAATTTGATTTCTCCCACCTTCCTCTGAAAGAAGTTTCCAGAGTACGAGGCAGGGAGATTCAAATGATTAGTGTGAATATTTATCATGCCCCAGCCAATCCCTGGAAGGAGGTATCCAAAAGGGCGCTGAGGAGGTGATAAATGTTTAGGAAGCCTTGCCAGAGTGTTCTTTTTCCCTCCAGGGAGGGTTCCAGTTCTCTTGGGGCTGCTGCCCCTGGAGGCACCATTACTGAGACAAGAACTTGTAGACTGGGTTTCAGCCACTGCTGGGCTGAGAGCCTGGAGAAGATCACCATAGGATGACATTTGCTGGAGGGCACTGTCTTAAATTCCTGGTCTGGAGAAGGGTCTTTTTATCTCCCTCACTGAGGATCAACTGTGGATGCTGGGTGGCAGACAGCTCCTGTGACACTGTGTGGAAAAACCTTGCTGGGGACTATTAGTTGTGCAAGTGCTAGAAGCTGCTATAAGGACTGGGACTGTTACTATAGGGTCCTAGATTTACTGGCTTATCCCTGTTACCTCAAGGAAAGGCTACTATTTTAAAAGTTGAGAAGTTTGGTCTCCCATTATTTCAATTGATTGTTTTGTATCCTGTGACCTTAAACCCCTCTCCTGTCAAAAGGTATTCAGCAATAAATATTAAAAAAAGACATCCCCTAAACCAGTGTTTCTCAACTCCAGTCCTCAAGGCGCCCCAACAGGTCATGTTTTCAGGATTTCCCTCAGATGAAACGGCTGTAGTAATTACTGAAGCAGTGAAACGGATCAGATCACCTGTGCAAAATAATGGAAAGCCTGAAAACATGACCTGTTGGGGCGCCTTGAGGACTGGAGTTGAGAAACACTGCCCTAAACTGAGCCAGAATTGTCAGTGTGCGTAGAATTGTGGCTGCGTGACTGGCAGCCTCTGTACTACATTAGGAGACCTGGTTACTTTCCCAGTAGCCCCTTGGGGGGATAAGTGCTACAGAGTTTTAAATGTCTATTTATCCTTTAAAGAGGAAGTAAAGTTCCATGTATTGTTTGTACCTATAGGTAAGCCTATAATAAGGCTTACCTATAGGTATTGTAAATATCTTCTAAACGTGCGCCGTTTAGGATATATTTACTGTAAATGCAGCCGATTACGTCATCGGCACATGCGATCTGAAGGAAAGGCCACCTGTGCCGTTTCTTCAGAAACCTGTGCCATGACCAGTGACTCCCACGCACATGCATGGGAGTGACGTCATGCGGCTCCTGCCTCACACAGCCGGAGTCCGCGGACCCGGAAGGAAGATGGGCAAAGATGGATGCGGCCCCCAGCGGTGAAATGAGGGTGTGATTTGCAGGTAAGTTTCACACGTGATTTGCAGGTTAGAAAAAAAAAAACACGCTTTACTTCCTCTTTAAAATGTTCTATCAGTTTAGATGTGTCCAGCAGAGATCTTTACATTGTCAACATTTAACCACTCACTAAAGCCTTCATAATCTTTCCAAAAAATTATACTTTAACCACTTGCCGACCGCCGCAAGCCGTGGTACGTCGGCAGAATGGCACGGACAGGCAGATTGGCGTACAGGTACGTCCCTTTAAATCTGCGGCCCTGCGGGCGCGCGCCTGCCGCGTGCCTCGTGAGTGCGGCCGCGGGTCCCGGGAACTCGATGTTCCTGGGAGTCCCACGATTGCGGTCGGCAAGAGCAGAACAGGGGAATGCCTTTGTAAACAAGGAATTGCCATATTCTGCCTAGTGACACTGTCACTGATGACCGTTCCCTGTGTCACGTGTAGTCACGCCCCCTCACAGTAAGAATCACTCCCTAGGAAACACTTAACGCCTGCAGCGCCACCTAGTGGTTAACCCTTTCACTGCCAGTGTAATTTTTACAGTAATCAGTTCATTTTTATAGCACTGATCGCTGTAAAAATTACAATGGTCCCAAAATGGTGTCAAAAGTGTCCGATGTGTCCGGCATATTGTCGCAGTCATGATAAAATTCGCTGATCGCCGCCATAACTAGTAAAAAAAAAAATATTAATAAAAATGACATAAAACAGTCCCCTATTTTGTAGACGCTATAACTTTTGCGCAAACCAATCAATAAACGCTTATTGCGATTTTTTTTAACCAAAAATATGTAGAAGAATACGTATCGGCCTAAACTGTGGAAAAAATATGTTTTTTATATATATTTGGGGATATTTATTATAGCAAAAAGTAAAAATATATATATTTTTTTTCAAAATAGTCGCTCTATTTTTGTTTATAGCGCAAAAAATAAAAACCGCAGAGGTGATTAAATACCACCAAAAGAAATCTCTATTTGTGGGGAAAAAAGGACGTCAATTTTGTTTCGGAGCCACGTCGCACGACCGCGCAATTGTCAGTTAAAGCGACGCAGTGCCGAATCGCAAAAAGTGGCCTGGTCCTTGACCACCAAAATGGTCCGGGGCTGAAGCGGTTAAAGTGTCAGCTTGTTTTTCTCCTCCTTTGTAGCATTGCAAGCTTTATATTCCATGGTAATAAAATGCAGTCTCGACATCAATACATTATAGTCTATAATAACTTAGCATTGGTGAGAATGTGTGGGTGACAGGTTTACGTTATAAGTTTTATCCAGATTTCATGGTGGCGGAGGAAGTGTGAACTCTGGGTGGAGGACACAAAACTATGACAGGCGTTACACTTCCCCTGTCAAAGAAACATGTTTGCACTGCGGGGGAAGAAAAACAAAAAGATGACAGCCATGATTTAAAGATAATTGATTTTTACGCATTTTGGAACTATTTCACAGTGTAGCCGACAGAGACTTAAAGCATCACTTTATATGACAAATTATCTGATGAAGAAACAAAGCATATAAGATTATATATCACCTGCACTTTAAGCCCTATTCAGACATGAGTGTTTTTCAGCTTCTTTCTCTATGCCTCACTGCTTTCAGCATACAGAATCCTACTTTGTTCTTTCTTTCCCTGTTCACACTTGTACGCTCAGTTGCCTAATGCTCTATGCTCAAAAGAGTACATGCGCTTTTTTCCCCCTAGACATTTTTGGCCCCATAGACTCCAATGGAAGCACCTTTAAAGTTCACTTTTTTTAGGAAAAAGTAATAAATGCACATTTTTTCCCCCTAATGCCGTGTACACACGACTGTTTTTATTGATGAGAAAAATGAATTTTTTTAAAATGGTCATTAAAAATGATCGTGTGTGGGCTTCAGAGCATTTTTCGCGACGTGAAAAATGGCCATGAAAAAATTGGAACATGCTCTAATTTTTCACGTCGTTTTTTTACATCGTCGTTTTTCTCATCATGAAAAACGACCGTGTGTGGGCTTTAACAACGTGAAAAAAAATGCGCATGCTCAGAATCAAGTGTAGCGGGTATTTGAATTTAGGGGAAGCATCTGGGTGGTAGGGTAACCCAGATGCACTGATTGCTAGGGAATCTGAGACCCTTTTATGGTTCTTGGAGGACTCTGGGGGTGTGAGGTGCCCTGCGGCCTACAGGTGGCGTTGTTGCCCTGGGCCGGAGTTGAACTCACACCGCAAGACTGTGCCTTTTTGTCCTTTCCTGGCGCTGGTACAGCGGGGTGGGGAACCTGCTGTGACGCAAAAGGAGAGGAGATAAAAGGGGTGGACGCCCTGACCTTGGGGTTCAGAGTCGGAGGACGCGGCCGCACCCAGGCACCTTCAGCCTGGGTGCTGGCGTTCCGGAGTTCCAGGCCCAGTTGCCCTTGACCTGGCCGGAGCGAGAGATGGAGTCCATCTCAGGCACCTTTAGCCTGGGGTGAGGTACTATGGTGGATGCCTGGGGCTCAGTACCTTCGACTGAGTTCCGCGAGGGTAGAGGAATCCGAGGGGGGCCCTAACTCCTTGGGTGCCCGTGTCTGAGGTCGAGAAAACTGGTGAGCAGAACTTCTCTGGAGGGTCCGGCGCCGCATTTGCTGGTGACATAGAGGCCTCCGGTGACTCCCTTGGACAGATATCCTTCCCCTGACAGGGGCTGTGCTAGCGAAGGTAATTCATGTTCTACCTCATATAGTCAGTGGCAGTGACTATTCGCCACTGGTGACACCACAGTGGTTAGCGATACTTTAAAGGATTGTGCCTCGACCTACTCCCATTAATACTGAACTGCTGCAAAGGTCCCAACTTGACTGTGCTGTATGTTTATTCGCTGAGAAGAATAAAACTGTGTTGGACCTATTCAGTGTGTGGAACTCTGGTTACTAGGAGCAAAGGGGAGTGGATCCGAGGAAAGGATTTGACCCTAGGACACCTACACAAAGCCCGATTTTTCTGGCCTTCATCTCTTCACTATGGAGGACATGGGCCGTGGTGTATCTCATCCCTCCCCCCGGTACTGACACCCCTAGACAGAGACAGACAAGCCAAGAATGAGAAGGGGTGAGAGGGGTGAGGTCGCTACACAAGTATGAGACGGGAGCGCTCGTTCTAATAAAACTAGCGTTCGTAATGGAGATAGCACATTCGTCACGCTGTAACGGACTGAAAAGCACGAGGCTGAAAAGCGCGAATCGTCACTCAACAAACTTTACTAACATCAAGGGTGGCGCCATCCGAATGGAACTTCCCCTTTATAGTGCCGTCGTACGAGTTGTACGTCACCGCGCTTTACTCGAGCATTTTTTTTTACAATAGTGTGTAGGCAAGGCAGGCTTGAGAAGAATCACGTCGAGAAAAATGCCGGTTTTTTTAATGACATTAAAAACGGTCGTGTGTACGCGGCATTAGGAACCTGCAGAGCTTAGTACAGCTGTATGCCCATACCTTTGTTATGGGCAGACAGTTACTGAAGTCAAGGAAGATGAATGAACACCAGCACCCTTGCAGTTCATTGGTAGTTGTAGTTCACTGTTGTTCATTGGTAGTTGTAGTCAATGATGTGGCTGTGTGGGTGGAGCCCCCCTGTTTTTGAATTGTGACAGAGGGTGTGAGGAGAGGTGCTTTAGTAACATGTTACATGTTATGCCTTGAATATGGGTGTAATCAGTGGTGGCTGGTGCTCAAAATTTTTTTTGGGGGGGGGGGGGCGCAAACAAACTGAAAAAAAAAATCATCAATCACTGTGCCCAAACGCCACCAGTTTGCCCCCTCAAATACAGCCAGTTTGTCCCCAAGTGCAGCCAGTTTCCCCCCAAATACAGCCAGTTTCCCCATCAAATACAGCCAGTTTCCCCCCAGCCCTGCACTTACCTTCCTAGGGTCAGCGCCGTCCTCGATGTCTTCTCCCGCCCTCGATGTCGCTTCAGCCAATCAGGTTACCGGTAACCAGACCCGGTGAACCTGATTGGCTGAGACGCGTGTCAGTGTTAACCAAGGAACGCACAGCCCGTGCGTCCCCTGGTTAACTATTTGGAAGCCGATTACAGCCCACAGGCTGGAATCGGGAAGCCTATCAGAGCCACTGGCTCTGATAGGCACTTCCAAAAACCAACCAGCCGCTCACCAGGGGGCCGGCCATCTGAAAAGTGGGCGGCAGCGGCGCCAGCGACAATACATAGGTTCATGCAATGCATGAACCTATGTATTGTTGACGTGAGTGACTGGCGCAGGAGAGAGAGGGGGTGGCGCTCCTGCGCCCACTATGGACGCACCGCCACTGGGTGTAACATGTAACATGTTACTAAAAGTGAACTTATCCTTTAAACTTGCATTCTCTCAGGAATATTTTGCACTTGAAGAACTCCTCTCCTCCCCTATAACTGCTCTCCTCTGTTTGTCCAGCCCAGGAAACACCTGAAGCATTATACACGTGCAAAAACACTTGCACAAAGCTTTTAACACACTTGTAAAAAACCTGAAGGGATTCAGAATCACCAGGAATACACACTGCTCACAATCTTCCCAGGTGTGGATGCAGGCTGCAGCAGTGAATGTGACATTCACCAATCACTCGTGGTGAATCACTCACTGTAGTTAAAAACACTTGCACCAGGAAGGTACGCTTGCAGTGAATGTTTGGTAAATGTCACATTCACTGCTTTATAAATATGCCCCAAAGCTTGTTGTATGCTATCTACGAAATCTACCAAACACTGAATTTGCATTGACAGCTGGCGTGATTCTTTAAAGCAAACATAATGAGAAAATGCAGGAAAGTAGTGGAGTTGGGACTTTAATTGAGGTATAAAGGTGAAATAAATAAAATAAAATGGATAGCTTGGATGTCATAGTTCCCTCTAAATTGACATGATACGGGATAAGTAACCCAGTAATCACAATATGTTTATGATACAAAAATGTAGTCACAAAGGAACAATTCATAATCATCATTAATTTAATAACACATGATTAATTGGGGAACATGATTAATGACATACAGACATGATAATAAATAATTCAATGAATAATAAATATATAAGTAATAACAACATGATTGACACATATCTGATTGATAAATAATAATATAAGCTGTTGTAGAGCATCCGAGGATGTAAACCCTACGCGTTTCATGGTCGGCTACCACTCATCAGGAGTTTGGATGCATGAAAGTAATCTAAAATGAGATAAATGGAAGAATTTGTTGTGGTAGTTTTTAGGGATCCACTAGTCCCCATAGACAAACCCAAAAAGATGAAAGAAAAAAAGGGGGGGGGGAAGCAAGAATAAGGGAAAGAGGAATAGTGAAGGTTACATAACAATATTGTACCTTGCTAAATAGCCAATGTAATGAGACCTTGTTTGGGGAAAGGCTCGGAGGGTGATACCGTGTACAGTGTCTCACCCAGGGTAGAGGCGGGAGATCAGTTAGCCAGGATGGAATCGTGGGCGGCAGACCCGTTGCTCGCCGCGAGCCACCATGCCAGGATATAAGGCTTGTATACTGATTGGATATATCTGTATAAAAATGGAAAAATTGAATGAATAGAAGCTATAAAAAAAATTCAATGTGGAAATGTAGCGTAGAGTAAGAGACTATGTAGATATGTGAAAAGGGTGAAAGAGGGCTATTGTATGATGAATAAATGATGAAGTGCTAGAGTGGTAGGGGTGAAAGTGATGTTGACGCAACTGCATATCAAAATACACATGGAAGAGCATACCCATACATAAATGGTGTATAAGTGAATAAAGTGGGGAATAAATAATTTTTTAACAAATAAAAATGATAATATTAAAAGTGAAAAAATTAAAATATATGTATATGTATGTGTAAGTGTTCAGCTTTTGGAAACTCAGGTGAACGGGGCATCTTACATCGTCCCCGTCACATACTCTCAACTCAGTTAAAAAATGGCTTTCTTCTGGCGACTCGACCATGCAGCCCATCTTTCTTCAAGTGCCTCCTTATTGTGCATCTTGAAAAAGTCACACCACATGTTTTCAGAGAGTCCTTAATTTCACCTGAAGGTATTTGTGGGTTTTTCTTTGCTCACATATCCCAGGAGGTTGTGGTTGCAGGCGGTTTCGCCACAGCACCAGGAGAATCAGAAATTATTTGGCGCTGCATCTTCAGGGGGCCGAATGCAATATCCTGGAAGAGACAGCTGTCTCCTGACATGGGTCCAGCACATGCAACAGCAGAACAGTGGGGGAGAAAAAGCCAATGCAGAATTTGCTGCCCTTGTAAATTTTTCCTGAATAAAAGATCAATAAAGGTAAATGGCATATTATGGATAAATTTATTGGGCGTTTGGGAAGCTCCTTTTTAATGGTCATCCCTGCTCATGATCAGTAGTTCAAACGACACACCTAGTGATTTACACCCTACATATGTATTGCAGGTGAACAACTTGGCAGCCTCTAACTACCAAGCACCGAGCCATTACCCCAGCTGCAAATGTTTTATATGGTTTATTAAATAATCTTGGTATGAATAATACCTCTCCATAAACACACAAAGAAAAGTTACACATGAGGATCAATATTCTCCCTGCACGTGATCATAAAGCAATTTCCCCATATGGAATATGAAGGTCTTGAAATACTGGCTCTGGACTTAATTCTACATCCATTAATTCATGCAAGGCTGCAATCCAAATAATGGCAGATTGTTGCAAAGCCAGATGCTACTGAGCTGCTCTCAAGGCTAAGACATTGAAGCTACACATTAGCTATTGGACAGTGGCCCCATGTAAGAAGAATCAAAAGCTGCCACTTCATGACATCAACAATCAAAAACTTGAATCCTATTTTCCATAGAGCTTGAATACTGGTATCAGCAGAACGGCATATGTGTGCTGTAGATGATTGGTGACAGCAGAATGATGGATTAGATATTTACAGTATGTTTGAGATTTGGATTACTAAATAAAACAAAAAAAATATATACTTTATTTTTTCATGTTATCGTTTGAAGCTGCTTCTGGGGATTTACAGAAAATCTTTGATGGCTGCAAGCCAAAGATATTTTTGTATGGTTTCTGGCTTGCTTGCCCTATTGTAGCTGCTGACATTTTTTATAAAAGGTCCAGAGCTGTCCTCACCCGAGCTGGTTCTTTACCAGTCTTTGGGTCCCAGACGCTGCCATCTTGGATGTGGGAAGCCGGATGTGACTTCCTGGGGCTTCACAGCCAACTTCCCACTGCACATGGGAGAGGATGAACTCTGCTTCGATTGCGGGCAGAGCAGAAATGGGAGTGGGTACCTGCCAGAAAAGAGTATCCCCCCCCCAAAAAAAAAGTGCCACAAATATAAGATTAGGTGTGGAGGTCAAGTTCCACTTTAAACTCTTGTATAATTATTAAAGGGGTTGAAAGGGGAGTCCAAATGGCAAACAAAAAACTGTAGGACAGCCCTGGGTATAACTCCTCCTACTACAAGCATGCTGCAGTTTTGTAGCAAAGCAGTATCAAAAGCAAAAATCTTATATTGTAGCTCAGGAATCCTTGAACCTTTGCGTTGTCCAGAAGTAGTACAACTGAGGGGCGGACAACCCAGCAAACAACTCCTAACAGACCAAAGGACAAGAACAAGGGATTGCATACTATCATGGTCATGGCAGGGGTTATATCCAAGACTGGCCTACTTTTATTTGTTTGCTAGTGTCTACTCCTCCTTTAGGTAGCAGTATAACCTGAATGTTCCTCAATGGATGAGAAATAAATATTTTGAAAAACATTTTTGTGCATTTAAAAATTATATAAAAACAACACAGAGCAGCATTTTTATTAAAACATTATGCCAAATAAAAGTTAAGCATTGCGTGCTGGCACTGATAAACTTGGCTAGAGCATCTAGGTCATGAAAAGGTTCATTGACCTCGGTCATGAAATGGGTTCAATGCAGAAAAAAAAAAAAGGTCAAAGAAACATCATATGCTTAGAGAAATATTCAAACATGAAGAAAAAGCATTCTGACTGATATTTCCTGTTTTGATTTGTCACAAATGGTTGTTTCCATCAATTCTGTGATTGCTCTAAATTTCTGCTCCTACATTTACAGCAAAAACAAGAAAAAAAAATCCTTTAACAAGGAAATCCATTTATAAAAGTTTGAAATAGTTACCGGTAGTTTACAGTTTTAATTTCGTTTTGTGCTATTTTGTGAATCAGATTGTTTGTCCCATGTATGCCTTTGCCAATTGCATCAGATTAGCATTTTGAGATTCCACCATCATCCACGGTTCCCCCCCAACAAATTCTACTGGAAAATGCCATTGAAAAACAAGAGAGAAAAAAAAACAGTCTGATTCCCAAAATGAGTTTGTCCCAGTCTGCCACTCAGAATTTTTCAAAGATTTGTCAAATTTTATTCTGAACTTTTGAAAACCAGCTCACTTTTTGTAGTTCCCTTTTAATTCAATGTTTTCAAAAAACCCTCGCTGAAAGACACTTGAAACTGATTCCACTTGGAACATCTTCATAAATCACTGCAAAGTGATTTTCAAAGTGTTTGTTTCATTGTACAAAGTACAAAACTAGAATCATTATTACTGGGCACATATTTTATTTGTAATCATATCCCATTATAGTGCTTAATAATCTTTGTTCACAAAGCTAACACTGCTGGAACTCGGCATCTGCGCCAAGAGACTCTGCCAGGCTACTTTCCAGAGCCAAGAGCTTGTTTGAGCCCCACAGAGACAGAAAGTTAATGGGAAAGTCGTTTATCTTCCGAAAGGAAATCAGACTATAATATAAAAGTATTTAACGTTTCCTTTCTTCCTAATGATAATAAACTTCAAAAAACTGTAATTACTTTCAGAAAGACGATGAAATATCAGCAGACAATTACCAACAAAGCTCACTCATTCAGTTGGTATTTTGGTTTCAGGACATTTTTCAGGCGGAATCAAATGCCTTTCAGTTTGCTGTGAACACAAGAAGAACTTTTGACAGACTATGTAATTTCTGACAATACCTTCTGGTGTAAGGGGACATACTCATGTTGTCAGATGATGTCAATGACTGTGGTGTATTTAATGGCCGGTGACATTAGAGAGAGCATTAATTTCTGCGGAGACCCCAAAGAAAGTCAAATGAACACTTCCATGGATTGACACTTCTTAAAATTTTAAATATGACATTTTCTGAGGAACAAATTCTTTCCTGCATTTTAAACAACTGTTACCAAGCATCCCCAACAACAGCTTTCTATCACCAAGATTTCCATATATCTAGGTATGAGCCGACTTCGCATCCTACTGCTACTTCCCGGTTGGGTTATTTGACCCATGACATCACTATGCTGGGGCACCTGCTCTTTGCGGTAACAGTATAGGCCTGAGATACTAGGTGTAGGAACTAATGTCTACTCTTACAGCATTAGCAGCTCGTAGTAAGTCTATTTTAGCCAAAGGAGAACACATCACTCTAGACATGATAAAATCTTTCCCAGCCACTGAAAAGTGTGCAGAGAATGGAAACGAAAAAATAGGGACAGTAGAGGACCTCAGATATAAGGAAAAATTAACTAAGTTGAATGTATTTTATTTTTCAGAAACATAGAAAAGTGACGGCAGAAAAAAGACTGAGTAGTCCATCGAGTCGTTAGACATTTTTGCACCATGAGCTTGTCCGCTAGTATTCCCTTAAAAGATTTCATTGCACCATGAGCTTGTGCGCTCGTATTCCCTCAAAGACGTTATTGCACCATGAGCCTGTGCGCTTGTATTCCCTTTTGTGAGTCCATCGAGTCTGCCTGTTTTTTGCTTTGTTTTTTGTTTTTTTCGGTAAATTTTTTTGTCTGAGTTTAGAACTATGTTTGTCTCAAGCATGTTTGAAGCCAAAAAATACTTTCTAGAATTAATTTTGAACTTTCCTCCTGTTAGTTTGAGGTCATGTCCCCGTCTTCTTGATTTTGGTTTCATATTGAAAAAACTGCCCTCCTGAACCTTATTCACCCCTTAATTCAGGGGTCTCAAACTGGCGGCCCTCCAGCAGTTGCGAAACTCCAAGTCCCATCATGTCTCTGCTTGTGGGAGTCATGCTTGTAATTGTCAGCCTTGCAATGCCTCATGGGACTTGTAGTTTTGCAACAGCTGGAGGGCCGCCAGTTTGAGACTCCTGCCTTAATGTATTTAAAGGTTTTAGTCATGTCTCCCCTTTCCCTTCTTTCCTTCAGACTGTACATATTAAGTTACTAAAGTCGCTCTCGATATGTTTTATCCCCCAGGCCTTTCACCATTTTTGTTACCCGTCTCTGGACTCGTTCTATTTTATCAATATCTTTTTGTAAGTGAGGTCACTTACAAAACTGGACCAGAACAGGACACAGTATTCTAAATGAGGTCTCACTAAAGATGAGATGTGGATGATGGCACTGTAATTATTTTAATTTAAAAAAACATCCAAGTACCTATACAGCTGTCACATAACCCAGCTCCTTACCAGCCTGTCTGCAGGGAAACATAATATGGAGGAGCTTCTAGTCCTCTGCTGCTGGTCACATGATACAAAAAAAAAAACAGCCTTTGAAATACAGAGTAAAAATAAATATATAATATCAATAAACTGTTTTAAATTGTCATACAAATATATATTTGTAATCAACTCATTTTTTGGCAATACCATGGTGTGGGCAGATTTCTGCCAGTCACAGGCTGTGTCACGACCCTCCAGTCTGTGTTTTAGAATAAGAAGGAGGTGAAACCTCCATCAATCTACATGTAATATTTCTCCCACATTGTGTTTCGCTGGTTAGTGGGCATGGAGGGTGGACGGAGTGGACTGTCAGTTACCACTGTGTATACGCCCACATGTATAACTCTATAGTCACATGGGCTGCTCAGATGTGATAGGTAGGAAATGCTCAGGATAGAAACTCACTGAAAACTGAGCATGTGCAGAGCTGCCAACACTGCTCTGCAAAATCCCTAGCTGAATTGGGGACTTGGTTAGAAGGGGGAGATAGAGAACAGCAGAATCAACCAGGTTTTTTGCAGAATACAGAAAATTAATATCTTAGTGACTGAGTGAGTATGACCAGCATGTAATACACCATTTGTTGATAGTTTTTTTATGATGTGGGTTTAGCGACACTTTAATGTGTGATAACATATGTGCATTAAACGCACCACAACAAACTACTCTGGTGTGAATAAGCCCTAAAAGCTGCTCAGATCTCAGCTAAACCCATCATTAGGGAGTCTTACCTTTCAAGATTTTTTTACTTACTTCATATATTGCAGAATGCTGCAAACATTTGCTATTAGTAAGGAATTCTGCTGAGAATCTTGCAGTGCTGACGCCAATGAGATATACAGTAAGAGATGACTACTCCAACCAGAGTATTTTAAAATGGATGGACCAGTAGAAATGTAGTAGCAGGCAATATAATATGTCTGCTTGTATGTTTCCAGAGTTGTCCTACTGCTGAACTGAATTAAAATCTTTGTGCAACTATAATTTTTCTGAAATTCAAAAGTTCCACTGGGCATTCTTCTAAGTCGTATCTCAAAATTGTCAACTCAGCATGACAGCCAGGCAACTAATATTTGCAGAAATCTGAGTAAACTCTTTAATAACATGTTGTTATAATCCAGGGATGAATCCAATATAACAAGCATTTATCCTAATAAACAGTTCTCTTTAATAGTTTCTAAAATGTAACATAAAAATTTCCTTGAAACACGAGCACAGGGCTGAAGCTTTGATGAAAGGTAAAAGGCATGTACCTGGAGGGAAATGCACACAACTCGGGTGCATGACCTTAAAATACAGAGTGATAGTGTTACAAAAAGCATGACCTTGGTGGTGGGATTCATATTAAATATGTCATTTTTTACAAAGAGATACATATGGGAAAAGCTTACCCAGGTGCAGAAATCCCTGCTTTGTTTCAAATAAGTGAAAAAGTTTACTTAGATCTGAAAAGATTGACACATGCAATACATTCCAGGGGTACATAGCCCTAGCCTGTATTCCCTTATTTTAACAATAGTGTGATCAGACATGCATTGCAAGAAACTAAATAAGGCATGCTGGTACTTGTAGTTTCAGCCATGTGCATAGACTTATTCTATAAAAAAATGAAAAAGTAAAGGTCAAGGTTGGACACAACTTTTGCTGTCCAAAACAACACCCCTCTGCTAGGAACACTTCTGCTACACTACTGTATTATTGTATTAATACTGGCGCTATACGGCAAACAAGCTTTGCCTTGGCTGCTTATCAGCACAGGTATAGTTTTATTAATGGTAAATCCAGCCCTGGGAAAGGTAGTCAAACATGGTCTAATAATCCAGCTATTTTAGGCATGAAATGGACTATCATCAGATAAATTAGTCATAAACTGTATGAAGTTAAAGCACAACACCAGGTAAAAATTCTAATTTTTATAGTGAATTGTGCATGAATTACAGGGGTTGGGCAAAAATATGGAAACACTACATGATTTGTAGGTGTTAAAGGTACATCATGTTTCATGTTGTAAGGGGAAGTGATGTAACATTCTTTTACTTCTGCTGTGTGAATGGACACCTAGCTAACAGATGGGAAACCTCAGTTTCATCATTCACAGCGTGCGCTGCTAGTAATACGGAGTCATGTCAGAGCTTACTGAGTTTCAAAGAGAGCAAATTGTTGGTGCCCGCTTAGCTGGTGCCTCTGTGACTGAAGTTGCCAATTTATTTCCGGTGTCGCGAGGTTCAGTTTCAAAGGTTATGGCGGCATATACAGTTTCGGGAAAACATTGTCTGATAAGCATAAGCACGGTCGACATGGTCAACTGACTGAAAGAGACAAAAAGGACATTGTGCAGGATTGTGACCCAGATGTTTGCATGAAGAGTGGTATCAGATTCCATTAGCCAACATCCAAGACTTATATTTGTCAATTCCCAGGAAATTCAGGCCATTTTGGATGCCAAAGGCGGTCCAACACCGTATTAGGTAACGATTTTGTTCTTTTACCATATTTGCTTCCATAATTTTGTTAAACCCCTGTACCTTACTCTTCAGTCTTGCTCGCAAACATAACTTCTCAACCCATCTTGAGGTATTGCTCAGAGTCATAGTTTCCTCTATATGCACAGCTAATTTCAAGCCCTGGAGGCCAGGCACTTTTTGTTATCTCTTTGGAAACCAGTGTCAGGTCACCTGAGGCTAGGTGACAGATGCACACCGTTGGGGTCAGAAGTGCATCGCTATGATAGTGGACCCTACGGCTGACTGCTGCGGATGGAACCCTGGGTGGTACAGGAAGGCAGGTCCACTGGGACATCAACACGGATCCCACAGGGAGCTAGAACATAAGATTCCCCAGGGCGCGGAGTCTAAGAGCCAGCAGGTGTTCACCAGAGCTTCTAGTGGTGAGGATGAACTACGCTGCAGCTGACTCCAGGTCGTGGCCCCCAGGGTCTCCCAGCTCACGCTCACAGTAGGCTATAGGAGGAAGCTACAGGTCGGGGCGACTAGTAGACAAGGATAAACGGAGAACAAGCCAAAGGTTAAGGGTCACAAGCAGGCAGGGATGATCGAGAAACGCGCCAAAGGTCAGGGTCACAAGCAGGCGGGGATGGTCGGGAACACACCAAGATCGGTAACAGAGACAAACGTAGAGCACACAGCAAGCAGCAAACAGGAAACCAAACACACAATATTGCACAGCAAGGCAGGCTTGGAGAACAAAGTGTTAAATAGTGGTTCCTGTTGAGGCTAGGGTGGAGCCACACTGAGGGAAGATTACTTAACCATGCAGGTGTGAGAGAGCAAGCCCTAAGGCTGATACACAGACCAGGTAAGAGACAGGTCATGAAAGTATTACTGCAAGGTCATGACAACCAGTCCTCCTATTGCCCTGTGTAGGTTTTCAGGCTTCCTCAGTTGCAGACAACAGGGGGCACTGACATGACGCAGCTCCACAAACCCTTCTCCAGCCGTACATGCATAGCTATAAAAATAGCCAGTGCAGTGATGCAGATTTACTGTTTTTGGAACTATGAAACAAAATGTTTTTTAATAGAGGGATTTCAGGATAGTGAGAAGTACAAAACTTGTTAGAAATACTATAAGATCAGAGTTGGGTTTTAAGACAACCTACTAGGATTCTTCACCACTTCCCTAGGCATAGTGACAAATGAATCTTCAGAGACAACAGCAGATGTGCCATGACTCTGGACCTGCAAAACACTACTTCTAACCGTGTACAAAGATATCTGGGAAGCACCATAAGCCCTGCCCATTTTTCAAGGGTCACATTGCAAGCAGGCTAGCAATCCTCAATCCAACATGGTCTGGATATGGCCTCCGAGGCAGGACTCAAGGTTAGCCGCTCTAGACTGCTGCTCAAGACCAGTGTTTCAGACATTTTAAACAAAGAGAAAAAATGTATCTATGGAAAACTGTGTTGATAGAAGAAAAAGGAAAAAAAAATAATAATACAGGGGTTTCCTCAGCAAAGCTGAAGAAATAGCCTCCAACCTCCTAGGACACTAGTAAAAAACATATGCATGGCAGTTGGAGTTACACAGTGGGCTGGCTTATTGTTTTGCCATTGTTCTCCTGAAGGTAGCAGTATAATACTATTGTCTATGATTATTTACTTTTCCTGTGTCCATTAATAGGCCATAAATAAATAAATAATTATTTTCAAATGAACTTTATACTTTGCAAGGGTTTTTGGCTTTCCCGGGCCTCTCTTCAAATTGAATGTTGGGTGATCTGCCATTACTAAAACATCTGATCACTCTGACAGGGGTGTATCCAGAGTCTTTTCTCGGGAGGGGCACTGCCAAAAAATGATTTTTTTGTGGGAAATTCATCGGGGAAATGGTTGGTGTCTGCGCTTCAATCATCCCGGCACCATGGTTGTTATGGTGTCAGGATGATTGAAGCGCATTATTTTTATTATTACATTGTAATATGAAATTAAATAGTTCAATGCAGAATCAGTGGGAGCCCCGAGTGTGTCACTTGCCACCGTCGCCTGCAATTAGTGGGAGCCCTGAGCGTGTCACTTGCCACACGTTGTGGATTGTCACTTGCCACGTCACCTGCCACATCTTGTGGATTGTCACTTGCCACACCTTGTGGATTGTCACTTCCCACATCACCTGCCACACCTTGTGGATTCTCACTTGCCACGTCACCTGCAACACCTTGCTGATTGTCACTTGCCTGCCACCAGATGCAGATTGTCATTTGCCACGTCACCTGACACAATTTGCGGATTGTCACTTGCCACGTCACCTGCCACACCTTGCGGATTGTCACCAACTTGCCTGCTAAGGTGTAGTTTTGGTTGTCTCTTGCTGTGTCCCAGACTCCCAGAGTCAGGCAGCAGAGAGATAATGTAATCTCTCTGCTGCCTGCACAGTGAGGGCAGAAGTCACTGCAGGAATGCAGGGCAGGCACGGGCGGTGAGAGATGATCTCATCTCTCTGCTCCCCCGCTCCCGGCTAGCTGATTGGCCAGCTGCCACACTGAGCCTGCTCTCTCACTCTCACCTGCGCTGCCAACACACTGAGCAGCACGGTCTGCCCACGAACCGCGCCCCCCCGACAACAAACCATGCCGCAAGCGGAGCCGCCCGCTTTCTTACCCGTCTGTGGAGCCGCACGCTATTGCACCTGCCCACAGAGCGGCCTGACGTGACTCACTGAGGTCACTCGTTGCTAGACGCCAAGCGGCCCAGGCGTTAGCAGCGAGTGCAGGGAAGAGGCTCCACCCACCTCCTCCTCCGCTCCTGGTATCGTGTCAGTGCGCCACGTAACTACATTAGACGAGTCTCTCTCTCAGCGCCGCTGATCGGCTGATGTGAGAAACTGAGAGAGAGACTCAGAGAGGCAGCGGCAGCCGCAGAACAAGTACTGTATATACTCGAGTATAAGCCGACCTGAATATAAGCCGAGGCACCTAATTTTACCCCAAAAAACTGGGAAAACGTATTGACTCAAGTATAAGCCTAGGGTGTCCTAGGCTTATACTTGCCTCACTTTGCCTCACTGTGCCCATGCCTCACTGTGCCCATGACTAGACTGATGTTTAACATGGAAGTCTATGGAAGGAGTGCCCGGCTTTGAAAAATCGGTTCTCCCAGACACCAAACTTTTCAAACTCATAGAGGAGACATGGGGCTACATGTGTGCCAAGTTTGGGGTCCAGAGGACCTACGACCGGCCGGTACCGGATCCGCAAAATCACTGGAGAAATGACCGTTTAACATTGGAGTCTGAGGAAGGGGTGCCCGGGTTTAAAAAATCAGTGCTCCACGGGTGTAGGTCCCCCAGACACCAAACTTTGCACACTTGTAGAGAAGACATGGGGCTACATGTGTGCCAAGTTTGGGGTCCAGGGGTCCTACAGCCGGCCGGTACCGGGTCCCAAAATTTCACACAGAGCAAGCAAGTGAGTGTGACAGATGGTCTCGGGGGGGGGGGCAATTGCCCTGTTGCCCCCCCTGGATCCGCCACTGCACTCTGAGTGTTTTCATAAGAAAAAAAGCAGCTTCTGCATCAATTTAATCTTTAGTCTTAGAGCCTTATTTCTTGTATCTCGCCAATAAAGAAACTCCCATTGTCTAAAATTCTAGTTCAAGTTCAAGTGCAGAACTTTGGGGAAACAGCTAATCAAACAGTAAATTGGATTTTTGCAAGCATTATGTACACTAAAGAGTAAATTAAAAACATTATTATGAAGCCATGGTCGTAAGAACGTTATATCTTAATTTTTGCAAGTTTCAGAAAATAGCTGGTTGTAGGCTGAAATGTAGTTGTCATTTTTATAACACTAAAAAGGCAATATGCTGATAGTGACTAGTACTCCTTCTAGAGTCTAAAAGCTACACACAGTCACTAACTCTTCAGCACTGGGGTTGCTTATTTATTTAGAATCATCAGTTGCCTCCTTTTGATATCCACCAGTAACCTAGTAGGGGATATGTAGACTTGCACCACCATAGGACAGCTGGACTCTTTACCATTAACTTCCTCCTGGCCTACTTAAGTGAGCTTTTCCACACCCAACTTGATTCCTGGTCTCAAACTTGCAAAAAGGCCCCCCAGCTAAGCCTAGCTGGGACCCCAGTGTCTTCCCAATGGCTTTTTCTAGAAATCTGCCCATGCAAAGGGCCTTCTTCAGCAGGACTGACCTGGGAACTGTGTTTCCTGCTGCTCAGGTCTCAGACTATTTATGGGCTCTCTCACCACCAACTGGACACACCTCCCAATGAATTGGCTGGAGTGCCATATATATATATATATATAATCAGGCTGCATACGCTTTCTATGATTTACTTTTCTCTCAATTCTAACAGTGCCTCTGCCTCTCTATCCTATGTGCTGAAGTGGGAGCGAGACATGTCCCCAATAGACCTTGTAGTTTGGAGAAAAGCCTGGTCCAGCATAGCGAAGTGCTCCTTTAACAGGGCCACGCTGGTGACAGCCTATAAGGTCCTCCTTCACTGGTACAGGGTCCCAGCCCGCATAGCTAAATCCAACCCATCCTATAGTGACAGATGCTTCCAGGGCTGTGGTCAGCGTGTAGACGCAATCCATATTTGGTGGTCCTGCCCCCGCCTTGTGGGATTTTGGTCAAGGGTCTTTAGACTCCTGTTCACCCATTTCCACGTATCTATCCGCAAGGATGCCAAACTCGCCTTGCTCTATTGCCCGATCCTGGGCCTCTTCTCTTACCAGCAGAAACGAGCCACTTATCTATTTATTACAGCTAAACACGCAATAGCCAGCGCCTGAAAAAAGCCAGCTGTTCCGTTTGCAGAGGTAAAGAGCTCCCTGATGACCCTTAAGATTCATGAAACAATGGTGAGTATCCTTCACGACACTCATGCTAGATTTCTCAAAGTGTGGGCCCCTTGGTGGTCTTATGCTCTTTCAAACTTACACCTGACTAGCCTAGGCCTCTCAAATTGACCTACCCTTATCTCCAGACAAGGGGAACCTTCCCCCTTCCTTTTCCTTAATCTTTGCATATGCCCCTCTTTCCCCTTCTACTACTCTTTCTTTCTACCTGTTCCTACAATCTCCTTGCCGTTCTCTCCCTCTACTATTTCCCCACAATCCCCCACCCCCCCCCCCAACTCTTTTTTTTTCTTTCCACCATGTTTATTCTAGTTTTGTTAATCTTTTCTTAGTGGACTAATCCGCTCTCTTCACCCACCGTAGTCCCTAAGTCTGTAGGCTCAGGCATTTAGCCTTGACCCTCAGCTCTGGCCAGAGGGTCTTTGTTAGTTCATAGTTCACACCCTATGACACATTATTTTCAGTGTTTTTTGCACTGTGCCTAATGCTCATATCCCCTGCGTGGGAACTTTGCATTTGTTCTTTTTGAAATTCAATAAAAAATATTGTGCCGAAAGGAACACAGCTTAACTAAAAGGGCAAAAGCTGTCATTGTGTCTGAGTACAGGGTTGCCAACTTTCAGTAAATTTCCAAGCAGTTTGTAAAATCCATAATTGTCGCATCTGTCTATGAATGTCAATTACGGACATGCAGCCTACTTGTCCGCAATGGACATTCAAGGACAGATGCAAAAAGTACAGATTTTAAAAACTGTTCAGAAATTTACTGAAAGTTGGCAACCCTGGCCTGAGTAGCACCCATCCCGTAGCCAGGACCTGTGCCTGCAAGAGGTGTCAGTACAGAGTACAGGTGCGTACTGGTTTAAAAGAAGAAAAAAGAGCTCACCTGTCTGTCACTCTGTCAATCAGCATGTTCATTGCACTGTGGCACAAATAATTGGCTCCTTGTGTTGTTTTCTCCTCCCCCAGTCTGAGCTTTGTTGTACAGTGACTGCAATTGGCTTAGCTCCCGTCCAATTCAGGTAACTTACACTGCTTGCATTCAAAATACATCTAATCATGTATCAATAAACAGAGCTGCATTCAAGCACAGGAATATATACCGTATTTATGAAAATCAGGGGAAAATCGTGGGTGCGTGTTATACGCCGATATCCACATCCCTGAGCTGTCTCCGCTGACTGGGAGTGGAGCGAGATACACATAGCCGAATGTACTCGGCTTTTCTCGGCTCCGCTCACAGTCACGCCCAGTCCCGCCATTGGACCTGTGTTATGTCCATCATAGGGCGGGACTCGGCGTGACTGTGAGCGGAGCCGAGAAAAGCCGAGTATAGCCGAGTACACTCGGCTATGTGTATCTCGGCGGCGGCTCCGCCCAGTCCCTGCGTCCCCGGCGTTCTCGGCAGCGTCCGCACAGTCTCGGCGCCAATTTTGAAATGCTGCACGGCGACTCTGGGGCAAGGCTGCACGGCGACTCTGGGGCAAGGCTGCACGGCGACTCTGGGGCAAGGCTGCATGGCGACTCTGGGGCAAGGCTGCATGGCGACTCTGGGGCAAGGCTGCAATGGACACTGACAAGGCTGCACTGTGACCAGGCTGCACTGTGACAAGGCTGCAATGGACACTGACAAGGCTGCACTGTGACAAGGCTGCAATGGACACTGACAAGGCTGCACTGTGACAAGGCTGCAATGGACACTGACAAGGCTGCATTTAAATGTAAGTTATTTTTCCTTAAACTTCCCTGCTAAAAGTTTTTTTCCCTAAAATTTCCTCCTAAACTTGGGGTGCGTGTTATACGCCGGTGCGTGTTATACGCCGATATCCACATCCCTGAGCTGTCTCCGCTGACTGGGAGCGGAGCGGAGCGAGATACACATAGCCGAATGTACTCGGCTATACTCGGCTTTTCTCGGCTCCGCTCACAGTCACGCCCAGTCCCGCCATTGGACCTGTGTTATGTCCATCATAGGGCGGGACTCGGCGTGACTGTGAGCGGAGCCGAGAAAAGCCGAGTATAGCCGAGTACACTCGGCTATGTGTATCTCGGCGGCGGCTCCGCCCAGTCCCTGCGTCCCTGCGTCCCCGGCATTCTCGGCGTTCTCGGCGGCGTCCGCACAGTCTCGGCGCCAATTTTGAAATGCTGCACGGCGACTCTGGGGCAAGGCTGCACGGCGACTCTGGGGCAAGGCTGCACGGCGACTCTGGGGCAAGGCTGCAATGGACACTGACAAGGCTGCACTGTGACCAGGCTGCACTGTGACAAGGCTGCAATGGACACTGACAAGGCTGCACTGTGACAAGGCTGCAATGGACACTGACAAGGCTGCACTGTGACAAGGCTGCAATGGACACTGACAAGGCTGCACTGTGACAAGGCTGCACTGTGACAAGGCTGCAATGGACACTGACAAGGCTGCATTTAAATGTAAGTTATTTTTCCTTAAACTTCCCTGCTAAAAGTTTTTTTCCCTAAAATTTCCTCCTAAACTTGGGGTGCGTGTTATACAAAAAATGCCTTTGCAATGAGGCCCCCTTGTTGGAGGAGGAGTAGAGGAATTAAAGAATCGTCTCGGGTGAGGACAACGCTAGATTCTTGGACAGGTAAGTGTCCTTATATTAAAAGTCAGCAGCTACAGTATTTGTAGTTCCTGACTTTTCATTTTTTGAGGTGAGACTGGAGCTCCTCTTTAACACAAACAACAAAATCATTAAGATTTAAAGTCCTGTGTACTTGGAAAACAAAGATTTACAAGATGAAATTATAATTAGGTTATTGAAAATATAACATTTTACAATGACACTGGTTGAGAGTTCTATGTATCATATCAACAAATGAATAGGGGGAATGGGGAATCAAAAAGGGTAACAGATGAAGAATCCAGGATTTCTATTAGGTCAGAGTTGCTCCTAAAGCCTGATTAATAATCTCATGAGTGCAGATCTCCCACAGAAGTAAACTGATTTCAGAAATGTCAGAAAATGTCACCTTTCTCACCTCGTTTTCTTCGTATGTGTGGTATGCACATGTTGGTATGCAAAGCATGTTAAACCACATAGGCAAGTTCTGCACGGATCTGATAGGTATACAGCCTTTCATGTATAGCTGTAACTGTAGACTGCAGCACCTCAGGGGGTTCAAGCAGCTTAAAGCTGGCCAAATACTGAGCGAATTTCCTTATAAACTGAATTGCTTCAGGAGTGGACCTGTCATCACACTCCTGCCTGACACCCTTCAACTGAATGTGGAAAAAAACAGGTGGAAGATTGTCAGCCGAACAGAAGCTGCATCCCATTAGATGCAGCCACTGTTTGGGTATTCTGACAGCCACCAGAAAATTAGAAATGGGGCCAATCCTAAGGCTTCATACACACAGGCTTTAAAAGGGACACCATTCAGGACCTTTGAGTTCCTTTTCCCTGCAGGAAAAGAAGGATATGAGAAAAGAAAACATCCTGGACTGCCGCACTCCGTGGAAGACGTCTTTATTGGGAATAAAATCCAATTCATTACTCATGCGCTATGGGTAAGCATCTATTGATGTGAAACGCGTTAGCCTACTGTCCCTATATTGCTTTGAATTTGACTGTTTTGCTTTGGATTGAATTTTATTCCCAATAAAGACGTCTTCCACAGAGTGCGGCAGTCCAGGATGTTTTCTTTCCTCATAGACTTGAGCAAAGCCAGCACCTGTTTGCCTCAAGTAGGGCGGGAGCACAGCAAAGGATCAGAGGCTTGGTGAGCTTTTTCAAGGAAAAGAAGGATGTTGCTCCCATCCTTGTACAGGAATATATAAATATTGTGCAAGGCTGAAGGTACACACACTAAGCAGAAAACATCAGGTAAAACATTAACTTCCTGGAATATCTGCTGCAAACTCCTTGAAGTAGGCATGTTTTGCACCCTTTAGCACCTTCCACAAGATTAAAGCAGATCGTCACCTCCTCTTACAGGTTCTACACACTTTAGATACTCACTAATCCAGCAGATCCAGCGTTGTCCTGCTGGGATCCCCCTCTCAGTAGTCGCTGTTCAGGTCGTATGCCGCCATCTTTGTGTGTGACTTCATCGGAAAGCTGTCAGTTCTTTCCGGGTGCAGCTGGTGGGACTCCTGATGATGCGCTCACTGGGCCCTCCCCCTCCTTCTTTGTCAATGAAGGACTATGCCTCCTGGGGCTGGACATACACAAAAAAAAAGCGCTATTTGCACAGCGGAGTAGAGGAGAGATGGAGAGGAGGGAACATCAAAATACAGGTGAAGATCTGCTTTAAAGTGGATCTCCACCCTAAAGTGGAACTTCCGCTCATCGGAACCCTCCCCCCCCCCCTCCGGTGTCATATTTGGCACCTTTCAGGGGGGAGGGGGGTGCAGATACCTGTCTAAGACAGGTATTTGTACTCACTTCCCGGGAGTCCTCTCTACGGGTATTCTGCGGGAAGTACGTCACTTCCCGCAGAATACCCGCTGTGTTCTGCGAGACACTCGCCTCCCAGAACACAACAGGGACCAGTGAGAATGGCTCAGCGCGACTCGCGCATGCGCTATAGGGAACGGGGCAGTGAAGCCGCAAGGCTTCACTGCCTGGTTCCCTCACCGAGGATGGCAGTGGGGGCAACAGAGTGACGAGCGATTGCTCGTCTTCTGCTACCGACGTCGCTGGACTCCAGGACAGGTAAGTGTCCTAATATTAAAAGTCAGCAGCTGTAGTATTTGTAGCTGCTGGCTTTTAATATTTTTTTTTCAGGGGAGCTCCGCTTTAAGATAGTTTTTTCTTCAAATATTTTCCTGGCAGTTTCGATATTGGTGAAACGTTCTGTTTCCAATTTGTTTTTAAGCAGCTTTACCAACCTTTTTAGGTTACAAAGTCCCATCTCATGCCCCGTACACACGGCCGGGATTTCCGATGGGAAAAAGTCCGTCGGGAATCCCGACGGGAAAAAAGAGAGCTGGTTCTCTTTTTTTGCCGGCGGTTTTTGGCAGTTTTCCCGTCGGAAAAACTGTGAGGAAAACCCGGTCGCGTGTACGAGGCATTAGCCTCTGACAAACACACACTTTCATTTTCTAATGGTCTTGTCGGAACAAAGGGGACATAATTGCCTGCAGGACTTTCACTGTCTCCGCTCTGAGCTTTTGTGTATCATCTAGATTATCTACAGGAGCTTGTTATGGTACCTACTGGCAGGTGACACAGGCTCACCTGAGGTGCAGAGTCTAAAGCCTGGTACACACAGGCCGAACCCCCTGTCAGAACACAATAGCTTAGCTGGGGCATTGGATAGTTAGTACAGGGAGCTCCTTCTGAGCTTCCTAGTTTTTTATTTTTTATATATCTGTGAGTAGGAGTTCTGGAAATCTTGGCAGGGATTCTGAAAGTACCGTAACAGAGCCTCGACCAGAGAAGGGTTCACATTTAGTTTACACTAAGAGCATTAACATGCAACGTACCCACCCAAGCCTAGATATCTTTAACACTTTGTTATGATAGTGTGGTTGATTGGTTCAAGAAGGACAATCTGCTTTAATGTGGTTCAACAATCAATATAAAGGAAGTAAAAGGAAAAATGAATTATAACGGCTGGGATCACACTAAGGGGGTGGAATCACACAACCTGTCAGGAAAGGCGTTTTTACAATCTGCCTGGCAACAGTGCCGCCAGGAGATTGTCTACACTCCATAGGTCCATTCCGCGCATGCGCGTGCACAATAGCGCGATCGGCGTGCGCGGGCGCGCGCGTTCACGGGAGCGCGCAGGCGCGCGCGTGCGTTCGCGGGAGCGCGCGCGGTGACAGCATTTGGCGCCAAACAAGGTATTTAAACTATCTGCATACCTTGCTTCTTGCTGTCTGGTCTACAGCGTTCCCGAGACCCCTGCTATTGACTTCTGATTCCTGTACACCTGTTATCTGATCCGGCTTGTCTCTGTTAACCCCGATTGCTGCCCGCCCCGACTTCGGCTTGCTCTGACAACTCTCTTGGTCATCCCTGTACCTAGTCGCCTGCTGGTCCGACCCATCGGTCTGCCCGAACTATAAGGCACCTCCACCTGAACTACAGTGCACCCTGCCTGAAGCCACCGTGCATCTCTGCCTGAATCATAGCGCATCTCTGCCTGAACTACCCTGCACCTGTGCCTGAGCTACAGCACACCTCAGCCTGTACTACAATACACCACCTTGTTTCCGCAGTCTGATCTGGGACTTTTATACATCTGCCTGCTGTCTGCATTCTGATTAGTCCTACTGTGCACCTTCCAGCTATCTTTGGACTGTTCCAGTTTGCCGTGTACCATCTGCTGCCGCAACTACCCAATATCCTGCTTACCTGCCAGGCACTTGTGCCCCCTGTCCTCCTGAGCCTCTGTCTGCTCTATCAGGGGCTCTCGAGCCAGGGGTTTACGAGAGGCCGCTCCCTGCACGTTGGGCTCCCATCACAAGGTACGTGACAGTACCAGACAGCCATGTCGGAGCCTACGCAGGGGGCCTCTCCCATGGAGGAACTATGCCGCCACCTGGACGGACTTACTGCTGCAGTCAGGAGTTTGCAAGAGGGATATACCCGGCTAGAGGAGCGTGTCCAGACCCTGGCTACTTCAGCACCTGTCGCATCAGGTACCTCACCTGCACCGTCGGTTGTCATGTTGCCACCTGAACCCAGGGTCCCTACTCCGGAGAGGTTCTCTGGGGACCGCAGCAAGTACAGGGCCTTTCGTAACGCCTGCGAACTTTTCTTTGCGCTACAGCCCAGGACCTTCTCCCTTGAATCTACCAAGGTGGGCTTTGTCATAGCCCTATTGTCCGGTGAACCTCAGGCCTGGGCACACCGCCTACTGGAACAGAAAAACACCTGCCTTGACCAACTAAGTACTTTCCTCCAGGCCATGGACCTCCTCTATGAGGACCCTCAACTGGCCGCTACCGCCGAAGCAGCATTATGCTCTCTCCAGCAGGGTCGCAGAGCCGCTGAAGATTACGTATCAGACTTTAGGCGCTGGAGCGCCGACACCAGCTGGAACGACGCCGCCCTGCGACACCAATTCCGGCTGGGACTATCTGAGCCCTTAAAGGACGAGTTGGCCCGGGTCGGTATACCGAACACACTCGATGCCTTGATCCTTCAAGCTATTCAGATCGACAGGCGACTAAGGGAGCGTAGAGCTGAACGGTCAGCGGGACCATCCCGTCCAGTATGGATGTTGCCACGGGTACCCTATCCTCCTCATTCCGCTTCTTCGACCTCCCCACGCTCCACTACCGATGCCTCTGAACCCATGCAACTGGGGTTGATCCGACCTTCGCTTACTCCGGAGGAGCGCCAGCGACGCCGGGTTCACAACCTCTGCCTCTACTGCGGGGACTCAGGACATTACGTGAGGATGTGCCCCGCTAAACTGCGTAAATGCCACCTCTCCTCTACTGTCTCGCCTGTTCTGCCTAACCATTCCGCTCACCTGATCGTTTTCATCTCTCTACAGCTCCCAGGAAGGAAGATCCGGACTCCCGCCATTATTGACTCCGGTGCCTGCAGCGGCTTCATGGATCTTTCCTTCGCCTTGAAACATCAAGTCCCTTTGAGGCCCAGACCTAAAGAACTCACGGTCCACCTTGCCGACGGATCGGCCATCAGATCAGGACCAGTGACGCAGCAGACAATTCCCCTGCGCACAACCACTGCGGACAAGCATCAAGAACTATTGTGCTTGGACATTATAGAATCCCCTCTCTTCCCAATTATCTTGGGGATACCATGGCTAAAAGCTCATAATCCTCAGATCGACTGGAACACTGGAGAGGTTCGCTTTCCATCTCTCTATTGCCGTGAACACTGTTTTCCAGCACCATCCGACACCTCGTCCCCATTACTTTGTCTGGGGAGTGATATGGAGAACCGGCGGCTGGTCCCGGAGGCCTATCACAACTTTCTAGATGTCTTTAGCAAGAAGGGCGCGGAGACTCTACCTCCGCACAGGCCCTACGATTGCCCTATTGACCTTCTTCCGGGGGCAGAGGTCCCTTTTGGAAGAATTTTCCCCTTATCTGAACTAGAGCTTGGAACTCTCAAGACGTACATGGATGACAACTTAGAGAAGGGATTCATACGTCCCTCCACCTCTCCTGCCGGAGCCGGTATATTCTTTGTAGAAAAGAAGGACCACTCCCTACGCCCCTGTGTGGATTACAGAGCCCTGAATAAAATAACTATTAAAAATAGGTATCCCCTGCCATTAGTACCCGAACTTTTTCAAAGACTTGGGACAGCAGCCATTTTCACTAAATTGGACCTCCGCGGCGCCTACAACTTAGTCCGCATTCGGAGCGGCGATGAATGGAAAACAGCGTTTCGCACTAGATTCGGGCACTTTGAATACCTGGTCATGCCCTTCGGGCTATGTAATGCCCCTGCCACGTTCCAACATTTCATAAACGATATTTTTAGAGACTACCTAGATCTATTCGTCATCGTCTACCTAGACGATATCCTGGTCTTCTCTTCCTCCTTAACCGACCATCGTGAACACGTCCGGAAGGTATTGGCCCGACTTCGCCAACATGGTTTGTACGCCAAGCCCGAGAAATGTGCATTCGAACAACAAGATATTCAGTTCCTAGGGCTAATCATTTCGGTAGAGGGTATTAAGATGGACCCTCAGAAGGTCACGGCCATTCTGGATTGGCCAGCCCCCAGCGATAAGAAGGGGATCCAGCGCTTCGTGGGCTTTGCGAACTTCTACCGGAAATTCATTAAAGGATTCTCCTCTATCATTGCCCCCATTACCAACCTAACTAAACAAGGTAACCGGTTTCACTGGTCCCCCGAAGCTCAGGCCGCCTTCGCTAACCTTAAGAATCTGTTCATCTCGGCCTCTGTCCTAAAGCACCCTAACCCGGCCTTACCTTACATCTTGGAGGTGGATGCCTCTGAAGTGGCAGTTGGAGCAATACTTTCCCAGAGACAAGGCCCAAAGGCCGCATTGCATCCAGTAGCCTTCTTCTCCCGTAAACTAACAGAGGCCGAGAAAAACTACGACGTCGGGGACAGGGAACTTCTGGCAATAAAGTCCGCACTTGAGGAATGGCGCTACCTCCTGGAAGGAGCAGCACATCCTATCCTGATCTATACCGACCATAAGAACTTGGAATACTTAAAGATTGCCAAGAGACTGAGACCACGCCAGGCCAGGTGGGCACTCTTTTTTACCCGATTTTCGTTTCACATCACGTACCGACCCGGATCAAAGAACACCAAACCGGACGCCCTTTCCCGGATGTTTGCCGAACCTAAGGTCCTTTCCCCTCCGGATACCATTCTACCTCCCAGTAACTTCCTCCTGTTACAAGAGGACCTCCTGTCCCAAATCAGACAGGCCTCCTCAGGACCATGCCCAGTTCCTGGCCTTGCCCTACAGTCTAAAGACGGTCTGCTGTGGAACAAGGACAAGATTTTTGTACCTCAACAACTTCGGGTGGCCGTCTTGAAATCCTGTCATGACCACCAGTTAGCCGGCCACTTCGGTGTGTACAAAACTTCCGAACTTCTCCAGCGGACATTCTGGTGGCCACGATTATCCCAAGATTGCAAGCGCTATGTGGAATCTTGTACCACCTGCATCCAGAACAAAAACAGCAAAACCAGAGCCTGGGGGTTACTAAAACCACTACCCGTCCCGGAGAGGCCATGGAGGATGATCTCAATGGACTTCATAGTTGAACTACCTCCATCAGAAGACTTTACGACCATCTTTGTAGTGGTGGATAGACTCTCCAAGATGGCCCATTTCCTACCCATGAGGGGCGTCCCCTCGGCCTCTGAGACTGCAAGGATCTTCATCAGGGAAATAGTAAGGCTGCACGGTGTACCTGCTAACATTACATCTGACCGGGGGGTACAGTTTACATCAAGATTTTGGGGAGCACTATGTAAATCACTGAAGATCGATCTGTTCTTTTCCTCAGCATACCATCCCCAAACCAACGGCCAAACAGAGCGCACCAATCAAACGCTCGAGCAGTACCTGCGCTGCTTTTCAAGCTTCTCCCAGAACGATTGGGCCCCTCTTTTGCCTCTTGCTGAGTTTGCCTACAACAACTCTGTTCATTCTGCCATCAAGCAATCCCCATTTTTCGCAAACTACGGGTTTCACCCATTATTTCTATCTAACAACATGCCCGAATGTCCGGTACCAGCCGCCCAGGAAACTCTAAATTTCTTCTCCACCAACAATAAACTTCTCCAGGAGACCATGACTAAGGCACAAAGCTACAACAAGGAAATTTTCGACAGGAAGAGGAGAGGGGAGCTCAACCTGGCACCTGGGGACCAAGTTTGGCTCTCTACCCTGAATCTAAAATTGGCATGCCCATCCAAGAAGTTGGGCCCTAAATTCGTGGGTCCCTTCCCTATAACAAGGAAGATTAACGAGGTAGCTTACGAACTGAAACTGCCTGAGTCCTTCCGGATCCACCCAGTTTTTCATGTAGCCCTGCTTAGGCCCATGGTCCCCGATCCCTTTACAGATCGGGACACCAATCCCCCCGAACCCGTGCTTATCGATGGAGAAGAGGAATTTGAGGTTGAGTCCATTCTGGGTTGTAGACGAAGGCGAAACCAGATCCAATACCTGGTGAAATGGAAGGGTTACGGCCCAGAAGAAAACTCATGGGAGCCAGAGATGAATGTCCACGCGGAAAGGCTAATCAAGGACTTTGAGAGATCTCACCCAGACAAAGTGGCCCAGTTGGGCATCCGGAGGTTGCCCCTTGGGGGGGGGCAATGTCAGGAAAGGCGTTTTTACAATCTGCCTGGCAACAGTGCCGCCAGGAGATTGTCTACACTCCATAGGTCCATTCCGCGCATGCGCGTGCACAATAGCGCGATCGGCGTGCGCGGGCGCGCGCGTGCGTTCGCGGGAGCGCGCGGTGACAGCATTTGGCGCCAAACAAGGTATTTAAACTATCTGCATACCTTGCTTCTTGCTGTCTGGTCTACAGCGTTCCCGAGACCCCTGCTATTGACTTCTGATTCCTGTACACCTGTTATCTGATCCGGCTTGTCTCTGTTAACCCCGATTGCTGCCCGCCCCGACTTCGGCTTGCTCTGACAACTCTCTTGGTCATCCCTGTACCTAGTCGCCTGCTGGTCCGACCCATCGGTCTGCCCGAACTATAAGGCACCTCCACCTGAACTACAGTGCACCCTGCCTGAAGCCACCGTGCATCTCTGCCTGAATCATAGCGCATCTCTGCCTGAACTACCCTGCACCTGTGCCTGAGCTACAGCACACCTCAGCCTGTACTACAATACACCACCTTGTTTCCGCAGTCTGATCTGGGACTTTTATACATCTGCCTGCTGTCTGCATTCTGATTAGTCCTACTGTGCACCTTCCAGCTATCTTTGGACTGTTCCAGTTTGCCGTGTACCATCTGCTGCCGCAACTACCCAATATCCTGCTTACCTGCCAGGCACTTGTGCCCCCTGTCCTCCTGAGCCTCTGTCTGCTCTATCAGGGGCTCTCGAGCCAGGGGTTTACGAGAGGCCACTCCCTGCACGTTGGGCTCCCATCACAAGGTACGTGACACAACCTTCCAGGTGCACAGGTAGAGAAAACCTGCCTCAATGCAGGATGACGGTGGTTGTTCTCTTTGCCATAAGGATCTTGATTCTGGGTCCTCTAAGGGGTTCTTAAGCAACAACAGTTGCCCACCCTACTCCTAGCGCTCTAGCCAGACCTAGAACTGGCCAAAAGAATTGCCATGCAATTGCCTTAGTAGTTTTCACTGATGAACAGGTTTGGAGGCGTCTAGGGTGGCACAGGTATATGCAGGCAGTACATACATATGCACATATATATCTAAGTGCTTGCTATTTACTACTTACTTAGCTCTACTTAACCACGTTATAGCTAGTATAAGTTCAGTTTAAATGATGCTCCTATGTTTTTTAATGTGATTCCATGAGGAGTAACAAGTCACTGAGACTTGGGGCACAAAACCAAAGTCTGGCTAAAAGGGCAAATTCTTAGGTTAGCCTGGAGAGTACCTTGCACCCAGTATCATACACCTCACACTCTGCACTCACATTGCATAAATACTCCCCCCCCCCCCCCCCGTAACATGGAACATGCTTTTCTGAGAGAAAACAGGGCTCCAACAATGCAGAATTAATCAGAAAATTTGTCTTGAAAGATGTCAGAAACCTCACAAGGTGATGAAGTGGTGAAATACCTTCTGGATAAGGTCAAGGGTTGGAACAAGTCATTTGTAAGACACAACAGAGCTGTTCATAGCAATTCTTTCTCTAGGACAAAACACTAGATCTAATAAATCATGGGGGAAAGCTTGAGACAGAGCCATTGCTTGAAAGCATAGAAAACTGCAGGCAACAGTTTGGGCCTAAAGCTGGGCTAACACCAGTCATCAGTAAACCATGAAAACTTTATATCCATGCCTTGGCAATGCATGAAATGGCAAATTTCACACATTGCCTGATATATAATATATAACTCTCTGAGGATCTGAAAAATTGAAGTGTTGCTCTACATAAAGATGGCCTAGGCTATAAGAAGATTGCCAAGACCCTGAAACTGAGCTGCAGCACGGTAGACAAGACCAAACAGCAGTTTAACAGGACAGGTTCCACTCAGAACAGGCCTTGTCACGGTCGACCAAAGTTGGGTGCACGTGCTCAGCATCATATCCAGAGGTTGTCTTTGGGAAATAGACGTATGAGTGCTGCCAGAATTGCTGCAGAGGTTAAAGGGGGGGGTGGGGTCAGCCTGTCAGTGCTCAGACCATACACCGCACACTGCATCAAATTGATCTGCATGACTGTCATCCCAGAAGGAAGCCTCTTCTAAAGATGATGCACAATAAATCCCCCAAACAGTTTGCTGAAGACAAGCAGACTAAGGACATGGATTACTGGAACCATGTCCTGTGGTCTGATTAGACTAAGATAAACTTATTTGGTTCAGATGGTGTCAAGCGTGTGTGGCGGCAACCAGGATAGGAGTACAAAGACAAGTGTGTCTTGCCTACAGTCAAGCATTGTGGTGGGAGTGTCATGGTCTGGGGCTGCATGAGTGCTTCCGGCACTGGGGAGCTACAGTTTATTGAGGGAACCATGAATGCCAACATGTACTGTGACATACTGAAGCAGAGCATGATCCCCTCCCTTCGGAGACTGGGCCGCAGGGCAGTATTCCAACATGATAACGACCCCAAACAAGTTTCCAAGACGACCACTGCCTTACTAAAGAAGCTGAGCGTAAAGGTGATAAACTGGCCAAGCATGTCTCCAGACCTAAACCCTATTGAGCATCTGTGGGGCATCCTCAAACGGAAGGTGGAGGAGCGCAAGGTCTCTAACATCCACCAGCTCTGTGATGTCGTCATGGAGGAGTGGAAGAGGACACCAGAAGCAACATGTGAAGCTCTGGTGAACTCCATGCCCAAGAGGGTTAAGGCAGTGCTGAAAAATAATGGTGGCCACACAAAATATTGACACTTTGGGCCCAATTTGGACATTTTCACTTAGGGGTATACTCATGGGGCATGAACTTTTGTTGCCAGCAGTTTAGACATTAATGGCTGTGTGTTGAGTTATTTTGAGGGGACAGCAAATTTACATTATTATACAAGCTGTACACTCACTACTTTACATTGTAGCAAAGTGTAATTTCTTCAGTGTTGTCACATGAAAAGATATAATTAAATATTTACAAAAATGTGATGGGTGTACTCACTTTTGTACTTTTGTGAGATACTGTATTTATTCACGTACGTACAGTATAAGCAATTTCAAAACATGACTAAAATGCCTGGGTATTATCTACAATGCTTATACCGTACGTATGTGAATATGTATATATATATATATATATATATGTATATATAGGGGTTGCAGGGGTCACAATCGAAACCCCAACCCCAAGAGGCCCCTGCAGCCTCCCTGTCAAATTATCATATTCTCCACAAAGTCCAGCTCTGATCTGCCCTAGGGCCCCACAGCCACGCTCCAGTACTAGGCTTCCACTTTGCCTTCCACAGTCCACACCCCTCTGTTCTCACTGGCTGGGAGGAAGCTGTGAGCCATTTCCTGAATTGAGAGGAGCACGGGGTGAGAACCACCCAGGATGGGGAAGTGTCTGTGCCTGGTGCTGGCAACATGAAATGGTGACCGAGCTCAGCGAGTTAAGAGTAGGAGTGCGCCGTCCTGTAGCCACGATGGGACCGATGTCACTGGTGAGGTAAGACAACGCTAGGTGTCTCCTAGTCACCAGCTGGGATTCCCTGTACCCCCCACCTGGGGATGTCTGCTTACCCCACTTCCCTGACAACTGGGGAAAAGACACACACCTCCTGGAGGTGACCTTCCCCCAACACCTGCCAATACTGACAGAGAAACCTTCAGAAATTACTAAAACGAATCCCCTAACACCTCTCGAGGGGCTTCAGTCTCCAGATTTTGTGTCACATGGTCTTGCCTCCCCAGATCCAAGTTTCCCTCCCTCCCAAAGCCCCCTGACCACCCCCTCTGCCCTGGATGCTATGCCCGGCAGCTGAGCTCCTTTCCCATTACAGCACTCTATACTGCTCCTCCCCCGCAGGGCTGAAATCACATTCCTTTACAACACAGCCAGTCAGCCACAATCTACACAGGGTGTATCTACCTACTGCAGCTACACAGCCATTCCGACCAGAGAATTTCACAGGTTAGAATGGCCAGATACACCCTGGGAAGGCTGACAGACTGTGTGTAAAGGAATGTGATTTCAGCCCTGTGTAGTGGGGGGGGGGGGCAGGAGCTGTATACAGTGCTGGGATGGGAAAGGAGCTATACCAAATGAACTGCCAGCAGTGATCTCTGTCCTCTGATGTAAGGAGGAACTCTTGAAACTCAAAACTCTTAAGCCACTTTGAGTATCTTGACGTGTGGTCTGTGCATCTGCACGCACGATGAAAGTGGTGGGTGGTAGTGGGGGGGGGGGCCCATGTCAACTTTTGCATCGGGCCCACAAGCTTTAAGCTACGCCTCTGTATATATATATATTTATTACAGGTGTAGCGCCCTGCTCCTGTTGGGTAGGCGCTAGGTGTTAAATTTAGTTGTCTGAGCTGTAGTTGAGCTCAGAAGGATTACGCGAAATTGTTGGCTCTGTTTCAGTCCAGCTGGGTTGCACGTTTTCCACTTGACAGTAGGTGTCACTGTCACCACAGGTCAATGTTGGAAATGCAGCAGGCTGGATGTATTGGGTATTCCTTTCCCAGAAGTGGCTCAGGGGGCGTGGTCAACCCGCTGTGCATTCTGGGAAGGGGTACTTAAGGGACAGAGACCGCTCTAGCGGGGTTCGTTTGCCGGATCCTGACCTGAGGGCCCTCCTGGCCTCAGGGATGTGTGAGCCGTTTTTCGGCCTGGGGGCCTGCTGGCCCGAGGCTCTGCAACTGAGAGTAGTCCCAGGAGTTTCTGGGGCCTACTAGTCCAGGGATGGTCTTACGCGGTCTTGCCTGCGGGAAGATGCGGAACAATTGGGGACTCAATTGAAGGACGCATCCTGGCCAATTTACCTCACGGTGCTGCCGGCTGGCTGAAAGATTCTGGCACTGTGAGCTGTGTGTTTCCTGAAGAACTTTGCAAAATGTCAGTGTGGTTGCACGATCTTGTGGCAGAAGATAGTGAAACGACTCGATGGCACTCACCAAGTCTGTGGCAGAGACTTTGAACGAGCTTCGCACCGGTTGCTAGGCCAGTGAGAGTAGGCCTATCCGGCGGTTGCTCAATCCAGTGTGGAAACGATTTGTCCACCGGATCTAAGATTGTGCCCGTGATCCGCAAAGCAAGGTACCTGAACCTCCCCTATCCCTCTACCCCTCTGTTGGAACTGTTTAATAAAACTCTTGAAGAAAAAGAAACCAAGTGTTGGCGTGGACATTCATAAGAGCTCTTCAAGAGGGACCCCTGAGACGAGTGTGGTGAACAGAAAGGTAACGGCAGGCCCAAATCTAAATCAGCAGCTCTTACGTGCTACACAGGCAATGTGTGAAATTTTATACATTGCCTAGGCATTCTATAGAATGCCTGATATCACACATTGCCTGTAAGATATATTACTTCTCATGGTTTAATTCTCAGTTTTCATTGGAGTGTCTCCTTAAAGCAGAGCTCCACCGTAAAAAAAAATATTAAAAGCCAGCAGCTACAAATACTGTAGCTGCTGACTTTTGATATTAGGGCACTTACCTGTCCTGTAGTCCAGCGACGTCGGCAGCAGAAGATGAGCAATCGCTCGTCTCGCGGCTGCCCCCACCGCCATCATGGGTGAGGGAATCAGGAAGTGAAGCGTTGCGGCTTCACTTCCCGGTTCCCTACTGCACATGCGCGAGCAGCGCTGCGCGTCTTTCACTGGTCCCCGCTGTGTTCTGGGAGCCGTGTGGGGGGGGAGGGGGGGACCGGGAAGTTACGCACTGCCCGCAGTCTACCCGCAGTGTGTATTCCCGGAAGTGGGTGCAAATACCTGTCTTAGACAGGTATCTGCACCCCCCTCCCCCCTGAAAGGTGCCAATTGTGGCACCGGAGGGGGGGAGGAATCCGATGAGCGGAAGTTCCACTTTAGGCCAACTCCCAACTCCAGGCAAAATAGAAAATGACGATCCCCGAAGAAGACCTGTGATATTCCCTCCTGCAGCCAAATCATCATGTAGACTGTTGACATTTCAATAAAGTTCTGTGAAAAAAAGTAAACCGTGTGATAAGGCAGGATCAGCACATTGGCTCTGTGTCTCACAGTACATGCGTATATATGTTCAGCATGGCTCGCCGGTGTGAAAAAGCCCTTAGTTTGTTACTGATGCCTTGTTTTTCTTGACTTTATGGCTAAGCTCTGCCACATAATCATTTTAAAAGGTGCTGTGTAGGGATGAGCTCGGTGTTCGAGTCGAACATCGGCTGTTCGCGCGTTCAGCGAACAACGAACGATTTGGGCCGTTCGCGCCAAATTCGAGTGACGCGAACGGCCCACAATACACTGCGCCATCGCAGTGTAATCCCGGCGCTGTGATTGGCCAAGCATGCACTGTGACCCTGCATGCTTGGCCAATCACAGCGCTGGCAGCGAGGAGAGCAATGATTGGCCACAGGCAGGATGCCTGTGGCCAATTATAGCTGAGGGGGTTTAGTACACGCCCCACACTATAAAAGGCCGCCAGCGCGGCGGCCTCGTGTAGTGTGTTCCGGAGCAGGGAAAGTGAAGGATAGGCAGGGACAGTGTCAAATCCATTCTTTGCTAAACCTTGTGTGTAGGGACAGAGAAGGATAGGCAGGGAGAGTGTCAGTGTCATATTCTTTGATAAACCTTGTGTGCAGGGAGAGAGAAGGATAGGCAGGGGACAGTGTCAGTGTCATAATCTTTGCTAAACCTTGTGTGCAGGGAGGGAGAAGGATAGGCAGGGAGAGTGTCAGTGTCATATACTTTGATAAACCTTGTGTGCAGGGAGAGAGAAGGATAGGCAGGGGACAGTGTCAGTGTCATTGTTGCTAAGCCTCCTGCACATTATACACCTGAACTTAGCCCGTATTGCTGCTTTTTCCTGGTGTGTTACACCAACAGGATTTTGCGGCACTTACAGCGGGCGGAGTGTGCCTCCTGACCATATTACACCTGAACTTAGCCTGTATTGCTGCTTTTTCCTGGTGTGTTACACCAACAGGATTTTGCGGCACTTACAGCGGGCGGAGTGTGCCTCCTGACCATATTACACCTGAACTTAGCCTGTATTGCTGCTTTTTCCTGGTGTGTTACACCAACAGGATTTTGCGGCACTTACAGCGGGCGGAGTGTGCCTCCTGACCATATTACACCTGAACTTAGCCTGTATTGCTGCTTTTTCCTGGTGTGTTACACCAACAGGATTTTGCGGCACTTACAGCGGGTGGAGTGTGCCTCCTGACCATATTACACCTGAACTTAGCCTGTATTGCTGCTTTTTCCTGGTGTGTTACACCAACAGGATTTTGCGGCACTTACAGCGGGCGGAGTGTGCCTCCTGACCATATTACACCTGAACTTAGCCTGTATTGCTGGTTTTCCCATTTTCCTGCAGGCCATTAGAATGTTTGGAAGGCAAACAAGGAGAGGCAGACAGTCAGGAGCCAATAAAAGAGGGCAAGCAGGCTCTGTGTCTAGAGACAACAGTGCTGGTCGTGGACGCGGTGCATCGCCATCAGCACGTGGCCATGGGACACGCTTGTCCTTCTTTTCGGCAGCTGGACGTGTTGAGCCACATCATGCCGAAGACTTGGTAGAGTGGATGACCAAGCCCTCCTCATCCTCCTCATCCTCTCTCACCCAGGCTCAGGGTACTGGCAAAGCAGCTGCCAAAGCGTCCTCTTCCCTGGTATCAATGTCATCATCAGTCACTCCTTCCCTAGACCAACCATGTCCTCCTGAGGAGTCCCCCGAACTGTTTGAGCACAGTGTTGGGTACATGCTCCAGGAGGATGCCCAGCGTTTCGAAGGGTCTGATAATGATACCCAGCTAGAGGAAGGCAGTAGCGTGAGAGCAGAGAGAGGGGATGCTCAAGAAGGACACCAATCTGGCAGTCATGTTCCAGCAGCTGCAGCATACTGCCAGATTGGCTCCAGTGATGAGGAGGGAGGGGATGATGAGGTCACTGACTCCACGTGGGTGCCTAATAGGAGAGAGGAGGAGGAGGAGGATGAGGAGGAGGCACATCTCCAACGAGGCAGGATGCCCTCGGGGGGCCAGCGTAAGGGCAGCACACCGACGGAATCACACAGCAGAGCTCCGCCTGTGCAGGGCGCTGCCTATGCCCGTTATTCAAAAAGTTCTTTAGTGTGGGCCTTTTTTGAGTCGAGTGCATCAGATCGCACAGCTGCTGTTTGCAACATATGTCTCAAGCGTATATCGCGTGGCCAAAACATCACCCGCTTGGGCACCACATGCTTGACCAGACATATGTTGACCTGCCATGCAGCTCGTTGGCAAGCCTACCTTAAAGACCCACACCAAAGAACAAAGCGGACCTCTTCTTGCACCGCATCAGCTGGGATCTCCAACCCCACTATACCTTCAGTCCTCTCTGAGACCTGCTCTGAGAGGAATGAAGGTGTAGAATTAGGTGTGTCACAGCCAAGTACTTGCGGGCACTCTGCTAGCAGTACACCGACGTCCGATTCTAGCAGGCAAATTTCCCTGCCCCAGCTGCTGGACCGTCGAAAGAAGTTCACTCCCAGCCATCCACATGCCCAGCGGTTCAATGCTAGCTTGGCTAAATTGCTAGCGCTTCAACTGCTGCCTTTTCAGTTGGTAGACTCGGCCCCCTTCCGTGAGTTTGTGCAATGTGCGGTTCCTCAGTGGCAGGTTCCCAAACGCCACTTTTTCTCACGGAAGGCGATTCCGGCTCTCTACCGGCATGTGGAAGGCAATGTCTTGGCCTCGCTGGACAGGGCGGTCAGCGGTAAGGTGCATATAACCGCTGACTCATGGTCCAGCAGGCATGGACAGGGACGTTACCTTTCTTTCACGGCCCATTGGGTCACTCTTTTGGCAGCTGGGAAGGATGCAGGACAAGGTGCAGTAGTGTTGGAGGTTGTTCCACCGCCACGCCTCCAAAATGCTACTACTGGTTGTGACACACCTCTGTCCTCCACCCCCTCCTCTTCTTCTTCCTCCGTGGCCTCTTCCTGTGCTTTGTCCTCGGAACCAGCGGTGCTCTGTAGGCGTTCAAGGGGCTACGCAAGTACGCAGGCAAAAAGATGCCATGCCGTGCTTGCGCTGGTGTGTTTGGGGGACAGGAGCCACACTGGGGCAGAGGTTCTGTCTGCTCTGCAGGGGCAGGCCAAGAGGTGGTTGACGCCATGCCAGCTTAAGCCAGGAATGGTAGTTTGCGACAATGGCACCAACCTCCTCTCCGCTCTCCGACAGGGACAACTGACCCATGTGCCCTGTGTGGCTCACGTCCTTAACCTGGTGGTGCAGCGGTTCTTGGGCAGGTACCCGGGCTTACAGGATGTCCTGAGGCAGGCCAGGAAAGTCTGTGTGCATTTCCGCAGATCTTATAATGCCAGTGCTCGCCTGGCTGAGCTGCAAAAGGAGTTGAACCTGCCCAAGAACCGCCTTATATGTGACATGCCCACCAGGTGGAACTCAACACTGGCCATGCTGCAGCGGCTGCACACGCAGCACAGGGCCATCAATGAGTACCTGTGCGACTACGGCACCAGGACAGGGTCAGGGGAGCTCGGGTTTTTTTCACCACACCAGTGGGGCATGATCAGGGATGCATGCACTGTCCTGGCACCATTTGAGGAGGCCACGAAGATGGTGAGCAGTGACAGTGCATGCATCAGTGACACTGTACCTCTTGTCAACCTGTTGGAACATACGCTGCGTGGAATAATGGACAGGGCACTTGAGGCAGAACAGAGGCAGGAAGAGGAGGACTTCCTTGCCTCTCAAGGCCCCCTTTACCCAGACAGTGTTCCTTCTGTCCCACCCATCGCACAGGAAGAAGAGGAGGAGGAGGAGGATTGTGTCAGCATGGAGGTGGAGACTGGCACTCAGCATCATCAGCAGCAGTCTTTTAGGGATGATTTACAGTCCCAAGAAACCAGTGGACTTGTACGTGGCTGGGAGGAGGTGGCTGCGGATCATGTCGTCCTTAGTGACCCAGAGGACTCCGGACCGAATGCCTCAGCTAACCTACGCTGCATGGCCTCCCTGATCCTGCAAAGTCTGCGGAAGGATCCTCGTATAATTCGGATCAAGAAGAGGGACCATTACTGGCTGGCCACTTTCCTTGATCTACGGTACAAGGGTAAGGTTGCGGACCTTATCTTACTGTCGCAGAGGGAGCAGAGGATGAGACAACTCCGGGAGGCCTTGCAGAAAGGTCTGTGCAACGCGTTACCAGAGACTGGGAGGTTACAAACTCCTGGTCCTGGACAACGAGTTGCTGAGGCTTCGGTCAGTCAAAGAAGGAGCGGTGGGGAAAGTGGCCGTCTGACCGATGCGTTCAGACAATTCTTTAGTCCGCAGCCCCAAGGTATGATCGGTTCCAGCAACCATCGCCAGCGTCTCATATACATGGTTCAGGAATACCTAGGGGCAAGGTCAGACTTGGACACCTTCCCCACCGAAAATCCTCTGGCTTACTGGGTCTTGAGGATGGATCACTGGCCAGAGCTTGCACAGTATGCAATTGAGCTACTGGCCTGTCCTGCATCCAGCGTTCTTTCAGAATGCACATTCAGTGCTGCTGGAGGATTTGTCACGGATCACAGGGTGCGCCTGTCCACTGACTCTGTTGATCGACTGACCTTCATAAAGATGAACCAGTCTTGGATCACCACCAGCTACCAAACACCTGAAGCTGATATACCAGACTAATTTATTTTCAAATGTCACATCCCTTCAAGACTGATGCTGATGCTGAGAGACTGTCCTGTTATGTTGACTGACTATCCTCCTCCTTCTCAATGATCCGATTGATGATGATAACTTGGAAGAACATTTTTGTTTCTGGGTGCCTCCACCAGTGGCTAAGGCCCAATTTTTCAGCCCCTGTTTAACAGGGGCGTGTTATTACAATTTTTTATGCAATGCTTTGCAGCAGGGCTCATTCCTGCACTCCAACTAGAGTATCTGGGAGTGGTTGCAGTGTCGTGGCACCAGCACCAGTGGCTAAGGCCCAATTTTTCAGCCCCTGTTTAACAGGGGCGTGTAATTACAACTTTTGATGCAATACTTTGCAACAGGGCTCATTGCTGTGCTCCAAGTACAGTATCTGTGAGGGGTTGCAGTGTTGTGGCACCAGTGCCTAAGGCCCAATTTTTCTGCCCCTGTTTAACAGGGGCATGTAATTACAATTCTTGATCTAATAATTCACAGCAGGGCCCATTCCTGCGCCCACCAAGACTAACTGTGAGGCCTTACAGTGTTGTGTCAACACCACCACCACCACCACCATCAAAGGCCCAATTTTTCAGCCCCTGTTCAACAGGGGCATGCAATTACAATTCTTGATCTAATAATTCACAGGAGGGCCCATTCATGCGCCCACCAAGAGTAACTGTGAGGGCTCACAGTGCTGTGGCAACACCAACATGTAAGGGGCAAATTTCAGCTGAGTATATACGGCAGGCCCCTACTTTCAAACATCCAACTTACAAACGACTCCTCCTTGCAAACGGAAGGATACAACAGGAAGTGAGAGGAAATCTACCCCTAGGAAGGCAAATTCTCTCCTGTAAGAGTTAATATGGGAAAAAAAGTGTCTCCTCTCCACTGATGCTTTATCACTAATTCTTGTTTCAATAAAACCCCAAATTTTCAAAAAACATTTGTCATTAGGACGGAAAGTGAGGTGAACTGTTCTGAACAGGTGCACACTGCACAGACAGCAAAACAAATGTTACAGGGGTGATAACCCTTCCCTATGTTTTCCAAAAAGCTTAAAAATAGATTTTTTGGCTGGAGCTACACTTAAACAATGTACCTGTTCAAAATTACAAACAGATTCTACATAAGAACAAACCTACCGTCCCTGTCTTGTATGCACCGCCTGTATACGGCTGTTCAGAGTATATAGGGCCTTTTTTATTTTGTGTGCGGGGTTCCCCTTAATATCCATACAAGACCCAAAGGGGCTGGTAATGGGCTGGGGTAGGGGGGGGGGCTGTGATGGGGTAGCTATGCCATTTTTCTTAAAGATTTTCATCCATATTACCGGGACCAGACATTACATTAAAGCCGCAAGCAGTTTTAAATGGCTTTTTTTCCTTTAGAAATGTAATTTTGTGCAGGGACAGTTCTAAACACGGGAAACATGTGGCACTTCACAGGCATACTTTAGACACCCCCAGGTACGATATTTAAAGGAATATTTGACTTTTTTTTTCACTTTATGCATCATTAAAATGACTGCTCCCGAAAATCGGCCGTTTTTAAAACTTTTTTTTGGATTGATACATGTCCCCTGGTGCAGAACCCGGGTTCCCAAACCCTTTTTAGGACAATAACATGCATATTAGTCGTTATAAATAGCACTTTAGATTTCGAACGTTCGCATCTATTGTATTTAATAGGGTTCTAAAGTTCGTGTGAACTTTCGGTCCGTTCGCGGGTTCTGGTGCGAACCGAACCTGGGGGTGTTCGGCTCATCACTAGTGCTGTGCAACCACACTGATGCTTTAAATTAAATCCAAAAAACCTTGATTTGAACTTGTTAACTAGTTACTTACATTAGCATAGTTGCAGTATTTCCAGGATAGTCTAAAGCCTGGTACATACTGCTATATTTTTTTTTTCAACCCTAACTCAGATCAGAGCCACTGTATAACGCTCCAATGTTAGTACAGCGATCTCCCCTGCTGTTCTATTGTGTTTTGATAGGGGGACAGGCCCTTGCCAAAACACTACAGTCAGCGCTCTCAGCCAATGGCTAGAATTGCAGATCCGGAGCCGGTGGGAAGACCTTTTTCGGTCATGCCCCTTCGAGAGATGCTGCCCAACTTTCTGCCCGTATGTACAGGACTTAAGTAGTTCAGTCAAGATCTGTCAGTTGATGTCAGAACATATCTGTGGTCTTTCCTAACAATGGCTGTGACAGTATTATATTTAATGCACTGATGCTGGTTGGAACAGTTGTGTGAGTATTATTACAGGTATTTATTTAGCATGGACAATTTATGTATAATTTTACATATTACACAATCACGTGAATCACTGCCCTCAAGGAGCTTACAATGTAAGCTCCGTATTTCACATGCATATATACGCACACACTAGAGACAATTTACCTACCAGTAAATGTGGAGAGTGTGAGGAAACCCGGGAAGAACATGCACACACCATTTTTAGCTATTTTAGCACAATTGCAGCTTTTGCTGGAAGATAAGTGCTTTAAACTACTACCACCTGCTCCAAACAAAATAATCTGTTGGAAAGAAAACATGAACTCATAAAATCACAAACTGTACCTTTTTTTTTTACAGGAAAAGTAGTTTTAATCAGTTATATTTTTGAAGGTTTACACGTTTATAAGCTGATGTTTCAAATAATTATTTTAATGACTAATAGTAAATGTTTATGATTGCAAAGTATTCTGTGCTTTCTAATAAAAAGCTCCTTCATGCTTCTTGGCAGCCCATGTATAACTGACTAGGCCAGATGGTCCACTCCCTACTAAAAAAGCAGAAAGCACAGAAAATTAAAAGTCATACACAGTTGGAATGTTTGTTATTACCTTATTGTTTGTTTATGAAAATTTTCAATAAAAAGTATTGTTAAAAAAATTTAAAAATTAAATACACAGTTTTCCATGAGAAATAATATAGCAGAAAAACCAACCAAGGCATACAGATATAAATGGTGCAGGGTCTATTTGCTGCAAAAGTGTTAACCCCTACCTAATACACTGAGGCACCTGATGAAAAAAAAATAAAAAATTTCCTGCAATGAAAAAAACAAATGTCCAAACAGTAGATCCAGAGATATAGGCTGTGCCAAAAGTAAATCTATTTTCTATAAAAGACCAGCTTACTCCCACCCTCCTCAGCTGCCTAAATGTTTGTACCAACTGATCATTGTGACAAATGTTTTTACTGAAGGTATCTACTGTACATTACATCCCTTATAGCAATTTTAAAAACACATGCACTTTGCTTCCAGTTTGCTTATCATAGAAAATGTACATATTTGGTGAACTGGAGAAAAATTCAAAGGAAGAAAGCAGCAGGCTGCAATTTACCAGGATGCAACCCACAGAATCACACAATTAAAAAAACGATGCCGTTAAATAGTAGTACACACTTTTTCTTGCTGCTTGTGTGCAGTTTGGTTTATTACCAAACAACAGACAACCTCACATTGGTGAAACTAGACCCTTACACACGACCCGTTATGTAAAAACAATGGTTTTCCCAACAGAATTCCTCTCAAGCCTGCCTTGCATACACACGGTCACACAAAAGTCCGGTGAACTTTTGACTGCCAAGAGCGCGGTGATGTAAAAGACTACGACATGCCGGAAAAATTAAGCTCTATGCTTCCGAGCATGCGGCAAAACGTTTTTTTTCCCCTCGGAAAAGCACAGACGAACGATTTCCCGCTAAGATTTTTTCCTGACGGGAAAAAAGAGAGCTGGTTCTCTTTTTTTGGGCTGGCGGGTTTGGCAGTTTTCCCGTCAGAAAAACTACGATGGAGCATACACACGGCCGGGATTCCCGGCCAAAAGCTCTCATCACAGTTTTCCCGTCGAAAAAAACGGTCGTGTGTACGAGGCATTAAAGTGAACCTACCCCCAGACGATGGACATCAAAGCAGCTACATATTCTAAACAAGCGGTAAAATTGCTTTAAAACAAACCCTCATTTATCTCTGTAGCTGTAGATATTGTGGAGAAATGTATTTTCAAACTTCACAACAGAGGCATTGAAAACGTAGCCTTTATTTTATTATAACTACTTTCTATTGCAACAGAATCTTGCCAACCTTCCCGCTCTCTAATGTAAACATACTGAACTCTCACTTTAGTGTCTTTGTTGTGATCTTTGAAAACGTATTTCTTCACACTACATGCAGCTAGAAAGGTCAAAGATGGCAAGTTTTAGGCTTCATGCACACGGGATGTTTTAAAACCTCTCCTGAACGATGGAACTTGAAAGCTAGTAACTGATGTTTAAAAACGTCCGTTGTGCCGCGTTTAGCAGCGTTTGCGTTTAGAAGCGTGTTTTGCATTAATGTATCTCCATTAAAAATGGATGTAAACGAAACACCGCTAAACACAAGTTACCACATTTACATGCGTTTACAAGCTATTACAGGCATTTGGTGCCTCTGAACATCCGCTCTGAACGCATTTTCTTGCTTTCCAAAAAATGCTTCTAACCACAACTGCATGGAAATTACTATAAACTACTCAGTGTACATGTACTGATAAGTTAACTTAGAGGAGAGTTCAGGGGCAGCTGAAAAAAAAATGGCCGACTGCTCCTAAACATCTGTTTACCAGCAGCAGTGTAGTTGTTTTACTACTTGTTGAGAATATGTAAATACTTTGAAGTCTATAGCCTGGAACAGCTTTTTTTCAACCAAAGTGCTGTGGTATATTAGGTAGGAAACACACCTCTCCAGGAAACACCTGCAAGATCCTATGCTGCTATATAAACCTGGGTGCCTGCCTGATCCGCAGCCATGTCCATAAATGTGAGAAGAAAAGCGGTGACACTTCCAGAGAATAAAAACAGCTTCTTTATTGTAGACAATCCATTAAAAGTGTAGACATGCCAAACATACACCACTCATGGAGGATCAGCAAATCCGTTTCACACTTCCATGCTTAATCATTGCTGTGGCACCCTGGGGTGTCTTCTGGCTTCTTTAGGGGTGCCTAAGCAAAATCCCTACAAATTGCCCAAAAATTGGCAATAAGCTGGCAGGTAGATCAGTCCTTCCTTTTTTTGTTAAATAAAGCCACAGGTTTTTTTTCTTTGTGCAGGATTACAACATTGAGCACAATGTGGGGCCAGCCACTGACTTTCTAACCAATTATGACATCAAAGGCTAGTAAGGGGGACGTCAGGCACCCAAGGACGTGCTTGTTTGCACCTCCTCTTTCCCTCTCCATCAGCACTGGGGTCACATTAGCTGAATGAGGATGAGAAACTAAGAGAGGAGAAAAAAAGCTGGAATACCAGTCAGTACCAGTGTGCAAAGGTATATTGCTTTGTAAAAACCACCTCTAAAGGTATGCCCGGAGTTGAGAAAGGAACGAAATAGGCAGAGGGCATACATGACTGGGTGGAAGGGGAACCAGGCAGAAGGGATTAACTATATTAAGTGGTCTGTACTGATGCTTACCTGGTTGGTAAAGTAGATGAGGTGATTAGGAAAAGTAGGAGAATATAGTACTAGGAAGGGGTGGTTTAGGTTCACTTGCAGGGAAGAAATCGTCAGAAGAATGTCCCTCCCTCTCGCCCTATTTTTCCAGTTATGCCGCATACACACAATCGGAAATTCCAACAAGAAAAGTCCGATGTGAGCTTTTGGTCAAACTCCAACCATGTGTAGGCTCCATCTGACTTTTCCTGTCGGAATTTCCGCCAGCAAAAATTTGAGAGCTGGTTCTCACATTTTCCGGCGGAAAAAAATCCAATCGGAAATTCTGATGCTCTGTAGCAATTCCGACGCCCAAAATTCCGACACATGCTCGGAAACAGTTCGACGCATGCTCGGAAGCATTGAACTTAATTTTCTCGGCTCGTCATAGTGTTGTATGTCACTGCGTTCTTGACGGTCGAAAGTTCAGAGAACTTTTGTGTGACCGTGTGATTGCAAGCCAAGCTTGAGCAGAATTCCGTCGGGAAAACCCTCCAAGGTTTTTAAGACGGAAAATCCAATCGTGTGTATGCGGCATTAGACTTCTTTTGTTCTTCTTTGGCGGATTGGGGGCCTTAATGGGGGTTTAAACCTGGTGTTATTGGTAAAACGGTGGGGACTCAGCTTAGGTATGGCATCCTCTAGTTGGTACGGTTCAATTCATAGTGACCGGGTAGTGGTAAGACTGGTGGGTGTCTGAGGGCAGATGGGGTAGTTCCCGAAGCAATGTTTGGCGGCTGGGGTCATAACTTAGTTAACTGGTGCCACAAACACAATGTGTTAGTTATGTGGTACCGTCAAGGACCTGCAACCATTGTTACCTGGATTGATATGTTGATTGTTATATTTTGTTATTTATAAGGTTTAATAAAAGGCTGATTCGGCTGTTCAACCCCAATTACTAGTACTATGGCTTTTCCTCGTGGGTTATAAGAAGGTAAAGTTGTGTGCAGTTTTGGGTAAGAGTTTAAGTATGGGGGTGAGATCTGATCTACCCTGGTCATGTTGGGTGTCCTATTAAACTATTTGTTTCGTTTTTTTACGTTTTAGAATGGGGTGCCTCTAATTTTTGTACATAATTTCAAAAGGTGCCCTCACTGAAAAAAGGTTGAGAAACACTGGCCTCGAAAAAGACCAAAGCAAAGCTGAGTGCTATAGTAGGCTCAGGGCTGATCCATAAATGAATAATTAATAATTGATGGAAGTCCAAGCGGTGAAGCTGAAAAAGTTGTTTAGAAATAGAATATGAAAGAAATAACCCATATAAACCATTAAGAATTCTTCAATAACAGTAAACTAAACTCCATAAGTTTCAGTAAAATAAAAGCAGACAGAAAATTAGCAGTTTATTAAAGAGAATTTCAGATTTCAAAAGGAAAAAAAAAAAGATGTCCTCATGGTAAAAAGAAAGCAAGATGAATGAAATATGCAGAAAGTGCTTTTCCCCCCTTAACTCGTGGAATGTGTTTTAATCAAACAGAGAGGAAGTGTGCTGTCCACTGTGTATGATTAAACTGTCACAAGGTGTTTAGATCAATCAAAACCCTCCCTAAAAGGGAACGTCAAAAACACTTTAAAAAAGTCCATAGAGAACTTTCCAATGAATGTACGCAGACATTTCAAATATAAGACTGCCCACAGATAAAGATGCTTCAGCTTGCTGAATTTATATAAAAATAATTTAATTTAATCAGCATTTGATACAAATACCTCACAGTCTAATAACTTTACGACAGTTGCATATGCACAACGTCTATGACCAATATAGTCTGAAGATAATCAACCTACTTGTATGGTTTGCATAGAAATCAAGAGCCCCCCTTCAAAGTAAAAAATAAAAAAACTTGGCTAAAATATACACATTTCAAACGGAAACATCAGCACTGTAAAACAAGTGCACTAAACACTTAGCCATAGGTTACGCAGTAACATGAGAACGCCTTTATGTAAAAGTATATAGCAATCTGTGGAGCCAGGATCCCTTAATAGAGACTGATCCCCTACTGTACTTTACCCTCCACCTTTTCTTTTTCTTTTCTACTTCCTTAATACTTCTCCTTTTCTCCGCTTCCCCAGCATATTTTCTCTTGCTTCATTGGGTTCCCCGCATCTCCCCTGCATCTCCTCTGTATTGCTACCTAAGCTGGCCATAGATGGATAACAATTTGTCCAGTTTAGCGGGGACCGGATGAATTTCGATACATCTTTGGGCAGGTTGGTTGTACAGAAGTCAATCTCTTGACGGGAAACTTCCCCACTGTCAAAATACAATAGCTCTGGGGAGGGATTCCCCCATCCACCTCAAATATGTGGATGGGGAAACTGATTCATTTTTTTTTTTGTTCAACCCACTGGTTGAATAAAAGAAAATGATCATGTATGGTCTGCCTAAAAAAGTTTGGTTTTGTGTCAAATTAACATTCATTTTCGAGAAAATTCAAAGGAGCAGGATGGAAATTTTGTCTTGCATGAGCAAAGAGTATATGAGGTTTTCATTAAATAAAGTCTATTCATTCCAAAATCAAATGTTAAAAGCAAACAAAACCTTTTAAACGACATTCAGATATTCTGAGAGTTTTCGTATGAATTTTTTTATTCTCTCTCTCTATGACCAACTTAAGCATATTAAGCATATGGGGAATGAACTTGATTGATTGTCTCTTATTATATTGTTTTTCTACCATACCGTTAACTTGACCTTTACTAGGGAGTCTTGTTTCCCTTTTTGGATTTCTTGTTTTAAAGTGGTTCTAAAGGTATAATGTTTTTTTTATCTTAAGGCATTCTATGCATTAAGGTAAAACCTTCTGTGTGCAGCTCCTTCTGCTGCCAATCAGGAGGACAGAGTGGGGAGTAGGGGCCGTGCTGGTGTGTGTCAATGGACACACACAGTGCAGCTCAGGACTGAGTCCCCACGAGTACCCCATAGCAAGAGGCTTGCTATGGGGGCACTCAGCAGGGAGGAGGAGTCAGGATCGTTGTTGGGGACCCCAGAAGTGGAGAATCAGGGCTGCTCTATGCAAAACTATTGCACAGAGCAGGTAAGTATGACATGTTTGTTACTAAAAAAAATCCTCTAGGTTTTGGTGGCAATTCAGGCCATGGACAGTGGCAAAGCCCTGGGACCTGGCAGTTTCCCGCTGACCTATTACCAAACATTCACAGATCAACGTGTCACACATTTGGTCGGCTCTTGTAATGCTCTTCTGGATGGAGCAAGTCTCCTGATCGATTCCCTTCATGCTCACATAGCTTTGATACAAAAAGAAGGTAGAGATGGGACAGACTGCGCAAATTATCGTCCTATATCGCTACTGAATGTCGACCTTAAGATATTCATGAAGGTCCTGGCTACGTGTCTTCTCAGTCATTCCTGCATTGGTTTATTGTGACCAAGTAGGCTACATTTCAAATAGAGAGGCCAGAGACGACACTTTCTGTGCTCTGAATTTGATTCACATGGCTCTGTCAGGGGCCTCACCATTGCTGCTGATTTTGGCAGATGCGGAGAAGGCCTTAGACCGAGTCAACTGGCACTTCATGCGACAGATGCTTCAATATGTAGCCTTGGGTCCCAATTTGTGCAAATTGGGACAGCAGCATTGAGAGCCAATGAAGCGGTTTCCGCTACCTTATGACATATGCAGCCCTTTCTAATTACAAAATAAATGTGCAAAAGTCGGATGATAAATGTGAACCTACCCCTCGAAAGGCTTCAGAACATAAGACACAACTTCCCATTTACATGGGCCAACAATAAGCTCAAGTATCTGGGTATTTCCCTTACCCCGACATTATCCAAAATATTTAAGGAAAACTTCCTACTGTGGTTGGCGAGGACTAAGAGTGACCTGAAACGTTGGCACCAACTTTCCTTTACCTGGTTTAAGAGGAACAGCATCTTAAAGATGACTGTTCTCCCGAGACTGTTATATCTTCTGCAGACGCTCCTGGTTCTGCTCCCACTAAAATTAAACAGATTTCCTATCGCCTCTTAGCCCTCCCGAAGGTACATGGTGGCTCTGGATTTACAGACCCAGCTAAACATTTTATATGCTGTCCATCTGACAAGAACTCTTGACTTGATCAAACATTTCCAGGAGAAGGGCTAGGTAGGGCTGGAACAGGATGTATCCCCGGTGCCGCTGCAAACCCTCCCTTGGCAAAAGGCACAGATTCCAACAAATGTCAAATCTCACCCCATAATAGGAACCACACTGCTGATCCTAAATAAGACTGGATGTCTCTCTAGATCCCCCTACTCCACTTTTACTCCTCTATCCCTCCAAAACTCTATCCTATCCAAACCCTCGGAAGGCTATGTGCCACCCTTTACACAAAAATGGGAAAGAGATTTGGAGTTAATATTTACTGATAAACAACGTGAACGTATTCTGTATTTTGCCCATCACTCCTCTTTAGCTAGTAGGTTTCAAGAATCGGGCTATAAAGTGGTGACGCGATGGTACCGGGTACCTACCCTTTTGCACAGAATCTACCTCACAGTCTCATCGATCTGTTGGCGTTGCCAACAAGATAGGGGTGCCATGCTACATATTTTCTGGACATGCCCTCTTAGCTGCCCCTTCTGGGACTCGATTTGTGATCTAGACTTCAAGCTGACTGATATACGCTTGGAGGACAGGCCAGAAATTTCATTTAACTCCGCTCTCACGGCTCTGATACAAGAGATCTCTCTTGATACACCTACTGAATGCAGCAAAAATCTGCATTCCTCAAAAATGGAAAAGCTTAGACCCTCCCCGGCGGTGGGCCATTGGATCGCTGTAGTAAACTAAATAGCTGAAATAGAAGGTTTAATGGCAGCCATGAGACGGAAGGAGGAGCAACACCACAAAACATGGTATTACTGGCACAATTTCCAATATTCCAGTGACTTCAACACTTATGTGTCCCCAATGCTTACCTAGCTGATTCCACTGGACGGTGAGCGTCAATAGTGATGCAGGAGTGGTATGTGTGGGCCAGGAAGCAATGGTTCACCCTCTGGTACCCCAGCTGTATTAATCTTTTGATATATGTTATATCTGTTTTGCCTACATCCCTCATTTCGCAACCCCCCACCCTTCCCCTTTTTTTCTCTCTCTCTCTCTCTCTCTATCTCTCCTGACTAATGTTTACTCATATAATGTAGGACACGCTAATTGATGTGTGACAGTTGATAATATTTTGATAGAAATTCGGGGTGCTATTGTAGTGTTATCAACTTGTGTTATTTGTTGAGTTTTTCCTTTCCATTTAATACATTTTAAGTTCTAACCTGGAAAATACTAAGTATGTAAGCAAGGTATTGAAATCTTTTCTCTACACAGCATACTATTATAGCAGGCATTTACGTTAAAGGGGTTCCTCCCCCCAGTAGTATGCTGTGACTCATCCTGTTCTGATTATATAGTGATAAGCTACACCTCTGAGAATTGTATCATTGTTCCCTTTTTTGTAACATTTCTTGTCTTGCTGAAGTACACAATAAAAATTTTACTTAAAAAAAAAAAAGAAAAAAAAAACTCATTATGGAATGAAACAATCATTTGAAAATGTGTTATTATAAAGCTTGTTTCTATTGCACACATTTGTACATCTGGATAAAATACCACTATAAAATACATTTGAATGCTTTTAGGACAATTTTATTGAGTTTTTATGTGTGCAATATCTGCAACCAATTATATTACAGTTGTCATTTTTAACGACCTGTGCTAGAACATGAAACGTTATACCTGATTGGTTCCTAAACAAATAGTTCAATATTTAAGTTCTCAATTTACCACATAATTTTATCTAAATTATGCCCTTTCCTGGGTCAGAAGATCGGGAGTAAAGACATATCCTTTTCTAAAATGAAAACAAGGGGCCTCTTTTAGTCAAAAGTATGTTTGCTTAGGACACCCCATGAAAAGTAAAATGCCCCAGAATGATCTGTTGAACTCAATAAAAATTACGAATGCAATAAATTAAGAGGATGTAAAAAAAAAAACACTTGGTGGGTAAATAGCATTAAACCATAGAGGTCTACACAACAAACTTAAAGAGGGACAATTAAGGAGGAAAGAGGCAGAGAGGGATTTGCTTTCAAAGAAACAGTGGACCCTTAAAAAGGTGCGACGGGTGGGGATTACAAGTAAAGATGAGCAAATCGATTTGCTAGTTGATGCTGGTCTGGCGGTTATGCTAAATAGAATATTTTCCTGATAAAAAAGTATGTCGTTTATGAATAACAGTTGTGAGATGGGTTGCCAATAAAGGCACAGCTGGAACATATGTGCTTGATTGAGTATATATATATATATATATATATATATATATATATATAAAAAACTGGAGGGCCACAGTAACAAAAAATGTGACTACTGGACCTCCTTTTCCACTATAATTTTTTGCTGGTATAGTCCCTGTCCTAAAGGAACTCTAAGGTCCCTAAGTTCATATTTATATTAGGGCTAATTTAGACAGGATTCAACTAACCTACCAGCATGTATTTGGGGTGTGGGAGGAAACCAGAGTACCTAGAGGAAACCCACACAGGGAGAACATGCAAGCTCTGGGCAGGTAGCGTCATGGTTGGGATTTGAACTAGCAACCCTAGTGCTGCTAAGTGGAAGTGCTAACCACTACACCACCATGCTGCCCTTGTTGGGCTATAATCACAAGATTGGGATCTTGGTTATGGTTTAAAATAATTTCTGGCATTTAATGGTTTGGTGGTTTTATTAAAGGAATATTTTGTTGGTGGTTTATGGAGATTTAGCAATGGATATAAAGCTAACCTTCACTTAAAAGTTAAAGTACTACTCATCCTCCCTCCTTTTCAAGTAGTGGATACGTTTTTTGACAGGTGGCCACTACCACTTTCTCAATTCTTGCCTAGGTGAGAATGATGTCCACTTGGGTCACCCCCTTTCCGATCTGCAGCCTCCTGGGGAAAGTCAAATGTTCCAGGAGGCAGCAGGACTAGCCCCACAATGCTGCAGCACCTTATGCTTGCTCAGTGGGCAGTCTGTGAGACCTCATCTTCTTTTTCTCTAGACAGCATTCTCCATATCCTACAGGGCAATGGTGACACCATAATGGCAGAAGTCACACAGTGAAAAATTATGCAACTAAATGGTGTCAACCTGAAGTACAACAATACCAAATAAATTACGCTAGACTACAGAGGCAAGTCTAAATTGTCTCTTGAATTGGGTTCAGATTGGTTCAGGTTCTGCAGTTTCGATAGTGCAACTGAAAACTCCCCTTGTTCAAAAGCCTGTACAAGCATAATGAAACAAAACCGGCAACAGATGCCACTTTGAGAAAACCTTAGGACACCTTGAGAAAGTCTGCCGCATTACAGACAAAACACATTGGTGGTTACCGCTCTTTCACCGTTTCTCTTTAGCCTGGTCTAACTGGGTCCATGATCTCATGATGTTTCCAGTAACCAGCATAGTGGAGCAGCTTAATGTGAGGCCCCTGGCAGTTGCCATAGAGGACTTTGGTATCAAGGCAGCACTTCCTACACATGTAAGACTGGTTGAGCCACGCTTAAAGAGAAAGCGTGTGCGCGATTGCTGTCAGAGACATTATTGCATCCTGCTTGGTGCTTCTACAGCTGATTGTCCTGCTCTGTTGCTCACCCTGTGGCACTATTCTGTCCACTAAGCCTCTCTGCTGCATCACTGTACATGCTTGCTACCTTCTGCTTTGCATTTCTGAGGAACTATTGATTGGATTGTCATTAGCTTTCTGCTTTGGTGACAAGCAAGTCAAATGTTTGCATTACCTTGAATGTACTGTATCCCACCAGAAGCTTTTTGGTTTCCTCATCGTGGAACGTGTTACCACTTCATATAGTGGCCTTGGTTTGCACTTATATTACATTTGCACTTTGCTTCCAGTACTGTTGTGGTTGATGTGTGTTATATGCACAATGGAAGGTTGGATGACAGCATTGTCATGTTTCATAAAGGAACTTTATTCAAATATTTTACTGCAATACTGTGCAACATTAGATTTTAGTTTTACCCCTTCTTGCTTTTTTTTGTGCTTAACAATTACCACTGACTACTGTCACTGCCCTGCCTTGAAGGAGAAGTACAGCCAAAGCTCATTTGGCTGTACTTCTCCTGTGGATCACAGGAGTGCAGTTTGTTCTGCACTCCTGTGACCCGTTTTCAGCAGACAGCGGGCAAAAGTCTGCTGTCTTCTGATGTCACAGAGCAAGTCCAAGCTCGGGCAAGATCGCGACAATGTAGTCGGGATCCGCCCATATGCCTGGATCGGAACCCGGCCCAGCCTCTCAGCGCACTGCTAAAAGTCTGAGTGGGCCACCTCGCCCCCCTCCACAGCCCAGCACTCCAGTGAGCGAGGAGAGAGCAGAGCAGAGAGCTGGTGACTGACAGTCCTCAGCTCACTGCTCGGGGAGCTGTGAGAACCAAGCGATCAGCAGTGTTAGATCGCTCGGTTCTCAGTCTTAGAGGCCGGTCTCAGTCGGACCGATGCTGCATCCAGCTTAGGTAAGTATAATCCTGTAAAAAAACATAACCCCAGCTGACATTCGGCCCGTGTGTACTGCAGCCGGTCCGACAGAATCCGGCCACTCAGCTGGCTTCTGTTGCAGGGGCATGACCGAAAAAAGGTCTACAGACTGGCACTTAGTTGGCGCTCTCTGCCAATGGCTGAGGGCGCTGACTGGAGTGTTCTGGGGAAGGGGGGGTGTCCCCCTGTCAGAACACAATAGAACAGCAGGGTAGAATGCTGTATGAACACTGGATTGTTAATAAAACGGCTCCAGCTTAAACTGTCGTTTTTTGTTTTTTTTCGTTCAGCCCGCTGAGTTGAATGGAAAAAAAAAAACTAGCAGTGTCTTTTGGGCTTTACAAGATGACACTTTCTAAAAATGTACAGGTGACTGAAGTGATTTAAATGAATATACATTTGGCTAGGCTATCCTGACCGAACTGTCTGCTTACTTTCCCTCTTTAGTAATTACCGGTATGTATCTGCCTAGGTCATTCATGCTCTTATTAAGGGCACACCTGCCTGTGAGATACTCATGGCCTTTTACCTTGTTTGCTATTTACTGCTTGTTTCTGCTCTAATAAAGAACTTAGATCAAGCTTGAGGGCACCAGACACCTATAAAGGGCTCTCCCTGTACCGCAGGTGAAAAGCTCTTCATTAACATGTTTTTAAATAGGAATTTGTCTTCCTTAGTGTTAAGGAAGTGGTTGTAAGTACTGTTTTATGCTTCATCGGAAAACTACAAAGAGGAAGGTTGTCGCTCGCATTACAGGTCTTTTATATTGTATGGTCTTTTATGCACATCTGTACACTAGAAATTCAGAAGCAATTTACAAGCTCATTGGTTAAATACATTTAAAACAAAACAAATTTGCATTTATGTTCCAGTCGTTTCGTGTTGGTTTTGCAGCGTTGATCATAGATGAACACATATAAATGCATGTAAGGACTCAATTTGAGCCACTGTCTGTTGCATGCGAATCCACTGTGTGGCATTCAGGCTGCCTCCTGAATGTCTGCTTATATATTTTTTTTAATCTGAAGGTGGCTTTTGTATTTAAAAATTGCACCACACTCTGCACTAAAGAGATCTCCCTGTTTTACACCCTCCTTAATTCTAAAACTGAGATTGTTAAAACCCTGTCTATGATAAAGTGGGAAAAAGATCTTCAAAGTGACTACAAGTTTACCAAAAATGCTACTTACTGGGAAATATTTCAAAAAATGATGTACAGATGGTACTTGACCCCATCCCAAACAGCCACATTTTCCCAGGAAATGTCCCAATATAAAACGTTTCTTGAATTCTGAAAAACCACGTAGTTTTGCGTTTGTTGGCCGACAATTCATTTCCGTTTGTATGCAATACAAGTTCCTGATCAACGTCATTCGGACAAAAGTCCTACGCTTTGTCTGGTGAAAATCCGATCGTGTGTATGAGGCTTGAGTCTCCACCTATGAACAATACCTGCCATATAGTACCAGGAAACAATCTCAATTTCAGGCCTCATGGGATATTTGGCTAAATAGACATAAAAGCTGAGGATGATTATTATATAATACCACAGACAACTTGATATGTTGCTGTTTAACAATTCTCTCTACTGATCCTGAGGAAAGATGCAATACACTTATTACTGAGCAAAACTTTTTCTTGTGAACTAGTTTTGGCTATTATCTTTTCAGTTTTCTTTTCCTTTTTTGTTATCTTCTATTTATCACTCTCGGACCTGCAGTCCCCTTATTGAATGTACTCGGTATCGCATTATAGTGAGTAATTGGAAACTCTCTAGAGGAGCTTCAATTAATGATGACTAAATGATCTCTGTATTTGTGGTGCATCCCTTTTCTTTCTCGTACATCACGGGACACAGAGCGACATAGTCATTACTAATGGGTTATATAGATACCGTCAGGTGCTGGCACTGGCAACTTCCAAAACCGGAAGTACCCTCCCCTATATAAGCCCCTCCCATCCGGGAGCACCTCCGTTTTTTTGCCAGTGTCTAAGGTGTTGGCCAAGAAGAAACACGTGTTTTTCACTGAGCTTGCATACAGGTTCTTTTGGGCCTCAGTAAGCTATTCCGGATCCGACCAAAAAAGCTTCATAGCTAAACGGTCGGTACCCGGGCCTTGCAGAGAAGAGCAAGGTTTTGCCTGTAATGCTTCTCTTAGGAGAGCTGGACCCTGGGATCCAGAGCTCTGGTCATACCCACGACCAAGATGTTTTCTGTGCAGGGTGCTATACAGGTCCAGGGGAGTGGAATCCTTGGGAACCCGGTCCCTGAAGGTTTGATTACAATGCCTGCCGTGATAGGTGAAGTTTGGGCTTTTGTGGACCAAACAAAGTCCTGCGGCGGGGAACAGGTAAGTGGGAGCCCCCAGGAACTTGGTTCTATTGGGGGACCCCCAAGCCTAATTTGTCTTTCTGTCTGTTACCTAATGGTATTCCCGCAAAATTCTGTGCATGCCTGTAACTACTAAAAAAAATTAATAATTTTTAATGGTGGTCAAGAAAAAAATTTTTTTTTTTTTTTTATATATTTAATATATTAGACTGCGGTACCTGTGTTTGTCCACTAGAGGCCGCTGTGGAATGTTTTCTTGTCATGTGGACTAGTTTCTTCTCAGCAGAGCAAGTCCAGGCAGATGGTGAGTTCTCTCATGGGAAACTGCTTCCTCTGCCATGTTGCAATGCTCGTCCATCCCCCGGCCTGCGGCAAAGAGGGGCCCTGGCTCTTGTCCCTAGTTTCCATTTTTCGAAATTAGCGCCAAAGGCGCACGTGGCCGCGCGCGTGCGCGTGCACGCGCCTCTATATATAGAGGTGAGCCGGAAAAGGGGGCGGAGCCTGGGGGATGACGCTCTGTGCGCGCCGCAGCGCTTCTGCGCATGTGCGGGCGTCCCAGCATGATAAAAATCACAATTTTATGGGGTGAGCTGGCTATGAAGTACAGAGACAGAGCTGGCAACATTTAAAAAAGGGCATACAGCAAGCGGTTGATACAGGCATCCCCTAGAAAGGCACATTAGTAGACACCAACTGTTTCTTATAGCAGCATTTATGCTAGACTATTGTCAGTAACTGGTGTATTTCGGCTGGAATACCTCAGCTTTGTGGCTTAGGAATATGCCGTCTAAAAACTCCGGGACTAGAAATTCCAGGAGGAATAGGGGGTCTCCATCGGGCTCTGAGGATCTTGGGCATGCTTTGGCTGCACCAGTCTCCCCTGAAGAATCAGAGGTTAGTGACCGTAGAGCACCCTCAGGAGTACCTGGTACTGTGGCTGTCCTCAGTTCACCTGCTCCTGTGTATGTAACAGAGGAGGTTTTTTCCTCAGCTCTGGGAGGGCTGGAAGAGAGATTGTCAGCATTGATCGCGGCTTCCCTGTCACAGGAGAAAAGCGCCCGATCTCCGTCTCCTCCCTCAGAGTGCCTGTTAACAGAGCAACAGTCCCATACAGGGATCGACCTACCTGAAGGGGATCAGGATGAGGTCGATTCGGTTGTAGAGGAATCAACAGTGGAAGAGCCGTTCTCAGCATCACATGCTGAAAGGTTATGGGTTCAGTCCCTGACTAATATGGTCCGATCAGCATTTAAAATGCCACTTGCGGAGCCATCATCCACTTCTGTCTCCTCGTTGGGGTCGCTAAAAGCTCCCCAGACTGTTTGTTCCTTTCCGATCCATCCTTTACTGGAAGGGCTCATTTACCAGGATTGGGAGCATCCTGACAAAATATTTACTCCCCCTAAGAGATTTCCGGTGGTCTATCCCATGGAGGATAAGTTCATCAGAAAATGGAAGGTCCCTACAGTGGACGCAGCCATCTCGTGTGTGAATAAATCACTGACATGTCCGGTGGATAATGTCCAAATGTTCAAGGACCCAATAGATAAAAAATTGGAGTCCTTATTAAAATCTGCTTTTTCTACAGCAGGATTGGTGACACAACCAGCAGTGGCAGCTATTGGGGTCTGCCAAGCAGTGAAGGATCAGTTGAAACAGGTCTTAAGGGACTTGCCAGATCAGCAGGCTCTTGCCCTAGCTGATCTACCTAGAGCCTTATGCTTTGCGGTGGACGCCATAAAGGATTCAATCCATCAGGCCTCCCGCCTTACGCTGTCTGTAGTACATATGCGCAGGCTTCTATGGCTCAAAAACTGGTCTGCTGAAGCTCCCTGTAAAAAATTGCTGGTCAGCTTCCCATTTCATGATGAGCGCTTATTCGGGGAGGACCTGGACAAGTATATCCAGAGAATTTCCAGCGGTAAAAGTACACTTTTGCCAGTTAAAAATAGAGTTAGAGGTCCCTCTTTTAAGAGGCCGGCTTCTCCAGTCCCTAGGACATCGGCTGTGAAATAGTTCCGACGGCCTCCTCGGTCAAATCCCGGAGGTAAAAATCAGGGACAGTTGCAGGGTAACAAGAAGCCCTGGAGCAGGAGAGGTACAAAACCTCCCCCAAAGTCAAATGCATGAAGGGTTGCCCCCACTCAATCGGGTGGGGGGAAGACTTCAGTTGTTCACAGAGACCTGGCGGGACACGATCCGAGACAGATGGGTGCTCTCCGCAGTAAATCTGGGATACAAATTGGAGTTAAAAAACTCCCCTCCTTCCCGCTTTATAAGGTCAAACGTGCCAAGGGATCCCCAGAAGAGAGGATCCCTCCTGTTGGCACTGGAACAATTATTGCTCCAAGCAGTAATTATAGAGGTTCCCCTGGAAGAATGGGGGTTCGGGTTTTACTCAAACCTCTTTACAGTTCCGAAGCCAAACGGGGACGTGAGGCCCATATTAAATCTAAAAGGGCTAAACAAATTCCTACATATCAGGACTTTCCGGATGGAGTCGATCCGATCGGTAGCCACTGCCCTACAAGGGGAGGAATGGTTAGCCTCGATCGACATCAAAGATGCTTATTTGCACATTCCCATCTTTCCAGCCCACCAAAAATTTCTACGCTTTGCGGTAGAAGGGCGCCATTTTCAGTTCAGAGCCTTACCCTTCGGTCTGGCCACAGCACCAAGAGTGTTCACAAAAATTCTGGCCCCATTATTGGCCAATCTAAGGACACGAGGTGTAACGATAATGGCATATCTAGACGACTTGTTGCTGATAGACCACTCAGTGGAAAAACTAGAAGTGGTTGTTCACGAGACAATCAAGTTTCTGGAATATCACGGTTGGATTATCAACCGAGACAAGTCAGCCCTAAAACCAGTCAAAAGTCTGGAATACTTGGGGCTAAGGCTGGATTCAGACCAGAGAAAAATTTTCTTGCCTCAAGAAAAGGGGTCGTCTTTGAGAGATTTGATCCACTTAGTGGGTTCAAAAAGACAGCCATCCATACGCCTGTGCATGAGGCTGCTGGGAAAAATGGTGGCATCATTCGAAGCAGTACCCTACGGTCAATTCCATTCAAGGAAATTGCAAAGGGCCATACTGTCAGCCTGGAACAAGAAAGTTCAGGCTCTGGACTTACCAATGTCCTTGTCCCCTTCCGTTCGCAAGAGCCTCCGCTGGTGGTTGGTTCCCCAGAATCTGGAAAGAGGGAAATCCTTCAGTCCGATTTCCTGGAAGGTGGTCACTACAGATGCCAGCCTTATAGGCTGGGGAGCAGTACTGGAGCAATGGTCTCTCTAGGGCAAGTGGTCAGAAGCAGAAAAGGCCCTGCCCATCAATCTCTTAGAGATACGAGCAGCCCGGTATGCCCTAGTAGCATGGACATCCAAACTCCAAGGGTCCCCTGTCAGAGTTCAATCAGACAATGCCACAGCAGTGGCATATATCAATCGTCAGGGGGGCACCAGGAGTCGTGCAGCCCAAAGGGAAGTAAATTACATCCTGAGATGGGCAGAAAGATATGTCCCAGCCATATCTGCGGTATTCATTCCAGGAGTGGAGAATTGGAAGGCGGACTTTCTAAGTCGCCAACAATTATGCCCAGGGGAATGGTCCCTTCATCCCGAGGTTTTCCGGACAATATGTCAGCGGTGGGGAACACCGGATGTAGATCTGCTAGCATCCAGATTCAACACAAAAGTGGACAGGTTTGTCTCTTGGACAAGGGATCCCCTAGCGTGCGGCTCGGATGCCCTAGTGTTCCCTTGGGATCAGTTCAAGCTGATATATGCATTCCCACCGCCACAATTGTTACCTCGATTACTCCGCAGAATCAGGGTAGAAAAGAAACCAGTGATTCTGGTGGCTCCAGCGTGGCCCCGAAGAGCATGGTACGCGGAGATTGTAAAAATGTCTGTGGGGAGTCCTTGGACCCTCCCACATCGTCCGGACCTGCTTTCGCAAGGACCGATATACCACCCTTCCTTACCAGCCCTAGGTTTGACGGCCTGGCTATTGAAGCCCACATTCTAAAAAAGAGAGGGCTCTCTAATTCTGTGGTATCTACCATGATCAATGCCAGGAAGCCGGTATCCAGGCAGATCTACTATAGAATCTGGAGGGCGTACATCGCCTGGTGTGAGGCCAAGAAATGGCATCCACGTAAATACGTAATAGGTAGGATTCTGGACTTCCTACAATGGGCTGTAGATAGGAAGCTTGCCTTGAGTACTATCAAGGGTCAGATTTCGGCCTTGTCAATATTTTTTCAAAGGCCCTTGGCTTCGCATTCACTAGTCAAAGCCTTTATACAAGGAGTGATGCGTATTAGTCCTCCGGTTAATATTCCCATATGTCCATGGGATCTAAACTTGGTTCTGTCGGTTCTACAGAAACAACCATTTGAACCATTACAGCATATTTCCTTGGTGCTTCTCACCAGGAAATTGATTTTTCTAGTAGCCATTTGTTCGGCTAAAAGAGTATCGGAATTAGCAGCTATGTCCTGTAAGGAGCCATATCTGGTTATCCATAAGGACCGAGTAGTGTTGCGTCCTCATCCAGCCTTTCTTCCTAAGGTGGTATCGAGTTTTCATTTGAACCAAGATGTGGTTCTTCCTTCTTTTTTCCCCAAACCTACTTCGGTAGAGGAAAAGTTATTGCATTCTTTGGATGTAGTAAGAGCAGTTAAAGCTTATCTAAAAGCCACTGCTCAGATTCGCAGAACGGATACTTTGTTTATTCTGCCGGAAGGCCCCAGAAAGGGTCAGGCAGCGTCAAAATCTACTTTAGCCAAGTGGATTCGACAGGTCATAATACAAGCCTATGGCTTGAGAAGGAGACCGCCTCCGTTCAAAGTTAGAGCGCACTCCACGAGAGCAGTTGGAACTTCATGGGCAGTGCATCACCAGGCCTCCCTGGCTCAAATCTGTAAGGCCGCAACATGGTCTTCAGTTCACACGTTTACTAGGTTCTACCAGGTGGACGTTAGAAGTCAGGAGGATGTCGCCTTTGGGCGCAGTGTGTTGCAGGCCGCAAAAGATCCTCATGTCTGATAGCGCTCAGCTTATATATGGTGTATCCCCCCCCTCATTTGGCATTGCTTTAGGACATCCCATTAGTAATGACTATGTCGCTCTGTGTCCCGTGATGTACGAGAAAGAAAATAGGATTTTTATAACAGCTTACCTGTAAAATCCTTTTCTTGGAGTACATCACGGGACACAGAGCTCCCGCCCCTCTTTGGGGACACTTATTGCTTTGCTACAAAACTGAGGTGCTCCCGGATGGGAGGGGCTTATATAGGGGAGGGTACTTCCGGTTTTGGAAGTTGCCAGTGCCAGCACCTGACGGTATCTATATAACCCATTAGTAATGACTATGTCGCTCTGTGTCCCGTGATGTACTCCAAGAAAAGGATTTTACAGGTAAGCTGTTATAAAAATCCTATTTTTTTGTGTAGCACAGACAGTAGACAGAGAGTAGGTAAATTTAGGCAGGTCTGGCTGATTTCTAGGCCTTTTTCTTTTCATTCTGGCCTGGGAGTGGCTCAGGGTAGCAGCTGGTGACTCACAGGCAGTATCACTGAGACCTCCTTCTTTCCAGAGTTTTCTAGAAAGATCTGGAGGGAGAGAAGGAGAGGTGGAGCTGCCTGGGTTTTTTTTAGAGAGCCCTTACCAATCCCCAACCTAGATTGACAGGGGGCAGCCATCCTTAAATTCCTAGGGTCAAACCAGCTGGCGCGGAGTTGTCAGGTGGAAGAGCTGGAGTGAGAGAGTGTGGAGGCTTTCAGGACCCACATGAAACTCCCCACTCTAGGGGGGGGGGGCTGTGGGTGACCTTGGGCTGGGGCTCGGGTGCCTCCAGAAGGAGAGAAGAGATCCTGGAAGAAGAACACTGCTAAGAGACTCCAGAGAGGACAACTGGTCGCAGCCAAGAGGGTTAGTGAGTGAAGCACAGATGGGAGGACTGGGGAGGCACGCCTGAGAGAACTGTGAGTTTGCAGTTTGAGATGGGCGCAGAACCAGAAGAGTGGACTGTGGGAAAGGCAGTGGAGAGAGGTCAATGCAGCCAGGCTGGCTGACAGGGCCTGAAGAGAGCTATCTGGGATTGGTAGCTGAGTAGAAGACAGTTAGCAGCACCTGAACTATTTCTACACCATAGGGGCCGAGACCCCTGCCCACAAAAGGCAATCCACTGAGGCCTGGCTGAATTAGTGTCAGGCCTAACCATGCAGTGCTAGCTAGTCTGGAGGAGTAACAGTCTGCAGAAAGTGAAGTGTTGGAGGAGTAACAGTCTGCAGAAAGTGAAGTGTGGGAGGAGTAACAGTCTGCAGCAAGTGAAGTGTTGGAGGAGTAACAGTCTGCAGCAGGTGAAGTGCTGGAGGAGTAACAGTCTGCAGCAAGTGAAGTGCTGGAGAAGTAACGTTATGCAGCAAGTGAAGTGCTGGAGAAGGGAATTAAAAGAGGTCTTAACCACTTAACGACCGCCCACTGTAAATATACGTCGGCAGAATGGCACCGACAGGCAGAATCACGTATATGTACGTGATTGCCTTTGTATAGTTGGGGGTCCGATCGGACCCCCCTTCTTTACAGTGAGCGGTCGTTTTACCTTCGGGAGCGATCCGGCATGAGGGGACGGCCGTTCGATTCCGGCCACCCCCTCTCGATCGCTCCCGGCGAATGAGAGCTTCCCCTGCCTGTGTACTTGTTTACACAGGCTGGAGGAAGTGATGTCATCTCTCCTGCGGCGCTCACATATACCGAGCGCTGTACAGGAGAAGATGCAGGTTAATGCACACAACACTACACTGACACCAGGACACATAGGTACATAAATCGCCCCCCCCAGGCCCCCCCCAGACACCCCCCAGCCCCCAGTCACAGTGTCACTGATTGCAGTGACCATTTATTTAGTGATCACTGCAATCAGTGACATTTGTGACTGTAAAAGTGTCAGTACATTTAGCTTTAGGTCCAGTGTAGCCCCCCAACCCCCCCTAATAAAGGTTTAACCCCCTGATCACCCCCCAGATAACCCTTTCACCCCTAGTACCCGCCGTCGCTAAGCGATCATTTTTCTGATCGATGTCTTAGCGTCGGTGATGCTGATCAGTAGCCAGTAATTTTTTTTAGGTTCGCCGCAGGTTTTTATAGCGTCGGGTACCCCCATATATTACCTAATAAAGGTTTAACCCCCTTGATCGCACCCCAGGGAACCCTTTCACCCCCTATCACCACGGTCACTAAGCGATAATTTTTCTGATCGATGTTTTAGCGTCGGCGATGCTGATCGGTAGCCAGTAATTTTTTTTAGGTTCGCCGCAGGTTTTTATAGCGTCGGGTACCCCCATATATTACCTAATAAAGGTTTAACCCCCTTGATCACCCCCAGGTAACCCTTTCACCCCCTAGCACCGCCGTCACTAAGCGATCATTTTTCTGATCGATGTCTTAGCGTCGGTGATGCTGATCGGTAGCCAGTAATTTTTTTTAGGTTCGCCGCAGGTTTTTATAGCGTCGGGTACCCCCATATATTACCTAATAAAGGTTTAACCCCCTTGATCGCCCCCCAGGTAACCCTTTCACCCCCTATCACCACTGTCACTAAGCGATCATTTTTCTGATCGCTGTCTTAGCGTCGGTGATGCAGATCGGTAGCCAGTAATTTTTTTTAGGTTCGCCGCAGGTTTTTATAGCGCCGGGTACCCCAATATATTACCTAATAAAGGTTTAACCCCCTTGATCGCCCCCCAAGTAACCCTTTCACCCCCTATCACCACTGTCGCTAAGCGATCATTTTTCTGATCGCTGTCTTAGCGTCGGTGATGCAGATCGGTAGCCAGTAATTTTTTTTAGGTTCGCCGCAGGTTTTTATAGCGTCAGGTACCCCCATATATTATCTAATAAAGGTTTAACCCCCTGATCACCCCCCCCCCCAGGTAACCCTTTCACCCCCTATCACCACTGTCGCTAAGCGATCGTTTTTATGATCGTTGTCTTAGTGTCGGTGATGCAGATCGGTAGCCAGTAATTTTTTTTTAGGTTCGCCGTCAGGTTTTTATATAGCGTCAGGTACCCCCATATATTACCTAATAAAGGTTTTAACCCCCTAATTGCCCCTAGTTAACCCTTTCACCAGTAATCACCATATAAGTGTTACGGGTGACGCTGGTTAGTTAGTTTGCTTTTTTATAGTGTCAGGGCACCCGCCGTATATAACCCAATAAAGGTTTAACACCCTGATCGCCCCCGGCGGGTGATATCAATTAGGTTTTAGCGTCAGAGAGGGTCTGCGTCACACCCCAGGCAGCGTCAGGTTAGTGCCAGTAGCGCTAACACCCACGCGTGAAGCATAAACCCCCCTTAGTGGTATAGTATCTGAACAGATCAATATCTGATCAGATCTATACTAGCGTCCCCAGCAGTTTAGGGTTCCCAAAAACGCAGTGTTAGCGGAATCAGCCCAGATACCTGCTAGCACCTGCGTTTTGCCCCTCCGTCCAGCCCAGGCCACCCAAGTGCAGTATCGATCGATCACTGTCACTTGCAAAACACAACACACATAACTGCAGCGTTCGCAGAGACAGGCCTGATCCCTGCGACTCCAGTGCTGTAGGAGGTGATTTCGCCACCACAGTTAAAAAAAAAAAGCATATATGCCGAAGCATTGGGGCAGCAGGGGCGGAGGAGCGATTTTGCTCCTAATGCCGCGTACATACAGTCGAAATTCCGACGGAGGCTTGCCCGTGGAAAAGTCTGACCATGTGTACGCGGCATAACTTTTGCGGGAAGATGCCCCCATGCTTCGGCATATATAAATGGTGCATGTATGCCCATCATTAGAAGTGGGTGGATGAAGAGCGGTATTCTAATGGTGGGCATACCCACCGATCAATCTTTTTTTTCCGTTCAGCAAACAGGCTGCATGAAAAAAAAGATTACAATACATGTCCAACAAGGACCAGCAACGTACTGGTATGTTGCTGGACTTTGAATGTTTATACCAGAATGATGCCTGTGGGTTTAGGTATCATCTTGGTATCATTCTTTTCAGCCAGCGGCCGGCTTTCATGTAAAAGCAATCCTAGTGGCTAATTAGCCTCTGGACTGCTTTTACAAGCAGTGGGAGGGAATGACCCCCCCCCGGATATAAAAAGCGCCATTGGGAAATTGGGAAAGCATTTTATCACACCGATCTTGGTGTGGTCAGATGCTTTGAGGGCAGAGGAAAGATCTAGGGTCCAATAGACCCCAGTTTTTTCAAAAAAGAGTACCTGTCATTACCTATAGCTATCATAGGGGATATTTACATTCCCTGAGATAACAATAAAAATGATAAAAAATAAAAAAAAATGGAAGCAACAGTTTAAAAATAAAATAAAAAAGCAAAATTAATAATAAAAAAAAAAAAAAAAAAAAAAGCACCCCTGTCCTGCCCTGCTCTTGCCCAATGGCGAACGCAAGCGTCGGTCTGGCGTCATATGTAAACAGCAATTGCACCATGCATGTGAGGTATCACCGCGAAGGACAGATCGAGGGCAGTAATTTTAGCAGTAGACCTCCTCTGTAAATCTAACGGGGTAACCTGTAAAGGCTTTTAAAGGCTTTTAAAAATGTATGTAGTTTGTCGCCAATGCGCGTTTGTGCGAAATTTTAAAGCATGTCGTGTTTGGTATCTATGTACTCGGCCTAAGATCATCTTTTTTATTTCATCAAACATTTGGGCAATATAGTGTGTTTTAGTGCATTAAAACTAAAAAAAGTGTATTTTTTCCCCAAAAAATGCGTTTGAAAAATCGCTGCGCAAATACTGTGTAGAAAAAAAAAATGCAACACCCACCATTTTATTCTGTAGGGCCTTTGCTTTAAAAATATATATAATGTTTGGGGGTTCAACATAATTTTCTTGCAAAAAAAAATATGTTTTCATGTAAACAAAAAGTGTCAAAAAGGGCTTGGTCTTCAAGTGGTTAGAAGAGTGGATGTAAGCTTCCTAATGTTGTGTATAAAATGCCAGAACAGTTCAAAACCCCCCCCCCCAAATGACCCCATTTTGGAAAGTAGACACCCCAAGCTATATACTGAGAGGCATGTCGAGTCCATGGAATATTTTATATGTTGACACAAGTTGCGGAAAAAAGACAATTATTTTTTTTTTTTTTTTGCACAAAGTTGTCACTAAATGATATATTGCTCAAACATGCCATGGGCATATGTGGAATTACACCCCAAAATACATTCTGTTGCTTCTCCTGAGTACAGGGATACCACATGTGTGAGACTTTTTGGGAGCCTAGCCACGTACGGGACCCCAAAAACCAAGCACCGCCTTCAGGCTTTCTAAGGGTGTAAATTTTTGATTTCACTTCTCACTGCCTATCACAGTTTCGGAGGCCATGGAATGCCCAGATGGCACAAAACCCCCCCAAATGATCCCATTTTGGAAAGTAGACACCCCAAGCTATTTGCTGAGAGGTATTGTGAGTATTTTGCAGATCTCGCTTTTTGTCACAAAGTTTTGAAAATTTAAAAAAAAAAAGAAAAAAAAAAAAAAGTTCTTTCTTCATTTTGAAAAACAAATGAGAGCTGTAAAATACTCACCATGCCTCTCAGCAAACAGCTTGGGGTGTCTACTTTCCAAAATGGGGTCATTTGGGGGGGTTTTGTGCTATTTTGGCATTTTATGGCCTTCGAAACTGTGATAGGTAGTGAGGAGTCAAATCAAAAATTTGTGCCTAGAAATCCTGAAGGCGGTGATTGGTTTTCGGGGTCCCGTACGCGGCTAGGCTCCTAAAAAGTCCCACACATGTGGTATCCCCGTACTCAGGAGAAGCAGCAAAATTTATTTTGGGGTGCAATTCCACATATAACCATGGCATGTGTGAGCAATATATCATTTAGTGACAACTTTTTGTAATTTTTTTTTTTTTTGTCATTATTTAATCACTTGGGACAAAAAAAAAAAATATTCAATGGGCTCAACAGGCCTCTCAGCAATTTCCTTGGGGTGTCTACTTTCTAAAATGGGGTCATTTGGGGGGGGGGGGGGGTTTGTGCTATTTTGGCATTTTATGGCCTTCAAAACTGTGATAGGTAGTGAGGAGTGAAATCAAAAATTTACACCCTTAGAAATCCTGAAGGCGGTGCTTGGTTTCCGGGGTCCCGTACGTGGCTAGGCTCCTAAAAAGTCCCACACATGTGGTATCCCCGTACTCAGGAGAAGCAGCAGAATGTATTTTGGGGTGCAATTCCACATATAACCATGGCATGTGTGAGCAATATATCATTTAGTGACAACTTTTTGTAATTTTTTTTTTTTTTTGTCATTATTCAATCACTTGGGACAAAAAAAAAATATTCAATGGGCTCAACATGCCTCTCAGCAATTTCCTTGGGGTGTCTACTTTCTAAAATGGGGTCATTTGGGGGGGGTTTGTACTGCCCTGCCATTTTAGCACCTCAAGAAATGAGATAGGCAGTCATAAATTTAAAGCTGTGTAAATTCCAGAAAATGTACCCTAGTTTGTAAACGCTATAACTTTTACGCAAACCGATAAATATACGCTTATTGACATTTTTTTTACTAAAGACATGTGGCTGAATACATTTTGGCCTAAATATATGACTAAAATTGAGTTTATTCGATTTTTCTTATAACAAAAAGTAGAA